>MU225942.1:1166539-1185471 GCA_018584345.1 Thuja plicata
CTTGTAGATCTCCAACACCAAGTCTTGAATGGATTCTTGAACTTGACAAGGGCTTTGGAAGAAGATGGATGGAGAGATCACCAAAAGGGCACTTTTTTGGCTTGAATCCTTCAATGGCCTCCACTGGATCTCCTTCATGCAAATGGATAATTGAGAATGATGGATGCTTGCTTCAAATCTTGCTTAATTTCTTTCTTGGACTTCACTTCATAAGGATGCTTGATGCTTGATTAGAAGACTTTAATTGCTTGATCATGGTTAGAGAAAATGAGAGGAGAAGGCTCCCTTTTATATGAAATTAGGGCACAATCTTCTAAGGAGGCCTACATAGGATAATTAAATAATCATTTAAGCCTTTACCCCTAGGAGAGGACCTATATTAAATATAATTTAGGAATCAACCAATTCGAAACCCGAAACAGCCGACCCAGAAGCGGGAATAAACTTTTTGTGAAGACCAACATCTCGGAAACCAAAAGTTCCTGGGATTTGGACCCTGGGACAAGGTCGAGGTCAGCCCTATCCTAGGACAGGGCTGAGGTTGACCCTGTCCTAGGGCAGGGCCAAGGTCGACCCTGTCCTCAGATCCTAGGATCACAAGTCAGAGACCCAGAATGCATAATTTAGGTCAGGAAATGGAGGTTAGAAAGGCAAATCAGGGGGGAAGCCATGTCAAGATCAGGAACCCATTCAGAGGCGCTTGTCATGACCTCAAACCACTCACTCGGAAGGCTAAACCAGTCTCCTATGGAAGTGATTCCATTTTCTAACTATACACAATCATTAGGAGAAACACCAGATATCACTATAAAAGATATAACTCAAGATTATTCTGATGATAATGCCAATAATGATGAAGATGTAAGTATTGCCACCAAGCAAACAATTGAATAGGACACTACAAATGTTGCATAGGAAAATGTACCTAGTAATATGCATTTATTGATACAAGCTATCAATATAATCACTGAAGCAAAAGAAATACCTGAGCCTAAATTAGACACACCGAAGGACAAAGGTGATGAACAAGGGGAAAAGATAGATAATAGTGGAGAGAAACTGAGTGATACACTCACCAAGGATAGTGGAAAGGAACACAAAGTTTCAAGTCAAGACAAGGTTGTTGTAGAGACGTGTACAACCAACCAATAGGTATTGACCGAGCCACCTAGCTAAGGCACCACACCTCCTGAGAAATCAATGATAGAAATTGAGAAACAAAAGGCTCTTTCTATCATACCACATTCCCCTACTATCAGCAACATTCTGAAGAAGAAGAAGAAGAAGAAGAAGAAGAATAAAGCCCCAGTAACACTTGAGGAGATCATAGAAATACCTGACTATGATCCAAGAACACTTGATTACGAGTCACTAACAAGGTATGGGGAGCTATGCAAAAGGAAAGCTCAACATGACAAACTCAAACTGGAACACAAAAATACATAATTCCTAGAGACAAAAAAGGAAATACTACTGCAGGTAGTACCTGACACACAGATTGATCAAGATGCACCCATCATTGATCAACTGGCAGTTCTGATCGAGGCAATCACCAATCAGAATGTAGATGCTGATAAGGTCATTGAGGAAAGAGCTGAAGAAAAATATCACTATAAAATAATAGATAAAATCAGCCAAGAAGTGGCAATAAATAAGGTGAAACTTTCTAAACTGGTAACTCAATTAGAACCTATTATTTCAGAGTTAGTTACCCTAGTTCAAAATCTATGCAATATTGAAAATTTCACCATAGAACATGATGCACAAATAGCTAAATTGAATGAAGATCTACAAGCTAGTGCCCAAAGTCTTTCAACCAAGCCGAATGCATTCAAATTGCATTATGAAAAGCTAGTTGAATCCAAACGGTTAAGACTTGAGATACAAAAAGAAGAAAGCAAAATTAGAGATGAAGTAACCGAGCTGCAAAGTTTGTTACTATCGAATCTCACATTGCTGATGAAACATATAACAATGGCAAAGAATCTAATTGTCACCCCAGAAATGTCAATAGCTGAAAGCATCTATGACATGCACGCTCAAATCACATTGGAGCATATGACCATAGAAAACTTGAAGGAGAAATGGGAAAAGATGATGACAGACATCAAGCAATCTCATAAGCACATTTTTGACAAGTTGTAAGGTATACATCTTGGTCATTATTTTCCAAAAAGGGGGAAAATGTATATGTACATTCATTGTATCCACAAAGGGGGAAAAAGTACCAAGGGAAATATGTACATACCAAGAGCATGCACATAGGGGGAGTCATTGTATAAGTATAACATACCATGTTTATATACTGTACATATCAATTTTTTATACTAATGCCAAAGGGGGAGATTGATAATCCTTAAAGGATCAGATGTTGTCATTAGTATACAAAGAAGACAGTTTTGGTTGGTCAGCATTCACCGAGTTTCAGCATTCATCGAGTGTCAGCATTTACCGAGTGTCAGCATTCACCGAGTAACAGATTTCATCGAATGACAATGATCACCGAGCGCAGTGTTCACCGAACACAATGGTCACCAAAATTATCAGTACACTGAGCACAGAGACGTAATCAAGCATCATTCTACAGAGACACAATCGACTAGAGACATCAATGAGCACTAGTCTAACTGAGAGGCACTAGTCTAACTGAGAGATAGTTTTAACACCAAGAAAAGCGGATCTGAACTACATGTTAGATAAAGCACTTTAGTATTTAAATTAGCTTTTTGCTTAGCTGGACAACTATTTCTTGAGGATCAAGAAAAGCGTAATTGATGGATTTAATCAGTTTAACTGATTGTATTCATGCAAATTAGGAGATCAAGGTCAAGATGTAAACCTTTGATCTTAGAGTTATTCAAGAAAAGTGTGTAACCTAATTAGGTCAATGCATTGTATATATAGATGTGTAATCAATCAAAAACATGATGATTGTAGCTGCAGAAGGACATCTATGGATCAGACAGAGGTTTTCATGTAGAAGAATATATAAAGTAGAATTCAATTATGAAGAACTAGATTCAAGGCTACCGAGAAGAATAGAGGTATTATCCATCACAATAGGTGATAAACAAATTTGTGAACTGAATGGATCTGTAATCAACAATTCAAGATTGCAAGATATCAGGTCATAAATATTTTTGTCTACTCTTTAACAATTGTAGCAAATAGAAAAAATCCTTCAAGAAGGTGGACTTAACAGTCTAATTGTAAATCTCTTAAACGTGTGCACACATACATTGTGTTGATAAAATCTCTTAACCGATTAGACTTAAAAAGTCTAACATGTTACTCCTAACATGGTGAGATCATCAGAAGTGATCACAATTTGTAGCCTTAACCGACACCTTCCATTCTATAGATAGTGAAGCATTATGGGTTTCATCCCCACCGCAGTTTTTACCTTCTAACAGGGGTTTTCTGCATTATCAATTCTTGTGTCATGTGTATATGAGTTTCATGAATGTTTCTATGTTTGTTTACATGCACTTACATTTATGTTACGATATTACATGCATGAAGTAGAAAAGATACAATGGTCGGTAATGCAAGCAATGATTACTAAGGCTTAAAGAGTAAAATTTTTTAAGAGTACTGATTCACCCCTCCACCTTAGTACACACCCTTCCATTATTCCAACAAATTGGTATGGTTTTTTTGTTGTCTACTCTTGAGAGACAAGTCGACATAAGACATGACGTGGGATAACAACAAAAATGACCTTCACTTTTGTGGTTCAACAAGAACTTTGTTCTGTGACTGTTCCTATAGCCACTGGAACTCTGTTCTATGACTGTTTTTGCAGCTAGGGCAAAACATAGTAACTTCTTGTTTATTTGCTAAGAACTACATTATTTTATCTATTTCAGTCCAGTTTAGTTATTGATTCATGTAATATGATTATGGGTTTTTTTCATATGTTGTAATATTAGATATAATAGAAAAAAATATTGTATTAAATAAATAATAACTTTTCATTAAAATATTTTTTGGGGAAGAACTTGGGTCTTCCCGAAGATGAAGATGATCCTCAAGATACAGATCTATAATATGTTGGTTCTGGTCCAGATTACATGGAAGAGGATGATAATCATGCAGATACAGAAGACACCGATGACGGTGACGATTATGATATTGGCAATGATCATGTTGATGATGACTGTGATGGTGATGGTGATGGTGATGGTGATGGTGATGGTGATGGTGATGGTGATGATGATGATGATGGGGCAGTTGTTGCTAGTAGCCAACGACATTCATGATCATATAGACTACATTATGGATGATTGTTAATATATTATTTTGATGCCTCTTTCAATGGTCCCTATCGTATGTAATATTTTCACGGCCTACAGTACCATATTATGGAGTTGATACATTTTGACATGTACCATTTTCACTTATATCATTTGGATATGTATCATATTGACTTGTATCATATTCAGTTACATAATTTATCATTTTTACTTATATCATTTATAAATGTATCATTTTGACTTATGTTGATTGTTAGACATGTATTATTTTGACATGTTTTGATCTAGTGGCATAGGACTTCCACTTGTTTTAGTTATATATGATGATCTTATCAGTATTTACTTGTCAATTTATAAATATTGAAAGTGGTTGATAATTTTTGGATGAATATTTATTACGTATGATGATTTTGATTTGATACTAAGGATGGATGTTGTCAAATTCAATTAAATTATAGATATTTTGATGTGCACCTTTTTGGTGTTGATATGGGTTTCATGATTGAAATAAAATATATTAAATTAATAAGAAATGGAAGTAAATAAGAAGCATTTTTAGAAGTAAAAAAAAAAGCAACAATGGAAGCCAAATCAGAAACAATCTTAAAAGAAAAACTTGGTGTTATCTAGGAAGCAAAAATAGAAGCAATTTAGGTAGCAAACAAAGGAGTAATAATAGAAGCAATTTTAGAAGCAACAAAAGACGTAAAACTAGAAGAAAACCTAAAAGAGAAATGAGAAGCAACAAAAGAAGCAAAGATGGAAGAAAAAAAGCAAAACTGGTAGAACAACATGGAGCAAACTTGGAAGAAAAAAAGGGAGTGAAACTGGAAGTAAAACTGGGAGAACAATTAGAAGCAACACAAGAAGAAAAATCAGAAGTAATAGTGGAAGTAACAAGTGGCATCATAATTGGCATCAAACTCAAAGCAACACAAGAATCAAAATTGGAAGCAAAACCAGAAGCAAGAAATGGTGATAATAGAAGCAAAACTAGAAGCAACACAAGAAGGAAAACCTGAAGCAACACTGGAAGAAAACAAGGAATCACACATCGAAGCAAAACATGAAGCAAAAAAGGGCATTATAATGGAAGAAAACATGAAAGCAACACCAAAATAAAAATGTGAAGCAAAACTGGAAGCAAAATTAGAGGAAACAAATGATGTCATAATGGAAACAAAACTAGAAGCAAAATTAGAAGTAACAAACAATGTTATAACGGAAGAAAACCATGAAGCAAACTAGAAGGAAATTGGGAAGCCAAACTGGAAGTGAACCTAAAAGCAACAAACTACGTTATAATATCTAAGCAAAACGGGAAGCCAATTTTGAAGCAAAAATTGTCGTTATAATAGAAGTAAATTTGGAAGACAAATGGGAAGCTAAACCGGATGCAAAATCAAAAGCAACAAAGGACGTTATAATAGAAAAACAACTGGAAGAAACACAAGCAACAATACTAGAAGCAACACAAGAAGCAAACTAGAAGCATAAAAAGAAGAAAAATAGGAAGCACAATTAGAAGCAAAACCAAAAGTAACAAGAGAAGCACAATCTGATGCCAAATCCGATGTCTTTTCGGGTACAATACTTGTTGCCAAGCAGGCACAGTTGTTTGCTTCATTTTCTAACGCCACTAATGGCACGTGCAAGGTTGTGGCAGAAGAGTTGACGCCAAACCCAACCCCAAAAATGAGATAACTACGGTGTTAAATAGGGTGCTAAGTGATCGATGCAGTTGGGCGTCGAATTTTCCACTGGCATAGAGGCTCATTTCACAACCCAAATTACACTAAAATCCGGTGCTAATTTACGCATTATTTTCTTGTTCTATTGTAGTGTGATGATTTCTATAAGTATACTAGACTAATACAAATTAATGCATCTCTATCTCTAATTAGGAGGGGGAAATTACCCCAAGCTTACCTCGGAGATACTCAAAAGTATCATTTGGTAAGGGCTTTGTGAAGATATCTGCAATCTTATGTTTAGTAGATGCATATTCCAATTTGACTTCTTTCTCACTGACCTTGTCTCTCAAGAAATGATATTTGATAGATATATGTTTTGTCTTTGAATGTAATACAAGGTTTGTTGAAATATTGATAGCACTTTTTCCCGAGAAGAACGTTCCACCACATGTTCTTTTTCTATCATCCACATTACCTGCACAATCCTCGTCAGCATAAATATTCAATGTAAAATAATTATCCTTTATATACCATTAGACATGATCAACTGTCCCTTTCAAATATCTGAATATCCTTTTAACAACAATAACATGTGATTCCTTTGGTTTTGCTTTAAATCTTGCAACAATGCAAACAACATTCATAACATCATGTTTGGTCTACGTTAATTATAGTAAACCTCTAATCATTTATTTGTATATTGTTTGATTTTCTTTAGGTGAATCATAATCCTTTGTCAGTTTGCAACTGGTAACCATAGGAGTACAACCAAGTTTTGAATTGTCCATACCAAATTTATTCAACAATTCTTTCACATACTTGGACTGAGATATGAAAATACCTTTATCAGGTTGTGTGATTTGTAGACTAAGAAAAATTTTCATCTCACCTATCATGGACATCTCAAACTCTTTTTGCATCTCATCAGCAAATCCCTTACTCAACTTTTCATTTCCACCAAAAATAATATCATCCACAAAGACTTCAACAATCAAAATATTATCATAATCAACTTTGAAGTATAAATTCTTATTAGTAGTACCTTTACCGAAACCAAGTCTCAACAAATATTTATCTAACCTTTCATACTAGGCTCTAGGTGGTTGTTTCAATCCATATAATGTTTTCTTCAATCGAAAAACCATGTCATCTTCATCGGTCAAATGAAAACCATCAGGTTTCTAAATATAGACTTCCTCTTGCAACTCTCCATTAAAAATGGTAGGCTTAACATTCATCTGATATACCTTAAAATCTTTGTAAGTAGCATATGAAAAAAACATCCTAACAACGTCAATTATAGCAACAAGAGAAAAGGTATCCTCAAAATAAATACCTTTCATCTGTGAGTATCCCTTGCAAACAAGTATGGCTTTGTTCCAAACCACTTGACCTTCTTCATTCAATTTGTTTATGAATACCCATTTAGTACCGATCACATATTTGTTCTTAAGTTTGGGAACAAGAATCCATGTTTTATTTTTCTAAATCTATTCCAACTATTCTTCCATCGCTTTAACCCAACTTTCATGTTTGCATGCTTCATCAACGTCCTTAGGTTCAATCTTAGAAATCAAACAAATTTCATTTCTAGCAATTCTTCATCTAGTGTAAACACCTTGATTCCTATCACCTATAATCTGATTTTCTGAATGATTTAACCTAACATACCTTGGAGTCTTCGGATATGTATTAGTAGCACACTCTTGTGTTTCCACTTCTTCCTCATTTGCAACTTCTCCATCCTGTTCTACCAAAACATTATGATTCTGATTATAATTATGTGCCTCCATTTCCTGATTGTCTTCTTCAACATTTGGTTCATATCTTCAAGATCTTATTTGTTTATGATAATTTTCATCCTGAAATTTGCACTTTCAATTATCTTTCTCAACCTTTTGTTATAACATTTGTATGCTTTTCTTTTTGTAGAATAACCTAGAAAGATTACTTCGTCACATCTAGGATCAAATTACCCTAAATCTTCATCTCTTCTAATATAACATTTGCTTCCAAAAATTCTGAAGTATTTCGTTGTAGGAACATGACCATACCAAATTTTACAAGGTGCCTTACCAGTGCCTTGATTGATTTGGACTCAGTTCAATGTATAGACTATAATGCTAACTGCTTCTCTCTAATTGATATGTGGTACATCTCCTTCAATCATCACAGTCCTTACAATGTCTAGGATAGCTCTATTTCTTCTCTCTGCAATTTCATTCTGTTGTGGGGTTCATGGAGAAGACATTTGTCTCTTTATACCATGCTCTTCAAAAAAGGTGTTGAACTTAGTAGATGTAGAATCTCCACCTTTATCCAATCTCAAACATTTCAACTTCAAACATGTCTCAGTCTCAACCATATATTTGAAAATCTTGAATTTATCAAAGGCCTTAGATTTCTCTTTAAAAAATGTAACCCACATCATTCTAAAATAACTATTAATGAATAAAATGAAATACCTATCCCCATAATAGCTTCTAGTTCTTGTAGGGTCACACAAGCCATTATGAATCAAATCTAGCAATCCACTCGAAGAATAATTCTTGCCCTTGAAAGTAGATTAAGTTAGCTTACCCAATTGACATTCCTTACACGTATTAGCAGGCTTCAATAATTTGTGTAGATCTCTAACTTCTCTTGTAGTGCTTATCTTCACAATGTTATCAAAATTTACATGACAAAATCTCTTGTGCCACAACCAACTATCAACAATCTTAGCAATCAAGCATCTATTCTTTGAATTGTTCAAATGAAATACATTACCTTTAGTCTTTCTGCCTTATGCAATCTCAATTTCAGATGTTCCAATAATCTTGCACATTCCATCCTTGAATTGTAAGTTGTAACCTTTATCAACTAGTTGTCCAACACTAAAAGATTATACTTCAAACCTTTAACATATAGAACATCATTAGTGTTATTCTTTCAATCAAGAGTAATGGAACCTCTACCTTTGATCATACAAGGAGTGTCATCACCGAATCTGACAACACCACCATTATACTTCTCTAACTTCACAAATTTTTTTTGTCTCTGGTCATGTGTTGTCAACAACTACTATTAATAACTCATTCATCCCTTTTACCATATGTGAAACCAAGGCTTTTTCCTCATTCAAGAAACTAGGATTCTCATCTTTGATAAAAACAAACTCAATCTCATCTTCACTCTTTTTGGATGCATCATCAATTACACCTTCATCAGCAGTATAATAACATTTCTTCTAATATTTAGACTTGAATTTCTTAGGCTTGTACTTAGGTTTTTTATCTGTACATATCGAAGTAATATGACCAATCTTATTGCATGAAAAACATTTCAAGAATAGTTTTCCTTGATACTTACCAGATCCCTTAGATAGTCACTTTGCACTTAGGGCTTCAAGATCATCAAGCTTTCTTTCTTCTTCCTTGATTTCTTCCCATTACTTAGCATATCTGGATACATACTTAGATTAAATTTATCTAGGGTCATATCTTTTCTTTTCCTTAGAAATAGTAGCTTTAAATGCATATTTAACTTTAGGAAGACTATCTCCAAATTCTCTCATTTCAACAAGAGATAATTCACCAATCAATGTGTCTCTTGTTACAGGTGCCACGGTTCTAATTTCTTCAATAGCAGCTACTTTGTGATTGTAAATAGGAGGCAAGGATCTTCGAAACAATTTCATCTTCATCCAATGTTCCAGCAGTGCATTTGACTCCACAAATTGTTTTGGTGACCTTCTACACATAAAGGAAAGGAAAGGTATTTTTATAGTCCACTATACCAGCCATATGTTTTTGGGTCTACATATGGTCACATTGATTTGGGATTACCATGTACTCCTTGCGGGAGGCATCCATTATGCTACAAACGAGACGTACATTCCCTACCCCTCATTGGGATTTGAACTTGTGACCTCCCTTTCAGGAGAACAAGTCCTCCACCACTAAGCCAACATAGGAAGTAATGATTTCATCTTCGCTCGTCTTCAATGCTTTATGTTTCCCCTTCAAGTTTTGCAAATTGGCTTGCTTCACACATGGATCTCCCTCATGTAATGTCTCTAATTTTATCCATATCTAATGTGCAGTCTCCAATTCCATGACATTTGTATATTCTACATCTAATAAGGCGCTCAATAAGGCTTCTTCTTCTCTTACATTGTACTCAGATTGTTTCTTCTCATCAGGAGTCGTAGTAGAAAGATTAGCAAGAGGAGTGTAAGACATCTTTTTGATATCCCGATACTCTTCACCAATGCATATCAACTGTGTAATCATCCAACCCTTCCATATAGCATAATTAGTACCTTCAAATCTTAGACTTTCCTTCGTAAAGGTTGTCATCCCAGATCTCCTCAAGCGATCAAGATTCCAAAAGATGAATTAGCTCTGATACCAATTGTTGAATTAAGGTAGCACACACAAGTGAGAGGGGGAGTGAATCATTTGTGTCCTAAAACTCTAAATCTTTAACCAACTTATAAAGTTAATCTCATATCTAAATGATAAACATGAATGCAAGATCACAACACATTAATCAACACATAACACCATGATTTTTGACATGGAAACCCGGATAAGGGAAAAACCATGGTGGGAAAAAAACCCACAAGATGAATGTACTATGTTAAAAGCACTATACCTTGATAGGAGTATTACGAAGAGGAATGCACATGCATTCAAGCACATTGCCTAGCGTTCACTGCTCAAATACAACAAGGACTTCAACCCAAAAGAAGGCTCACTACCTTACAACAATCTCTAATTACATTTTACAATCGACAATAATCCATATCTCACGAACTAATAGATAGCATCTCTGATATGCCAATACAATTCTAATGAAGCGCATCAAAAATTTGCCTCAATTATAGATTCCACTCATACGTCTTCACATTCACTCTTCCATACCACTCGCACACCTTCGCATTCACAAATGCTTACATCTTTTATACATTACATCAACTTTATTTCAACTAGGTCAGCCAATGACCTAATTACCAATATTAATTCATTAGAGCTCAATACATAATATGATTCATTGAATGTCAGCTAAGACATAGCAATTATCGATAAAAATATCCTCGAACATGCTCTAGATCCATAGATCACACCACTATCCTTCACAACATGCTACACCATCAAGTTGAACACGCTACATGAAAATCACCAAATTAAATCACATAACCCAATGCGACCCAGCAACACAAAGAGGACACGATCTAGAAACATCAATAAGCAACATTAAATGTCATTACAACAACAATAATAGCATTGCCTCAGAATTCATAACTCTCTCTGCATTGTTTATTAGGAACACCAAACAATAACCTCTGTCATTAAAGAAAAATATCTTGCCAATATCTAAATCAAAAAATACTCAAGTTGATAACACAAATCCATGTCATGAACTCGCCACTAGCTTAGCAACCAAGAATATTGCATAACCGATCCACACCGATCCATGAACTAAAACATTGTCTCAGCGTAAACAACCAGAATACGAGTCTGTGAAAAGTCCTTCATAGATTACTCAAATCATCATGTTAACCTATGTAAGTTGACATTGATCAACTAAGACATCAATGAAACCATATGTTACCTTCCCAGCATCTGATATTCAATACAATATCCATACCAAATTAATCTTCTCACTAAACATTTTAGGAACACACGGGAACATTGTATTCAACAGTAGGAATATGTTGATATCAATGACAAAACATCAATGTCAGCACATATATGCACAATGTCCAATAATCTCCCAATAAAATACACACACACACACACACAAATATTGTATAATAAAAAAATGGTGAGCAATACTAGGATGTAGATCGCTCACCAAATCATATTATACATTAGAATACAAATCCACCCTTAAACGAATCTTATTAGCACATCCAAAAAAAATAAAGGGTGCTAATGCAAGATCTATGTAAAAGGGGGTATTTGTGATTCTTATAGAAAGTGATGTGATATGAAAATGATAGTAAATATGATCTATGAAGTGAGTGCAAGAGGAAAATAAGAGGAATGAACTCACCTTGAAGAAAGAAGAGGGAAAATGACCTTCAAATCTGAATTTTACTATCGTCGGGATGTCAGAAACAAGAATAACTCTAGATCTAGGACTCTGATTCCTGTAACTATCTTCTGTACAATTTTTAGCCAAAAAGTGGAGGATGAGGTCAACTTGGTCGACCTAGTCCTGTATGAGGTCGACTTGGTCAATCTAGTCATGGACGAGTTTGACTTGGTCGCCCTAGTCCTGGACAAGGTCGACTTGGATGACCTAGTCCTTTTAGGTCCAAATCTAATAAAAAATTCTAAGGATTTGGAACCGATTCTGAGACTCCCGAATCTAGATCCGCAACTCCCAAAACTGTTCCTACACACAGAAAAGAAGGGGAAAAGTTATGGAAAGGGGTTTCCCTTGGTCAAACCCCTATATAGGAATCAAACATGAAATGAAATTGAAATTGCATAAGATGAAATGGAATCTAGATATGAAACATAAATCACCGTATACCTCAATGATGCAATGCCTCTTTGGAGGTGATTAAAAGTGTTGATGAAATAGCTTGGACTCCACAAAAATCCAATAGGAAATCATGAAACCAAACCCTTAAATGAATATAGATGTTGTAGTTTGCCACAATGTTGGATTAACGAAGAAAGAGAAGAAGAAAACTTGATGGATGAATGTAGATATTCTTCCTTGATTGCAAACTCCTTTTCTTGACCTCCAATGGGTGAAAGAAGCTAAATCTATGGAAGGAAATGCGTTGAATGTATGATGGAATGAAATTTTGAAATGCTTGATAGCTCTTGATGGTTCCCTTACACTTGAACGCCTGATTGGCTTGAATGCTTGATAATGGATGCCTTCACTAATGGATGCTTGCTTGCACTTGAATCTCTTGAATGCACAATGAATTGCTTGTAGATGTGTATGTAGCTCGCTCAATAATGGATGATGTAGATGTAGATGTCAAAATGAGAGGAATAGTTCTCCTTTTATACATATTTCAAGGCTCATATTTCACCCAGGTTGACTGTAGTTTCAAACCTTGGAAGAAAAACCAATCATTGGGCTTCGGACCAGCTTTAGGCCCAAAACAGTAGGACTAGGTTGACTTGGCTGACCTAGTCTAGGTGATTTTGCCTAAAAATCTCTTGTGATGTCGGGGAGTGTGCCAAGAAGTGGTGGTTAAAGTTACAGCCCGCCACGAGATCAAGGCAAATCTTGAAATCTGAAAATGAATGCATAAGGCCTAGGTGGAAAAGGAATTATGTCATTGGATGGAAAAATGGAAAATCAAACATGGAAGTTAGAGCCAACTTCGAGGTTTGAACAAATAATGTTGATTTGAAGGATGCAAAAGTGTTAGAAGGACATGAAATCGATGTGGGAACCCATACATACTAAAATGTGGCTAAAAATTAACACCTAATAAGGGTGCTTACTTTTTAGGATGGTACACACACACACACATACTGCAACCACTCTCTTCAAATTATTATTTGTTGCCTTATCTTTTTGTGTCTTGAAAATCTATGCCAGTAGCTTCTTTTTCACTTTTTAAATAATGGATACTATAAATCCTGCCTACTTCAACCTAGTTTTATCATTTTCCTTGTGTATAATAGATGTGCAACTCTAAGCAATATTATTCTATATAACTACAAACTTGCAATCAAATCATATCGTTTGAGAGGAAAGATCCATCTTTATTTTAGTTGTATTTGTCTAGAAACAATTGTGTTTTATTATCTTTTCATTGCCATATTGTAAACAGAACACATTGTTTCCACACAAATGTTTAAAAAATGAGAACTAGGATATATAATTAAGTTTTAACTTTTCTCTCTCTGTAACCTCCCAATTTCACAACCAATGTCATATATTTGCAATCAACTTGATTCCTATGAGAGAACAGATCCACCTTATTTTGAGTGACTATCTAGAAACAACTCTATATTACTCACTTTCTTTTACAAGACAGACAAAAAAATGATAACTAGTGCATATAACTCCATCTTACCTGACAATGTCACATATTTTCATTCACTGAGAGGACAAGCCCATCTTATTTTGGGTTCATTGTATATGAAAACAATTGTATTCTACTCATTTTCATTGCCATATTGTGGATAGAACATATTTTCTTCCACATAAATGCTTAAACAAATGAGAACTAGTGAATTTTACTCCACCTTGTGGGATCATAGCCTTCCAAATTAACAAATAATCTTACTTGTATAATATGGAATATATGAGGGGAGATGTAAAATGGAAAAAAAACAAAAAAAAAATAAAGCAGTGAATATCTAGTGGTGGAGAACATGTACTCTTGAAAGGGAGGTCACAAGTTCAAATCCCACTGGGAGGTAGGGTATGTATGCCTCATTTGTAGCATAATGGATGCCTCCCACAAGGAGTACAGGGTAGTCCCATATTGCTGTCACCATATGTAGACCCAAAAACATATGGCTGGTATAGTGGACTATAAAATGACCTTTCCTTTCCTTTCCTTCCTATGCATTGATGAGAGAGAAGATGGGTAGGAAAGGGAGCGGGAGGGAAGGTTTGAAAAATGGTTGTTGCAAAGATGGATCAGGGGAAGCCCCTGAGCATAGACGCTGATGATGAAGATGACAACAAGGAAGATGAATCTTTTGATCATTGGGTTGTAATTTGGGGGTCTAATCTTACCGACTTCTAGAGGATTTTTGCACTCTCTTTTGGAGGTTTTTTCTTCAATTGATGTGGTGGTGGGGTGTTTGGTAAAGGACCAGAGTGTTGTTCAAAAGGAGGTGTTTTTCTGCTAAGGAGGATTGTCTATTTTCCATTTATTGGTGTGTTGAGGACCTGGGGCTTTTGTCCCCTGTGTCACTTTTTGGGGCCCTATTTTCTTGCTTGTGGGGATGGATTTGTGCCAACTGTGAAGTGTGTAGAAGACTAATAAGAGAGGCAATGAAGGCGGGAGGTATGGGTGAACATATGGTCTCAGATGTCTTGGGACTAACATTTGTGGGGTGCGTTGGCTTTCTTGGTGCCTTGCTCTTGTATTTTGATAGTGATTCGAGGTGGGTAATGAATGACATGGCCAATGGTACCTCTGCTACCGCCTACGGGCTAGTTTTTGTTATATCCTGTGAAACTTATTTTATGGGGTTGTGGATTCCAACAGTTAAAGATGGTGCTTGCTGGTATTGTGGAGTAGTGGATCGTGTTGATGTTAACACCGATCCTATTCAAAATGTCAAGTGTTCAACAAAGATATGTTGGGCCTAGCGTGACCTTGGACAAGTTCAAGCAAACAAACATGCGAAAAATATTATTATTTTAGTTGCATGTCCCTAGAAGATGGCGTTGATCCTAGAGTTTGAACAAGGGTGTTTTCTTTCAGTAACACTCTTTCCCCTTGTGGTGAGTGCCATCATTTCTATATTGGGAATGTTTTTTCAAAGATCTGCAATCATATTCTGCATGCAAAAGGGCTTAGCTGGTTGTGGAAGTTATAGTGTCTGGTCTAAAGAAAGCTCTGGTGTCTGCTTTTAATTGCTCAATGGTGATTCCTTATGGCCCATGTTGGACTTATTTTGGTAGGGTTTTGCTAAGGAGGCATCAATGTTTTTATTTTTGAGGACTAATATGAGGGTGTGGGTAGGAGATGACAGTTTATGTTGGGGCTGCCCTCACTTGTTTGGCAACTTTGAGTTTCAGAGGCTTTTTATGCTCTTGGTGGTTGTCCTTTTGGCACCCAAACAGATTGTCTTCTCTTTGGTCGATATGCTTTAATTATTTTTTTGGAGATTTTCCTGCTTGGAGGAACTTGTGTGATGAGAGGGTTCCGTTGGTCCAATAGTCTTTTAGTGGCCCTTCGTCTCTGAGATGCAAATGGGAGAATTTACAGAATTATTGAGTTGGGGGCCAATCTTCGTGCATGTTGGGAGTAATTGTTGGTTCTTGGCATCGAGGGTGGAGACAATGGTGGTGATAGTTGGGATGGTTGGAGTATTGGAGGGAGTGATGATAAGGATGGTGGTGGTGGATTTGGAAGTGTTAAGGGGTGTTTGGATGTTGGTTCAAGTAGTAATAGTTCTAGAGGTGAAGGAAGTAGTGTTGAGGTGTGGAGTGGAGGAAGATGTGGAGGAAGCAGGGATGGTGGTTGAGACAGAGAAGGTCATAGGAAAGGAGGCGGAGGTGGTGCAAGCAGGCCTGGTGGTTGGAGGGGAGGAAGAGGTGGTGTTTGAAGTGAAGGTATCAGTCGTTGATAGTGAGGAGAGCTTGGATATTGGCTGGAGTGGTAGTGATGTTGGAGAAGGTGCAGATAGGGATGATGACCTGGTTGAAGACAAAAGTGGTGGAAATAGGGAAGACGGTTTGAGGGAAGCGGTAGTGATTGGGGAGGTGGTTGGTTGGGGTTTGGGAGTTTCAGTTTTCTTATTTTCAGTGGGTTGTTGTTACTCTTGAATGGATTCTTCCCTATTAGGTTCTTATTGAGGTGGAACCTACCCCTATTGAAGTAGGATGTCTTGTTACGCTTATAATAAGGTTGTGGTTCATTCTTCCTTTGTTTTCCTCTCTCTTTTATCTTATTGAGGTGACGACTAGTCCTATGAAGGTGGATTTTTGCATTTAAGTTGTGGAGAACTTGGGATTGTTTTAAGCTGCTCTTTGTTGTGATTGCTCGGGTTTGGGGTTGTCTTTCATTCTGAGTAGGAGTGATAAAGGTGCAAGAATAGAGGTTGTGAGGGCATGAAAAGATAATGGAGAATGAAGGAGGGGAAACATGAGCAAATCTTGGATTGAAGGAGGGGAGACAAGAAAATCTGGGAGCAATTAGAAAAGGAGGTACAAGGAGGTTCTAGAAGAGATAAGGAGGATTGGAGCAACAAGGTTTTGAAGTGATAAGAAAAGGGAGATGGGGTGGTAAGTTGATTGGAGAGAATAAGGTAAACACAAGGGAGGAGAGATAAGGGGAGTTGCCTGGATAGATAAGGTGTGAGGAAATGTGAGGGAAGCTGTTTGGAGAAATAAGGAGTTGGAGGGATAAGGACTATATGAGGGGAGCTACCTAAAGAGAAAAGGTGTGAGGAGAGGTAAGGGGAACTGTTTGGAGAAATAAGGAGATGTTGGAGTGATAAGGGTTTTAATGCAATGATAAGGAGAATTGGAAAGATAAGGGGTTATGATGGAGCCATAATATTGTTGATGAAAGATGGAAGGGAGGCTCAAGATGCTTTGGAGAAATAAGGATAAGAGAAATGATAATGGGAGCGTGGAGTGATAAGAAGCTATAAAGGAGATATAAGGGTTTGATGGTAGAAGATGAATGATGGATGGGAGGGATGGAGTGATAAGAATTACTTGGAGTTATAAGGAGATGAAGAGATAAGGTGTTTGGAGAAGAAAGAAGATGAGTAATTAGAAGTCTATGGAGCTATAAGAATCCCAACAAACTATGAGATAATTGCATAAGACATCTACAGGAGGTTTTAATACCTCAAGCTAAGAACAACTATGGGGATGGGGGCCTCCATATGGAGCCTTGTGTATATCTTATTTTATATGTATATTAATATAATATTTGGCTTCAGCCTTTTATTGATCAAAAAAATATATGGAATATATGAGGGATGAAATGCCTCATATACATTGGTTTTGAATTCCAATAAAAAAATGTGGAGCTCATTTATTAGTAATGTGTTATTTGTCGCATCACACTTTTATAGTTCTTCGAAACATTCTCAGTGGATGAAGGACATGTGTACTTGGATCAAACTAATGACCTCAAATTCCTTTCCGAGTGCAAGTTGACCTCTTATCTATCATCCAATTCACAGTCAAGATCAGCTTTTCTACATCAACACAAATTGGGAAAATGATGAAAATTCAATATTCTTAGTGATTTATGCGAATCCATTTGGCAGATGTGTGTAATTGACATTTCAAACCAATGGGGCCATTTTTATTTTTTTTGACTCACAACCAACTTCACTGTTTTGAAAATTTTAAACTTTTATTTTTTTTACAATTATTTGCATAAACAATTAAATTCAAAATTTTCCCAGCTTTTAAGCTTTTGAATTGAAGAGTTTTTGTCATTAACACACTATTTGCATTATGAGCAATTTACCAAAAAATAGAGCCAGTCTAAAGCTATGTTGTGTCCTTTATCGAAAGCAAAGAGACAAAAAGATGAATACAAAGAGAAAAATAACTAAATCAAGTTTCAAAAAGAAAAAGACTTCTTGATTCATAATTCCAAAATCAGCAAATATCTTTCAGAAATGCACAAATCCTAGAAGTTGGATAGCCATTTCCCTAGCTTTCACACCTACTGCTAGCATAGGAAGCTCCTAACAGATTATGGTCATCTATAATGAAACAATTTGCTGACAGTCACCATAATTTCACATGCATGCAAAGTATGGAAGCTTATACGGGGTCTGTGAATTGTTTGACAAAATGCCTTGAAGTGATATAGTCATATAAGATACTATGAGTCGCACGCAGTACATGCACAAAATTGGTTAATTGTAAAGGATTAAAACTAGCACTTGCATCGAAATAGATGCAAGGGTAAAGCCGATAGGAAAATTAAAAATGTATAATTATATATATATATAATTATATAATAGTAATTTATATTAATAAATATTATAGATACTATATGATAATTAACTAATAAATATACAATATATTTAATTTATAAGTAGGATCTATTTTCCACATCAAGTCAAATTGTGATATATTGTTATCAGGATTCAACTATGTAGATTTTTAGTCAAACTCATTGACCCATGTTTCATGGGAGGTCACAAATCTCAGTACTACTCCAGCTCAAGCATGGTTCACCTACATGAGCATCACCTAGATGGAATGAGTCAATAGTGCCAACACAAGGAAGCACATGTTGTGCTCTTAGTGGTAATGCTAGCTAAATATTTAATTTTATAAGCAATCACAATTT
>MU225942.1:1201523-1214938 GCA_018584345.1 Thuja plicata
GCCACCTGCGGTAAGAAGGGAGCCTCCCCTATTGCTGAGAGGAGAGAGAAATCTCACATACTGCTGCCTAAAGTACACATTTTGCAAGTTGTAGTTTAGTGACTTACAAAATATTTAGCCAACATACATAATGTATTGTTTATTCCAGAATTGCAACGTAATTTATTATCACTAGTGTTGATTCGACAACAAGGCTACTCTATTTTGTTAAAAGATGGACAAGTTATTGTGAGGAAAATACCTAATAATGAAATTGCATTTACTGGTTGTCAACAATGAAAATTGTCTCATGGAATGTCGGAGGCATTAATGCCTCTAACAAAAGAAATAGAATCAAACAAATGATTGATTCTATACACGCTGATATAGTTCTTCTACAGGAAACAAAGATGTCGCAAGAAAATTTTGATAAATCTATAGGCAAATGGGCATCATGGTTATCTTTCCACCAACAAGGGATTGGGGCCTCTAGAGGTTTAGCTATTCTATGGAACCCCAAGACCGTCAATGTTACAAAGGTCGGGCAGGACAATCATTGGCAAATGGTAGAAGTGACCATCTTTGACTTCTCATTAATCCTGTTCAATATCTATGGTCCTACCTCTACACAAGATAAGAAAAAAATATGGAACCATTTAACATTTCAAATTCAGAATCACAGCGATCAAAATGCAGTGCTCGGAGGAGATTTTAACGCTATCCTTAACATGTCAAAAAAAATTGGTGTTATATGTCCTCCCCTAAGAACCATACAGGATTTCTCTTCATTGCTATCAAACAACAATCTGATGGATGTGGTCCCATCCTCTAGTTCTTTTACATGGACAAACAAGAGAGCAAATTTTGCACAAATTACTAGCGGATTGGATAGGTTCCTAGTATCACAAGAATGGAAGCTCAAAAATCTCCACTTCCAATCGGATATCCTCTCACTACCAGGATCATATCACTTTCTAATACTGTTGTCCATAGATAATGCAGGAGTACCAAACAGCCATAAACCATCATTCAAATTTGAAAAAATGTGGCTCAAGCACCCTCATTTCTTGCCTTTGATTAAACAATGGTGGGTGAGTTCACCATATGTGGCTAGAACCAAAATGCATCAGCTAGCAATGAAGCTGAATGAAGAGGTTTCTAAAAACATCTTTCAACAAAAACATTTGGTCAAGCAACAATTGTCACAATTACATGAGCATACTATACAACATGGCATGGATAATGACATATAACAAACAAAGAGAACTCCAACAAGAATGGGAAGAACTGTGCTCTAGGGAAGAAGAATATTGGAGGCAGAAGTCACAGGAATTGTGGCTTAGGAAAGGAGTCAAGAACACAAAATTATTCCATGCTTCAGCTAAGCAGAAACGAGCAGCCAGCACAATCTTTTCTATAACAGAAATTTCATCAGGCAAGATCCTAACAAATGCTCAAGAAATCCAACGTGAAAGAGTAAGCTTTTATGAAAATCTGCTTGCTCTTGCCCAAGCCCCTACCCCATTTCAAGATCAGCTTAATGAGATTCTTGTTGCAATCTCGTGCATAGTGACACAACAATCTAATAATACATTAATGGCTCCTTTCACTAATCAAGAATTTATTATATAAATATATTTAGTGGTATACCCACTTTTGCTTTAAAAAAAAAAAAAATTCTAGAAATTTTGCTTATCTTACAAAAGAAAATGGAATATCCCCAAATCTTTTATGGCATGCAAGATTTGGACATATTAATTATGATAACATTCATATTATGCAAAAAAATGGTATTGATGGTTTACCTGTTTTGCCTAAAATAGTTGAAAAATGTGAAGCATGTATACTTGCCAAACAACAAAGAAATTCTTTCTCTCGTTCCACTTGGAGGGCACAAAGAAAATTGCAACTCATCCATTCATATTTATGTGGGCCTTTACCTACAGTGTCTGTTGGAGGATCTAAATATTTCATGTTGTTCATAGATGATTATAATCGTATGACTTGGATTTATTTCTTACAGCAAAAATCAGAAGCTTTTGAAATCTTTAAAAAGTTTTCTGTTATGGTTGAAAATCAGGCTCAATCCAAAATTGGTACCCTTCAAACTAATAATGTTGGAGAATTTACTTCTCTAATTTTTGAGGATTATCTTCGTCAAAATGGAATTCAACATCATCTCACTGTTCCAGGAACTCCTCAACAAAATGGTGTTGTTGAAAGAATGAACAGAACGATCATGAACATGGTTCGGGCAATGTTGTATTTCAAAGGTGTCCAATTACATTTTTGGGCTGAAGCAACAAGAACAACAGTTTATCTTTGCAATAGATCTCCATCATCTACTCTTCACCAAGCAATTCCTTATGACGTATGGTATGGCTATCCTCCTTCTGTTCAGCTCTTTCAAATTTTTGGCTCTACTCGCTATGTTTTGATCCCTAAGGAACAAAGGAATAAGTTGGGTCAACATAGTTATAAGTGCATTTTTCTTGGCTATTCAAATTCTTCAAAAGCATATCGGTTGTATAATGAGGTTCATAGAAAGTTTTTTATTGTCCGTGATGTTGTATTTTGTGAATCCTCCAAAAGTGATACCATTATTGAAAATGATTTTAAACAATTGGATAACTCCGCAAAAGTTTCTCATTTGATAGAATTTCCTTGTGATATCTCACATCATGAAGGACTTGATACATGTGAAAAGTCTATTTCCCAAGATACACCAACTCAAGTTGATATAGTTGTTCCTTTGCAAGTAGAGGCCACCTCTCATAATGATCTATCTCCTAATGTTGAGCCTGATATTTCAGCACCATCATTAACTCATGAAGATCATACTCAAGCATTAGACGTGCCATTAGTCCAAACTCAATCTTCTCATAAATGGGCCAAACAAGTAGAGCGAATGTTAAAAGATTTTAGACCAGATGAAATTGGAAAAACTGGTACAAGAATTTCTTGCAAACTAAGGCAACAAACTCAATCCTCTATTCCGCGTACTTCAAATGAACTAAATTTGACAGTAGATATTGAACCAAATTCGTATAAAGAAGCTAAGCATATTAAAGTGTGGCGGAAAGCTATGCAAATTGAGTATGATGCACTTCAAAGAAATGGTACATGGGAATTGGTTGATCCACCACTTGGATGTAAACCTATCGGTTGCAAATGGATTTTTTGAAATAAATATAAAGCTAATGACACACTTGATAAACACAAAGCCCACCTTGTTGCCAAAGGTTAATGTCAAAAAGAGGACATAGATTATGATGAAACTTTTGCTCCTACTACAAAACGGACCACCATTCGTGCTTTGTTAGCTCTTTCAGCACAACATGGGTGGAAAGTACATCAACTGGATGTAAAAACCGCAATCTTGAATGGTGATCCCACAGAAACAATATATATCACACAACTAGAAGGATATGAAGTCCATGGAACAAAACACTAGGTGTGCAAGCTCATTAAATCATTATATGGTTTGAAGCAAGCCCCCCGAGCATGGTATCAAAAACTCACTCAACGTCTCTTGAAGTTGGATTTTCAGCATTTTTAATTTGATGATGCAACCCTTTTTGTTCAAAAAGTTGATGTTATTATCGTTTATCTTGTTGTTTACGTGGATGATTTATTTCTTACTGGTAACAATGAGGATTATAATCGAATTGTGAAAGATCAATTGAAGCAAGGGTTTGAAATGACTAATTTAGGTCATCTACGTTACTATTTGGGTGTTGAGGTGATTCAAAATCCCACATATATTTTTATTTTCCAACGGAAATATATTGGTGAACTTCTCTCTAAGTTTGGCATGACAGATTGCAAATCTCTTAGTACTCCAATGGAGCAAAATCTCAAACTCACTTCCACTGATTCTATGGTGTTGGTTGATCCAACTCCCTACAGGCAACTTGTTGGTAGTTTGATTCATGTGACTACTACTCGTCCCGATATTTCTTTTGTTGTTGGGGTTCTCTCTAGATTCATGCAACAACCTCAAGAAAGTCATTGGTTAGCTGCCAAATGTGTTCTTCGGTATTTAAAAGGCACTCAAAACTATGGGCTCAGGTACTCACAAGTCACAAGTTTCTCATTACTTGGATATTCTGATTCTGACTATGCATGTGATTTAGAAGATGGCAAATCTACAACTGGATTCTTAATGTCTCTTGGATCTGCTGCTATTTCGTGGAAATCAAAGAAGCAATCTGTTCCAGCTCTCTCTTCTGCAGAAGCTGAATATATGGCAGCTTCTGAAGCTACTCGAGATCTTATGGCTTCGAAGGATTCTTACAGATTTACAAGCCCAACAAATTTCTTCTACTCCACTTTTTGTTGACTATTAATCAGCAATTAAGATGGAAAAAAATCCAGTCTTTCATGATTGTACTAAACACATCAACACTAAATTTCATTTTCTTCGACACCATGTGAAAGATGGAATACCTCCACTATTGTCCTACTGATGATCAACCTGCAGATATTTTTACCAAAGTTGTGGGATGAGAAAAGTTCGAGAAGTTTCAGAGCATGATTGGTTTAACCCCTTTAGATTAAGGGGTGGATGTTACACCGTTAATCATCAGGCTTATTAGACTATTGTTGTTAGTTTTTAGTTTATTTTTCTGTTCTTCGTAACTGCAAAAAGATTCGTAACTAACTCTGCACATTATAAATTGTATTTTTTTTGTTTTCATTTCAATGCAATGATTTAGAATAAAAGTGATTTATTCAAATCAACCTGGCCTGACGATTTGTCACACACCTTAATAGTTCTTCGAAACATTCTCAGGGCATCAAGGGCATATGTCTATTCTCCTATTCATAGTCAAGATTGGCTTTTCTACATCAACACAAATTGAGAAAATGATTAATATCCAATATTCTTAGTGATTTATGCGAATCCATTTGGCAGATATGTGTAATTGACATTTTTTCCAGCGTGGCCATTTTTTCGCACACAACCAACTTCACTGTTTGAAAATTTTGAACTTTTATTTTTTCAGCAATTAATTGCAGAAACAATTAAGTTCAAAATTTTCCCAGCTTTCAAGCTTTTGAATTGAGAGTTTTTGTCATTAACACATTATTTGCATTATGAGCAATTTTAGCCAAATATATATATATATAAAGCCAGTCCAAAGCTATGTTGTGTCCTTTATTGAATGCAAAGAGACAAAAAGATGAATACAAAGAGAAAAATAACTAAATCAAGTTTCAAAAAGCAAAAGACTTCTTTGATTCATAATTTCAAAATCAGCAAATATCTTTTGGAAATGCATAAATCCTAGAATTTGGATAGCCATTTCTCTAGCTTTCACGCCATAGGAGGCTCCTAACAGATTATGATCATCCATAAGAACATAAAGAATTCCTGCCTCGTCTTAAAGTTGCAACTGATGTCTATACAACAAACTAAAATGCATGGTACACAAAGGAGAGCCTTTTATTAAACTCTCCCACTCTTTCTATTCTATGCATGCACAGAAGGAATGGCTTTAGAAACTTTCAAGCAAATATTCTTGACAGGTGCAAGGCTGCAAAATCTAAATCTCATGCTAAAATAAAGGTTTTGGAAAACTGTCCAGGATTTTGTTTTAAATCTATCAAGAAATACGAATAGCTGGTAAATGAATGGTTTCTGCATATTTTTCCAGCGTAACAGTGATAAAAAATAAAAATAAAACCTTCTGAAATTTTCAAATGAAATAATTTGCTGGCAATCACCATAATTTGACATGCATGCAAAGTATGGAAGCTTATACAGGTTCTGTGAATGTTTGACAAAATGCCTTGAAGTGATGTAGTCATATAAGCTACTGAGTCGCAGGACATTCACAAATTTGATTCATTGAAAAGGATTTAAAATATTTAAGCAAATTCCACAACCTGTGAAAACATCTTCCCTGCTCATGCCATAATGAAGCCTTTAACCAACATATGAACATCCATACAAAGCATAAAAAATAGAGAATTTTAGTCAGACATTGTAGTCTGAAATCGGCCACTACGCATGGGCTGTATAACCACAGGCAAAGTACCTGAATTGTTTGACTCCATCACATGGAATGTAATGATATGCACAAAATTGATTTGTTGAAAATGGCGTACCTGAATCTTACCCCCTGTTCTATTTTGGTCTTGGGTTTCTTCATTATTCCAGAGTCCCCCAGATAATTGGCAAAGGTAGGAGGGGAGAGAGTTTAAAGCAGCCTTGCAAGCCCTCTAAGGAAAAGACTGTGATATTTTTGCTGAGGCAGCTAAAGTCAAGGAAATCCATTGATGAGTTAGAAATCCTTCCAAAGGGTATAGCATTGGAGTTATTTCAATGCAAATATGCAAATCATATGATACTTTGAGTTGGTTTGATGGTATTCCAACAGTTATCTGGAATCAACACTCATGTTATATACTAGTAGAATTTTTGAAGCTGTTGGCTCAATTCAGATCATGCAGCGTCTCTCAGTGTTGTTGTCCTTCAGTTGCCAATGACATTAGTAGGTGTTCTAGTAATGGACAGAGCAGGAAGGCGGCCACTTTTGATGGTCTCTGCCAGAGGCATAAGCTTAGGTTCTTTTATAGTTGGAGTTTCATTTTGCATACAGAGTCGTGAATCTTATGCTCATTTCAAGACACTAGCAAGCATCTTGGCTCTTGACTAATATTGCAGCATTCTCCTTGGGGATGGGAGGAATTCATAGGATTATAATATCTGAGATATTTCCAATATATTTGAAAGAGGTTGTTGGAAGCTTGCCTTCAAATTTCTTCTAACATGGAGTGTGGCAGGTACATTCTTTATCTTTGAGGGCACTGGTGTAGGTGCAGTGTTGTTAAAGACTTTCATACTGATGATAGATCATGTAGTATGATCCTAAACATTGATGAAAAAAAAAACGTACAGAAATCTATTACATTTCTTCATGGACTATCTTCTATAGAAACATGACAGATGCAGGAAACATACCATCACATACTTTTCCTTCCTTCTAATAGAGAGATGGTAGTTCACCAAGATCACAATCTCACATATCTTCAAGTTACTTGATGTGACTCATTTACACAATCCATTAACATTTTATTCAATGAGGTTCTACCTTAGCTAGTCAGACAAGTGAATGAAGATTATTACAAGAGGTGTAATGAGATATATTCTAGCAAAGATTATTGGGAAATATTGGAAGAAAGACCATAAATTAGATATATTGAAAAATGCAGTTGTATCATAGGAATAAAATTGGGATGAGAACTTTGATAGAATGCTTCTTAGCAAGGCGGAATGCATGATAGAATCACTGACATCATTGAGGAGACTTGTCAATTCACTGTCTTTCAAGAATGGCATGGGAGAACAAGGTATTGATAATGTAAATTTTGATTTTGATGATTGTGCTAGTCCATCGACCCATGGTTAGAAACATAATAATTATGACACAGAGGAATATGGGTATTTTATAGAATATTCGCATGTTATTTCACTAAGACATAATGCTAAATGGGAGAAGGTACCTATAAAGCATTTGTCAGCTTATTCCAAGGAGAGACATTGAAAATTTCTATGGACAAGGCCTATTTAAGCGCATCAAAACTCCAATAAACATATTGTTGTTATTGAAGTTGCAGTTTAGGAGAAGGAAATGTGATTGTTACTTCCACAAATCGATAACTTAGCTTTCTTTCAAAATTATGGTTTTTCCGTTGCTATTTCCTAAAAGTGACTTATGTTACTCCTTGTAACTAAAAGTTACAAAAAGAACCTTATTCCTAGAAAATTAATGTAAAATCTAACCGAATAAGATTTATTATTTCTGAAAAGATTGTATTTCAAAATGGTGGGTTTAAGGTAGTTATTAGGTAGTTATAAGATGGTGTGAAATATTACAGTGATAAATTTCAGTTGTGTATAAAGTGCGCCAAATCTGTATAACAGAGTGATTGTGGTACAAAGATGACTGCAACTTCAGCATAAGTCCTAAGTTACCAGATTCGCTCAGCCGACCTGGAATTCGGGGTTCGCTTCGGTCAAAATTTGAATTCGATTCGAATCAGTTCATATTCGAATTTTTACCGAGACATTCGCTTCAAATTCGATCATCAAGTCCCTCTGTGAATTTGAAGCAAATTTAACCAAATTTTTACACACCCGCGCAAGCCCGAACAGAATCTGGAGCGAAATAGCGGCAAATTTGATTGGTTGTCAGTTTTATTAACTTTTCAATGACCGTTTTTAATGTTTTGTAACAAGTTCAGCCCTAAATGTTTATCATTTTATCATTATGCTTTATCATTTTAAGTTATAACGCATTCTGCTTTATAGGACATTCTTATCATATGCATTCTTCATACGGGATTCTGCAATGGGATTCTTCATACACCAGTCGTCCCAGTAGCGACGCTCAATCCATGTTTGTTAGTGAGCCCAGACGCAGGCACCAGGCAGTAAACGGAGCTAACAGGTGAAGAGGTCGGAACGGTCACGGCCCACAAGCATTTCAAATTATTAATGTTGGCATTATTGTTTTTGAACCGAAACATTGATATGGTGGTGTATTTTGGCATTTTGTTATGTCATTTGAACTAAAATGACAATATATGTGGCAGTGTATTTTGGCATTTTGTCAAATTTGGAGCGAATTTAACCAAATTTTTACACACCCACACAAGCCCGAACCGAATCTGGAGCGAATTAGGGGCAAATTTGATTGGTTGTCGGTTTTATTAACTTTTCAATGACCATTTTTAACGTTTTGTGACAAGTTCAACCCTAAATGTTTATCATTCATTATGCTTTATTGTTTTAAGTTATAACGCATTATGTTTTATACGACATTCTTATCATATGCATTCTTCATACAGGATTCTGCATTCACCAGTCGTCCCAGCAATGCTAGTCAATCCATGCTCGTTAGTGAGCCCAGACCCAGGCCCCAGGCAGTAAGAGGAGCTAGCAGGTGAAGAGGTCGGGAAGTAACGGCCACAACCCTATATATATATATGGATATGTATATGTATATGTATATGTATATCTACATCTACATCTACATCTACATCTATATCTATATCTATATCTATATATATATATTAAAAAAATCCTTGTACAGACGAACCCAAAACGAATCGAACCCAGCCAAAAAAATTTTTGGATGAATTTCGAACGCGAATCTCGAACCCACATCCAAACTGGAATCCAAACCGGCAACTTAGCATAAGTCAGATGCTTCTTTGTACCAAAAAGGAAAAGGATATTATGGGTTCCCATGGTGACAAGTCAAATACAAGATAAAAAAAAAAAGGATGAAATATGAAAATCGCCAAACGCAAGTCAGGCTCAATGGGAATGTCTCTAAATTCAGAGAAAAAAAAATTCAAGTATTGAAGGATAGATTAAAACTGCTAATGATCAATCAAGAGATATCCATGAAGGTGGTTTGCCTCATGGTACTCCTACTTGTATGTGTAAGATATTGGGTAAGCATTCTATTTGTTCTAATTAATCTCTTTTATACTAGTCCATTGATTAAAAAAGAATATTCAAGCCATTCGATTGTAGATCCAAAGCACCAAATGTGTGTTAAAAAGCTTGATGTTGTAATACTTCAGCTCGTTCAAGAAGTGAGCTTTAACATGTAAAGAGAGGTTGAGTTGATTCTAGATTCTGATTTTTCTTTATGAGCAATGTTGTTTGGTTGTGTTGTCTCACCCAGGGACCACTACTCCTACTGCTTGCAAAAGAGGGGGTCCCCATTTGTAATGGGGCGATGGTGTGAAAACCTCACAACATCTAGCATCAACCCAAAGAAATGTTCCTGAACATTTCAAGGACAAAACTCGTTTGGAACCAAGAATCTTTAATCAATTCTCCTTTCACCTATCCAACAACTAGGAAATGCACTAAAAATGGAAGAAACCATGAATTGAGCTAAGAGCCTTTGTCCTCGATTACCCCATGTATGTGCAAGTGTTTTGTTCCCGCTCGACAAGAACTTAGTAACTTCTTAGATCCATCGAATTTAGCTATTTTAATATCCTTACTCCAAAAGCATCCTGGATAGAGCCTCGCTGCCAGTCAGGCGTCTATAACCCCGACAAGGTTATCGCTGTGGGCAACCACAAGCACGGTTCTACCTTTAGTGTTTTCTTTTATAGCACCGGTAGAGATGCTTGCACACCCTTAGCCAATTTTGCTTTTCTTTTCCATTTTTATCTTGATTTTTTTTATTTTATTTTTTTCTTTTGATATTTCTTTTATGTATTTTTCTTTTCCATCTTTTGTTTGGCTTGCAGGCAGCGAAGCCCGCAGAGGGTTTGGAAGACCACAGTGACGCTGGAGCAGGTGTATGATTTTTTACTAAATCCAACTTCACTTTGAAACTACCAAAGAACTCGGAGCAATTAAGTGTGAGTAAAAGGTAGTAATCGACAGACGAGGATACTCAAAACACAACCATGATCCAATCCAAATTTAGGACAAATCCTTTTCGCAGGATAAAGCTATTAGGAATCCAATCTCCAATTCAAGGGAACCCCCACAAAGAAATGCCCAAGAAATAAACCAAACAAAACTACTGGGAGAACACCAGTGTGTTGTATGATCATCGCCTTTCTCACAAATTTGGATCCCTCTAAACTAAACTAACCAAAGCAAGCACCTCGACTAAAGCAGACCACTTGGGTCAAGCGACTCAAGGCAAACCTAAAAACTGACTCACTAAAGCACACTAAGCAACTAACCGACTAAGCCACTCAAACAAACTTCAAGTCAACTGACTCAAGGCAAATTGTTCCCTAGGCTCCCTAAGACAACTAAACTGACTGACCGAAAGGGAAACCTACTCTAACCCTCTTGAACCAAATGGTTCAAGACAAACTTAATCTAACTATGCACAAGACTGTAAAGGGACGACACCGACTAGACCGATATATACACTAGATCTAGCATGGTTTCTTAGGACATTCAAGAGCAACAAGGCCTCAGTGATAGTTTTCAATCTTGCAGACTTCTCCTTGTACTCCGAAAAAAATTTAGTCACCTCAAACTTAAGAAAATTATCATGCAAGATCAACAATTGAGGCAATTCATTGGGCCCATGATCAATCCATAAACAAGTTTTCTTTCCAAAATTTCCATAATCAAAATAACAACTTTCATAACTTTGAACGTTAAGAGCAGGGAAAGAAACAACCTGGCGTGATTCAAATTCAAATGGAACCTGCAAATTCTCCACAGCTTCACGAGGTCGAAGTTGGTGATGGACCATGCCACTTGCAACAACATCAAACTCGTGAGCAATCAAGGCAAGATCAGTCGTGAAACCAAGGCCTTGGAATACTGCTTTAGGTGGCTTTTCCTTGTATAGCATGAACCACGCATCCTTGTGAGCATCGCTAAGTGCATCTTCAAAAATCAAGGATTCCTTGATGATTTCTCCTTCAAATATATCCTCAAGCTGATCAAATGAAACATCCAATAGTAGCATCAACCCAAATTGTTCTTCATTTTGTTCTCCCAAGGAGTTGCATGTAGATTTTTCTTTAAGAACACCTTACAATTCTTCATGTGGAATCTCGTAAAACTTGGAATCCTCAAAACTAGAAGGAAAACCATCAAATGTCTTCATAAGTTCATCAAAATCAATCCCAAGTGGTAAAGCCTCTGGAGGTCGGAGTTGATGGTGAATCATGCCACTCGCAACAACTTGCCTGACTTGGGATGCCTTGGGCAATGAATCCATCTGTATTTCTTTCTTGAGATCTTTCAGCATCCCCCCAAAGAACGTGGTGGTAATGATGTCCTAGAATGCTCTATCAAAATTTTTCTCATATCTTGATTCACTTGTAGTTACCTGCAATTCCGTGTTCAACTGGTCCATTTGATTGCTTCTTTCATGAAGGGTTCTAGAGATTTCTTGCAACTCATCCTCAAGAACTCGACTTTGCAGCATGAGGGAGAGTTCACCAAGGATCACCTCTTCAAACTTGTTATGATCTTCTTCTAGCTCCTAAAGGTGTGGATCATTGTCTGATATGCTTCCTCTTCTTTGGATGAATTCAATTGCTTCCTTGATTTTCCTATCAACTTCCTCCTCTTGTGGAATAATGCATGAAAGTTGATCCTTCACTTTGTTATCTTGATCATCAAGCTCAACCATTCTTTCATGATGCAACTCATGTTCCTCTTCATCTTTTGGTTCCCAACTTAACTTAAGCTATGGGTGTCCTCTTCATTATTTGGTTCCCAACTTGAAAGCTGAAAGAAATCCTTGCCACCTCCCGATACTTCCTCATACCAACCCATTTGAAACTTGATTAAGTCCATGTCGTCTTGACATAATGGGCAAGTAGACTCTGAATGTGAGAAACTATGCACACTGCACCAAGTATTTCCTCCACTTCTACTTCTTGGTTTCCTATCGATATCCTCTTTGAACTCAAGGAACTCTGACTCTGAATGGACAAGCACCGCAGGCTCATATACCCCTGAAGAAGAAATTCTTCCTCTTAATGCCAAATCCACCCTAAAAAGGAAAATCAAACAATGCATTTCCTCATGATTTGTGGTACCATGGATCCTACACTGCCTTGGTGTTGCAAGCTGAGATAATTCGAGTGGATGCAACCTCTTGCTCAAATCAAACCAAATGGGAAGAACATCCACCCTCCTATCCATTGAGAAACCTTTATTTTTGGATTTTCTGTTTTTTCACTTTTTTTGGATTTTTTACTTTTAAGGAGATCTTCTCATCTCAAATACAACTTGAAAGTTCATCTTTGTTGACAATCTCTGCTCCAAATTTCCAAGTTGATCCAAGAATGAAATTCGTTCAGGCCCTCCTAGCGCCAAATAATGTTGATGTCAGTTTTGTACCACTACATAACATATAGGAATTGAATACCTGATATAGGATATCAAACACTCAACCCTCTCTTGAAAAGTAAATACTTATGAAGAACATGAGAAAACTCCAAGGTTCCTTACACTTGTGGATACTAACTCAGTTATATTAATGTGATTTGCTGGTTAATCACGTAGGCGGGCTTACGTTGTTCATTCAAGGATTCCAAATTCTCGCTATGATGATGATGAGATCTAGCTTTACAATGTATACTCAATTGATTTTCTCCTTAATTTATATCACTTCCAACTTTGCTCATCAAACTCCAACTACTAAACTACTCGCTGTTTTACTACTACTACGAATGAAGAAATTAGCAAATGGACAGGGATCCAACCAAATGAAAGCTTGCCTGCGACGCTACCTCTATTGGTGCAATGATTCAAAGGGATACTCTTAGAATTTTCACACTGACACCTATCTTCCAACCCAACTTGAAGTACAAGCGAAAAGATGAAATGCAAGTAGAACTTGGGAGCAATTGGACTAGATTACCACACAAGGCTTCCTAACAAGCCGCTAGGATGCTAGTGGCCTAGT
>MU225942.1:1220953-1231252 GCA_018584345.1 Thuja plicata
AAGTTACAATGGATTCGCAAAAATAGGAAGAATATTGCAGATCAGAAATCATACTATCACCTGAAAGCTAAAAGAAGAGATATTGTTTAGATATATGAAAATAAGAATCTGAGATCCACTTAGATACCCATGATTAACTAGATTAAAGTTAATACCACAACTTAGGTATAACTAGTAGTTGCGCGCTTTTGTGCATGCAACCATGAGTCGGTAGGAGATTTGATTTTCCCCTAAAAAACAGCTGAGAATTCCTAAAGCGTGAAAAAAGACAATTTCCTTGCACATTTTTCCCTCATAAAACACATTTATTCACAAAATTTTGTTCACTAATAATAGGAAGTCTTCAACGAAATTAGGCACTGTTAAGCCCTAAAACTATTTAATAAGATAATTATAAATACAAATAAATTATATTATGATGCTTACATTAAAACTCCATGTCGCATGAAGAACAAATTGTGATGAGGAAAGGCGCATGAGAAACCCTTACAATATATACTATAAATTTGTTATTTAATATCACCAACAATTTCATTCACTGAATAAAAATGGAAATGGAGGATGATATAAGAGGTAGTTATGATAATTCATAGAAAGTTAATAATACAGAGCGTGTTAATAAATCACTTATTTCAACACAAGAAATTGTTGATGGTGTATAAAATTTGGCATCCAAAGATGAAGCTTTTGCAGATATAGAAATGAACATGAAACACCCAATTTTGCTGCTTCAAGACAATTTTGGAGAAGTAGGTGGAATCAGCAATGTGTATCAATCTTTATTGATAATGTGAACACCAAATTTAATATATAAATTATTCTATACAATAATTTAAGAAAATATTAAATTTAAAAACTTTAGAATATACAATATTTTTGCAACCAATTCCATTAGCTTTAAACTAAGTTACCATATTCGCTCCAGGAGGGAGGAATTCAACATTCGATCCGCATGGAATTCGAATTCGGTTCGAATTCGATGCAAATTCGTTGTTTATCTTCAGTCACAAACTCGTAAGATTGACACCCCTATTGCTGCTAGCTATCATGATGCCAGGACAAGACCCACCCAACGATGATGAGCTATTTCGCTGACCAGATGCTAAATAATACTCCGCTATCCAGACACTAAGAAATTTTAAATCTCTCAATCATAATCCTCCCGTGTTGACTGTGTATCTTCCTATCCGAGGCTTGTCGATGATGTTTACTATATATGCATAGTCGTTTGGATACTACCCCGGGTGATTGTTTTAATCGCTGACTGGATTATGCTTTTCTCTCTACTCCATCTAAAGACCTTCAAAATCCCCCAAATACGAAGTGGAGTTGTACTATATGTATACAGCAATGTCAATTACAAATAAGGATGCCTTCCTTCCGATATAACATGATCTCTTCCTTGTATCCCTCCCCCGCCTATCCTTGTGGATTCTCTCGCATTATATAGCTCGGGGAAAGTCGCGACTATGGGTGTCGCTTCATTATATTTAATTTGTTCATTCTTTATCGTATTTAATAATTTTATTAATTAGATTGATATATTATGTTGTTTCTTTGCATTAATTTATAAATATATATTCTTAATTTATATTTCTATATATATATAAATATTTATAATGTTAAATTAATTCATAAACATATATTTTTAATTTATAAACATATATTTGGTAGGGACGAACCCAAAAAAATTTTGGACGAATTTCGAACCCGCATACGAACCGGAATCCGAACCGGCAACTTAGGCTTTAAACTAGAAAATTTAATATCTAAAATAAAACATTATAAAAAACTCTTTTAACTAAAACAAAAATTAACAATGATAATTTATTCAAATTTCTAAAATAATAAATTTAAAAACATCATTTGTATTAATTAAAATATACAAAATTAAAATTAACAATGATAATATCTTCAAATTTCTAAAATAATAAATAAAAAAACATTCTTTGTATTAATTAAAAAAATACAAAAATTATATATAAAATAAACTTTAAAATAGGGCAAAGAAATCAGAGATAGGGATAAGGGCAAAAATATGCAAATAAAAGTGGGAAAAAACAGATAAGAGGATATCATCTAACCCAAGAACTTCGCATGATCGGAAAAAAAAAGATAGCCGAAGAGGTTGACAATTTTTCTGCAGAAGAGTTATTTTTCAGGGAGCAAAGCTCCCACAAATAGCTTATCAACTAATAAAGAAAACAAATTTAAAGTACACTTGCCTACTAGGATTACAAGTGGGCTTTACAAATTTACAATAATAGAGTGTTGTGAATATCATGCTTATTATTTAAGTTCAAGCTACACAGAAGAAATGAATTGTAAAACATACTTTGTAAATGGATATATTAATTATAAATTGAAATCTAAACAGTAGACAGAGCCAAACAGATTTGTTGACTATTCACTTTATTTAATATACAGCAGAATGATCCAAACATAAGTCAATTTATAAGTTGAATTTAAACACATCAGTGAAGACGCATGACTTGTCATTCAACTATATGAAAGAGAACTAATGCAGACCTTGTGGGGTGGCTCAACTGAATGAGCAACCAGTCCAGATTGTCGTGAACAAATATCCAGTCGTCCAGCTTAAAATAGTCAACAAAAACAATGGAAATACAACCATATGCCATTATTTACACAGGAAGAACGGATCAACTTTGTTTCTAGGAATTTAATTTAAATGTGGTGCCTTAAACACTATGCATATTTGAAAACACTAGTACTGAAACCTTATAACAAGGGCAGACTGTATAATATGCTCTAAGAGAGATAAAATGGGGCAGCTTTGAATAACACCAAATATTAACTCTAAAAACCCTTTTGACTGAAGAAGTATGAAACTCAAAGATTCTCAGTTTTGATAAAATCAATATAGTAAGGAGGATATTGAGCTCCGTTTTTTCAACACAAACTCCCATGCTTTCAAATCCTATCTTTTGTATTACCATTGCTTCTTGCTCTTCAAACGAGGTCCCTTGTGTCCTCTTTGAATATGGTTGATATTCCTCAACCTACACTAAACTCAAACCAAAAGGCTCAGTTTTGCCCTGCCTGGCTGCTGTCTCCAGCAAATGATTTTACTTTGAAACTCCCATCACTACTCTAAAATGCTTTTAGACTTGAATTGGTACTGTATTGACCCAAATATTTAAGGAATTCTTGCTCACTTCGTTCAAAAATTCTAACCGGATTAGGTGGGTCCTTGGTGTGTGGACTTGTACTCAGAGATTTTCATAGTGATTGAACGCAAAATCAGAGTACCCGAAGCAACTATCTGGTACTATCTTGGGCTCAAGACCTGATGCAAGGTGAGAATCCACACAAATCACATATGCAAATCAAATAAGGATTTGACTTGAAACTTGAAACAAATCTTATATAAAATCAGTCCACATGCAAGCAAGAACAATAAGGAGAAACTATCTCCTTCAACTAAGGATTCTACTACAATTTAGCTTCCCAATAACATAGTTGTTGTGAATAATCACCACATGACCACATGGTCATCAAATTAACATCTCCAATCTGATATCAATCAGAAAATAAGCAAGAGGAAACTACAAGGAATTCATCCCACACTGGAGCTACAGCCGCACTCCAACCTTTGTCCTTCAACCTACCACTCTCAAACTAAATTCTCCAACTCATATCTTCAATTTGTGAGATGTGATTCCATGAATAACTCCCCTATGGTTACCACAACCTATGATTGGATAACTCAACCAAATCCCACATTGAGATTGAAATCCCTCCAAAAATCATTCAAATTTTGCATTGAATGATGCCATAATGTTGCACAAGTCCACCTCAACTTCCTCCAATGAAAAACAAAATGAATTATCAATGCAAAATCATTTTCTCCGAATACCAAGTCCAAATAAAGAGGCCACCATAAAAAATTAAAATACATGATGCTTCATAAATGTTGTCATACAACACCTTCTCTTAAACCCAATCAAACTGGTCAACTATGACAGCTCCATAACTCCACAAGAATTTGTAGTATGACATGCATTGCCAAGTGTCCCTTGGGAGATCACCTATGAATACATGCACTTGAAAATGGTAAATGTAATATTTCAAAATATTTACTATCTAGTAACCACCACCACCCATAAGCCAAAGTGGAAGATTCCAAGAAGATGCCAAGAAGATACTACCAACATGTGCCACACTCCTATGCTAGATTAAACCTTAGGACTTTGCCAAATGATTTAACAAATATTTTAGGCCTTATTACATCAAATTTATTCACCAAAACATTTAAAACAAAACTATTGCAAAAATTAAATTAAATACTCTTAGTTGATGCAAGATTGCTCTCACATCCCAGGCTGCTTCTGCATCAAGACCTACAACATGTATCAAGAAATCAATATTTCCCTTCATTTTCTTGGTTAAATAACAAAGTGCTCCAGGATTTCAAAACTAAGACTTCTAACCGCATTACCTCCTCTGCTAGACTAGGACTTGCCATATGTTTAGTTATCTTTTCTAGGGTTTCAAAACTAAGACTTCTAACCGCATTGAGGGCTTGTGCAAAAGCTGTGAAACCTTCAAGAATGCCTATACTATTCTTCTAGTACTCCACTTTAGGTTTCACCTACTTCTCGAAATCACACATCAAAAGCTATAGCACCCTTCTCACAGCTTGGCACAGATGAACCCTTGACCCAAACAGGGTTTAAAGATGGAGAATGCTAGGGGCGAGAGTTTTCTAAGCTCAGCCCAGGAAATCTGGGTGTGCGCAATACAATATATGCTATGTCTTGAGTAGCCAAGCCCATATTTTTTTAGGAACTCCATCTTGGGCTTCAACTGACTATCCATTTTGAGTAAATAATAATGGGCTTCCAGGAATGGCACTCTTAAGCTTGTTTTTAGTAAATCACATTCCACCTTGCTTATGGACGTTTTCATTGTAATTGACTCCACTGTTCTATTGAGGAAAACCCTGTGGGAGGAAACAGATTTGGAAAGTATCTACCTCATTTCCTATTTTCTGTTACCCAAATAATTAGATCTCCGTCAATATTTGCAATATATTTATATCTGATTTGCAGAATACCTGACATGGGAAAACAAAAACCAAAGATAAATTTGAATGAAAGAAGCAACCCTTGTTTGGTATACCAGGCATTACACACCGTTAAAATCCAGAAACTTTCTATCTCGAGCAAGAATGACCCTTCATTAAAGCAAAACCTTTGAAAGGCTTTCTCACAAAAACGATAAATTTGCAACCAATATGTCATTTCAGTAAAAGCATTCTGAACAATATTGTTCTTTGACTACGTATTTGCAATCAAAACTATCTTCTGAGATGACAAATCCATCTTATTTTGGGTGCATTTATCTAGATCACTATATTTTATTCACTTTTCTTTACCAGATTATAGGTAGAACACGTTGTTTACACATAAATGTTCTAAAAAAGAGAGAATCAATGAATATAACTCCATCTTATGTGACCATATCCTTTTAGTTTAATCGCAGTTGTACCATATGGAACATATGAGGGATGAGATGCCTCAAGTCCAAGGGTTGTGAATTCCAACCAAAAAAGGGACTTATATGTAACTTATCTATTTGTATGCAGCGATCACAGTAGAGCCTCTAAGGTTTTAAAAAAAACATAAATTACTGCAGCAAGCACCATGACTAGTGCAAATCATTGTAGCAATAACAAACCCTTTCTAAACTATACATGCTGGAGTTTTAAACTAACCTAGGTTTATTAACGAAAGATATAAAGTTATTCCATCAAAATTATTCATCTTCAGTAGTAGTTTGAGACAGCAATATTAATCATCTAGAGAGTAAAAGATAAACCTAAGCCAATTTACCTAAAGTATTGTTGCAAAAAATTTGCAGACGGGAAGAATATTGCAGATCAAAACTTACACTATTAGCTGCCAGAAGAGAGAACCTATACATATGTGAAGAAGAATATAATATTGACTCAGAAACCCAAGATTAACTAGATTAAAGTTAATCATCTAAAAAGTAAGAGATAGACCTAAGCCATTACCTAAGGCATTGTTGCAATGGATTTGCAAAACCAGGAAGAATATTGCATATCAGAAATTCTACTATTAGTTGCAAGAAGAGGTAACTCAGATTGACTGAAAAACTCATTATTAACTAGATTAAAGTCAATCATCTAGAGAGTGAAAGACATAGACCGAAGGCATTTTTGCAATGGATTTGCGAAAACGTAGCAAATATTGCAGATCATAAATTATACTATTAGCTGCATGCAGAGATAATTTATACACGTGTGAAAAGAAAAAATTTAAGTTTGACTCGGAAACCCATGATTAACTAGATCAAAGTTAATACCACAAATTAAGTATAATATTGAAAACAAATCTCAAGTGCACTTGCCTATTAGGATTGTAATTAGGCTTTGTGAAAATAGACTGCTCCAAATATCATGCATATTGTTATAGTCCAAGCTGCGCATAAGGGAATTGTCAATTTACTTTGTGAATGGATATCCTAACTGTGAATTGAAATCTAAACTACAAATGAAGCTAAGAAAATTTAATGACCATTCATTTTGATTCAAAATTCAGCAGAATGATTCTGAACATGAGCCAATTTATCAGTAGAATTAAACGCATACGTAAAGATCGCACAGCTTAAATTAGTCAACAAAGACAAGGGAAACCGAACTATAATGTAATTATCCACACCGTAAGATATTAGCTTACATTCACAAATACTACTACTGAGCCCTTACAGTTAACAAGGGTAGCAGCTTTGATAACACTGAAGAAATATGAAACTCACAGACTTTTAGTTTTGGATCTTGATAAAGTCAATACATAAAGGAATGGATTGAACTCCCCTGTTTTCGACGTAAATTCCCATGCTTTTAAATCCTGTCTTTTGTCGTCAGTTGTTGTTTCCTCTTCCAGCGCAGTCCCACGTATTCCCTTCTTTTTTCTTTTGCATAGGGGTCAACAATGTATTAATAATATTTTTAATAAAGACATTAGCTTGCCCTAGATGAGTTCCTGAGACCTTTCAACACCTTCCAGAGTCCAACTCTTGAAGAAAGAAAAACCTGGGTTAACTTTATTTGGAAACTTCTGTCACTGCTCTAAAATGCTTGCTTTGGGAGATTGTACGATTGTTAGACTTAGACTTGAGTATTGTATTGGCTAAACTTAGCGAGATATGCTCGCTCACTTAGCCTAAAGAATCCAGTCAGACTAGGTAGACTCTTGGCATGTGGACTTGTCATAAGAGATTTAAAGACCTCATAGCGAGGTTTGAGCCGTTTCTCTAAGCTTAGACTCAAAATCACAGAATTCAAAGCAATAATCTTGGGCTGAAGACCTGCAGAGCGTGTCAAGAAATCAATTTTTTTCTTCATTTTCTTGGTTGAATTATGAAGTACTTCAGGATGTGTTTTAAGAATTTGAACGATTTCCTCCTCTGCCAGACCAAGACTCGCCATATATTTAATTTTCACTTCCAAGCTTTCATAACTAAGGTTTATAACTACAGAGAGGGCTCGGACAAACACTGTAGAGCCTTCATGAATGCCGATACTGTTCTTCAAGTACTCTACTTTAGGTTTCACCTGCTTCTCAAAATTACTCGTCAAAAGCACAGGCGCCCTTCTCAAAGCCTTGCACAGATGGGCCTTTGAGCCAAGTAGGGTTTCAAGATGGAGAATTCTAGGAGCCAGACAATTTTCTAAGCTCAAAATGAAGCAATCTGGGTCTGTAAAATATAATGTGTGCTATGTCTTGAGCAGCCAAGCCAATTTTCTGCAGAAACTCCAATTTGGGCTTCCACTGGCTATCCACTTTGAGTTGAAGTATACATGGGTCTCTGAGAATAATAATCTTAAGCTTGTTTTCAGTGAATCCAGAATCTTTCAGGAACTGAATGGATTCTCTAGCGGTGTGGTCGGATTTGTTCCTCAACAGCCGTGGGCATTTTCTAATGACAGTTGTCACTTGAGAAGAAGAAAACCCACATTCTCTTGTTAAGAGATCTGAAATGAGATTGAGAGGAGGTGTAATATGAGATAATGATGATGATGATGAAAGTGATGAGAATGGTGGGAATCCGAAGGATGGAGAATGCAGTTTGATTGTTAAAGAGAATCTCCCTGTACAAACTATGCATCTCCGAAACGATACGAATGACATTGTACCAACGGAAGACATTGTATCACTGTAAATTCAACATTTAATCGACGAGGGTTCCTCGCCTTAGGATTAGGGTTTGTATATCAAAAAGGACGATAAAAACTTTTTAATGAGCATTTTCTTCCCCATATTTCATCACTTTACTACTATCTAACAATTGTAATGGGCTTTCAACTCAATGCTAAAATTACTAAAGACCTAAAAGGTGCATTAATAGAACTTTTAATTTAATATAGATTTATTATTATTATTTTATTTAAAGAATTTCAATTTTAATTTTCTACTTTTTAATTTTAGTTTAAGAATGTAGTAATGTGATTTAAGATGATGTATGTAAAATTTATTTTTTTTAATGTAATTTGATGGAAAGGTTGATGTAAAGAAAGACACTCAATCAAATCTAGAAGTATTGACCTATATTTTGATTTTATTTGAATTAATCATTTTCTACCAACTCAAACACAAAATATTCTAAAGTGTATAAAAAGTTAATATCCTAATTACTTTTAAAGATTTAATTTCATCATAAATATTTACAATGGGGTCTATATTTATATGAGTAGAACTAGACATTTACATTTGCTTGGTATGTCTATAAAATTACTACACGACATTAAATCAATCAAGAAGCTTAATTGGGGAGCACAAAGGGAAAGTAGTCAACTTCCCTTCTCTAATACAAGAAGTTTTAACAATGCTTTTATTATCACTACCATTTTTCAAATTCAGAAAATTTAATATGAATATGAAGATGATGTTAAGATGCATAAGATACAATCATCATACATAGCATCCACCATGTTCTACACAGACAGAGGCAATGGCTATCCAGGGTATGTACGCCTCGTTTGTAGTACACTTAACACTCATTGCACCTAGGTGATGTTTAGGTGAAGCATCAAACAACACTAGACACCCATCTCAATTTTATTCCAACTCAAACAGAGTTAATTTGATAACACCACACCCATCTCATTTTATTTTAACTCAAGCACCCTTAAACACAAAATTTCCTTAAGTTTAAGCCCACTTATCAATAAATTACATGTATAATAATTTTAATGATTATTATATTATAACATATATAATATATCTTATATGAAACATCTTAAGTGATATATGTTATAATATAATAATTATTAATATAAACAAGTGCGAAGTGATATATAAAAATTTCACATCTGAAGTGATATATGTTATAATATAATAATTATTATGGAATTCGTTGCCTAATAATGCCCGAATGATGGGATCAAAATGGCGAGGTGAGTAAATATTATTTAATAGAAATTTAGATCTCTTTTTCTTTAAAAGTTTTTCTGCAACGATATTATTTTATATGAAATGAGATCAATCTTCCTTTCTATTGATGAGTTGATAAAGAATTCTTTTATATAAAAATCTTTGCAGTCAATTTTCTCTATTTTCACAAGAAAAAAAAATTATTACTCACCTTTATCATAGGAATAATATTATTGAATTAAAAAATATTTAAAAAAATAATTACTAAATGATTAATAACTTTGTTAATCAAAATAATATAATTAAAATAAAAATTATTAAATTTTATTGTTTAATAATTTTCATAAGATCTATTAAATAATTTAAAGTTATATCCTTGTAAATTTCTATTCAAATTTTCAAATTATACTTTCTTTTATGGGATAAACTTAACACATATTTTAAAATAATAAACAATAATGTAACAAGGAAAGAATATTATGAAATTGATCTCAAAATAAAATAAAGAATGTGTCAAATTGTGAAAATAAATAATAAATTAGAAATAAAACTATATGTGAAAGAACAAGGTATTGGTAATGTAAATTTTGATTTTGATAATTATACTTGTCCATCAACACATAAATGGTTAGAAACATAATAATTATGACACGCAAATATGGGTGTTTTATAGAATACTTGTATGGTACCTATTGTATGCACCCTAAAATGGTCGCCTAGACTTTGGGCCCCATTTATCATTTTATCATTTATCAAATTCCTGAATCAATGCTTTGGAACATTTTCAATTCAAATCAATTTCCTTGATCAAATTGTAATTAATTCAATTATTTCAATATTTCCTAAGGTTTGACCATTTTTATTTAATTAAAAG
>MU225942.1:1269595-1293981 GCA_018584345.1 Thuja plicata
GTCGATTAGAGGAGACATGGTGATCTTCTTTTTTAGATGGATTCTTGTATTGCTTCTTTTTCTTGTATTGAACATTCAAGTTTCTTCCAAAAGACTTGGGACTTGTGGAGGAAAAAGAAGAATATGAATGGTTTAGATGGGTGGATGGATGAAAAGGATTCAATGATATGCACCTATGTTGATCTTGAGGAAAGATAGGAGATGGAGAGACATAAGGACCCAAGATGGATGATGAATTAGGAGAGTTAGGAGGTGAAAGTGAAGGGACATAAGGACCCAAGATGGAAGGAAAGTGTGAAGCCCTTAGTATTGGTGGAGGAGGTCCAAGGATGGATGTGGAAGACGCAAAAGGATAATCAATAAGTTCATCGGCATGTATATGACAACCAAGGACATCAACATCTTTAGAGTGAGCATTAGGATTTTCAATAGGATCCTGAACATCTTGAATAGGAGCACCTTCTTTGATAGGATTGTTCAAATCTTGAAAAGACTTAGGAAGAGTAGAAAGTGGAAGCGAAAATGGAGTGGTAGAACAAGAAGATGGAAGACTTTGATCTTGACAAGGATCTTTGGATAGCATAATCGCATAATTTTTCTCTTGATTTTCAATATGCTCAACATTGGAAGTAATAATACCATTTTTAATAACCTTAATGGAAGTATCATGGGTAAGGTTATTTTGATTGTCAATAAGCTCAACGGTGTAAGTAGTAACTTTATCTTGTTTAGGAGAAGACTTAAGACATGGTGGAATGAATGAGAAAGGGTGTAAGGGATCAAAAGAACCATGACACAGATAAGAGTCATCATAAAGAAGATTGGAATACATGGAGATTTCTTGATCTTGATATTTCTTTATGTTCTTTTCTTTATCATTTTTAGAGTCCTCTTGACATGGATCCACTTCTAAGGACATGGAAGCATGTTGGAATTGTATGGAAGACTTGGGAACAAATGGGGAAGGATTAGATGAAGTAGGCATTATAGCATATAAAGGCTTAGGCTCTTTAGGTTTAGCATCATTGAAAGTATTTTCAGGTAAGTGAAGGTTAGCTTGAGTTTCTTTAAGAGGTAGCCCTTGAGAATAATTATAGAGAACTGCATGAAAAGCATTAGGACCTCTGTCAGATGAAGGATTTGTGGAAGATTTGGCAACTTTAGAAGATGTATGAGTATTGGAAGAAGTAGAGGATGGAAGGGGATCATTACAAAATAATGGTTCATCATTAACATGATCTTGCTTGAGAGTGCAATCTTTATTTTTAGCATGAGAACTCTTAGAGGAGGAATTCTTATAGTATTGACATTTATAATCAGCGTGGAAAGATTTCTCTTCCTCAAATGTATCATCGAAGTATTGTTCATTAAACTCATCAAAGTTTCTTTCAAAATCAGAATCATATGGATCACCATCACAATCTACCCAATGGGACGACCCTTTATAAGAACAAGAACACGACGAGGAGGACTCTTAGGAATAGAGGTGTTATGACTGTATTTGATCATCATAATAGCCATCATCAGTATAGGCATCAAAGTCATCAGAGACATAATAGTTGGGATCATCAAAGTCATCAAAGATGGGCATGTCATTCTTCATGGAAGAGGTATCACAAGGATTATCACATTGCTCACTATGGTATGCATTTTGAAGAGAATCATGACTCTTGGAAGATGTAGAAGAAGAATGAGATCGTGAAAAAGAAGGATGTGAAGACCTAGTAGAAGAAAAATATTTGGATGATGAAGAATGATGAGAAGAATTAGAATATGAACGATGTTTCGCAGAAAGATGTTGTGAGCTAATCATGCATATGATCCTAGCAAAGGCATATGATTCACTCATTTTCTTTTCTATTTTTCTTTGTAATTTATCATCTATGCAAGTTTTGGAGAAAAGCCACTCTTCGAATTGAGCAATAAGTTCAAGATCATCTACTCTCAAAAGAGGTTACATAACAAGATATTTGAAATTCATGGTTCTAGAAGAGGAGGAATCAAGAATGGGAGTGATCGAATAGATGAAAATAGAAGAAGATAGACTAGATAATAAGAGGAAAAGAATCAAGAAGATGTGAAGATCTTAGGAAAAAGAGGAAGAAGCGTGAAAGAAGAAGAGAAAGAATGGAAATGGAAGACTAGGAAGACATGGGAGATGTGGAAGAAAGAAGACCAAGAGTCATTTTGTGCAACTTGATACCATTTAAGTTCATTTGGATGTTGAGCAACATGTAATAGAACTTTTGGGGAGATCTATTGAACTTTTTATCACTCGGGAACTCAGATTTGTTCGTTTTAATTGACCAACTAGATGCATTAACAGATTTTTCTCATGAATCAGGCACGCAAGACAACAATCAGGGAGTTCAAGCAATCAATTATCTTCAAACAATGAGCAAGGGACAAAGCAACCTTGCCCATGAACATGGATAGTGTCATAGTATTTCTACTCCATAAGAATTTTGCTTGTGTGTGTTCTCAAAATGTTTTCCAATCACGCACATAGTCCTAGAAAATAAAAAGTTGGTTGCACTATGGTTCTTAGTAATGGCTTGACTCTACAACTTTTGCAATCTCAAGTGGGTGAAATCCAATCCTGACGCACCAAGGTTTTGACACAATCCAAGAATTTAATCAATCAGGAGTTGCTGAGCAGATCTGACAACCCATAAGAAACTACACCCGTGGAGATTTCTTCCATAAGGACATTTATATAGCGGTTGTTGCTACCATGGAAAAAATGGCTATTACCACTTGAGGTTCTGTCCACATGGTTTACCCAATAAAGGGAATGTCCACTATGGTTAACCCTCTCTAACAAGGAAGACTCACAATATGGACCACATGGGGACTTGGTTTGGGTTCAAGGGTTCCAAGTTTCTGATTCTCCCAAAAGGGAAAAGAGCATAATCCTCTAGCCTCTTCACCTCACCAAAACATAACAAACAAGATTAATTGACCCACTAATTTGAAATCACCTCATTCAAGGTTCACACAACAACAAATGACACCAATCTCCACAAAGTGAGAAAGTATCGCCAAAAGTTGAAGCCCAAACCAAGTTGACCAATGAGATAAAAACAAATCCTTCCCTACCTACAAGGGGATCTATCGTCAAGAAGAGCTTCGCATATAAGACAAGCGAATGAAGCCCACTCTCTCAAGATCGCCACAAATAGTGTTCATAGGTCCTAATTACTATGTGAAATATATATGAAAGAAAGCAAATCTAGGTCCATTTTTAGAGCACCAATTGGAAATGTGATCTATGAAAAGCAAGAAAACACTCAAGCTAAACACATGAGATGTTCATTATATTTCCAAAATCTAAATGTTATAGAGATCAACAAAATACCTCAAATCCAATGCAACGCGAATCATTTTGTTGTTTATCCACACAAGTCCAAATCAGCAACAACAAATCACAAACCATCAGAAACAGTAAACCTTAGTGGTTAGAGAAAATATAGAAATCCAAAAAAAAATTATGAAAAATAACTATGGTGACGGAAAATGAATCTTATGCCCCAGGGTGGGCACCAAAAATATTTGATGAAAATGTGTTACACTTCTATGAATCATTCCATTCAAGGTTGCTCAAGAATGAGGCCTCAAATATCGACTCATAGCTCTCTAGTCATGGAGTGCAAAGGTTTTGTAATGGAGGGTCTCAGATTGACCAAGTTGTGCCCATGCAAGTACACCATGAAATGAGAGATTCAATGCATAAAAATGACAACTATTCTATATGATAACAATGCATAAAAGGAAATTAATCTAAATGATAACAATGCATAATTTATTCTATGAAAGGAAATACAAATGCAAGATTAATCTATGAAAGGAAATATTAATTTAATCTAAGATACATATGCAAGATTAATCTAAATGGAAGGAAACATGATTTTAATCTAAAATGCAAATGCAAAGTAATCTAAATGAATTGCCATGGATGCATGAGAGAAGAAGACAAAAAGATAGAAGTTGCAATATCCAAGCTCAAGTGCTCAAATTCTCCTCCAAAGTTGCTCTCCAAACCTGCAACATAACAATAAAAACCTGGGATTCTCAAATGAGAAGGAGATGCTTCCTTATATAGAATAACGGATGGTGAAGATTAAGAGGCTTTTAAAGCAATGGTGGAGATTAAATATTGGTTGATCCATGTGCTTTAAATCTCCAAGAGGCAAAATCAAAGGCGATGATTAAGAGACAAAAAATTCCACCACTTAGGAAAGTGTGGAAAAAAGGAATTTTTATTTAATTTAATTTGATTTATTTCCTTTTTTCATCAAAAAATGAACTTTAAGTGGGGATTTTATTTATTTAATTAAAAGATGGATTTTTAATTAAATAAGATAATATTATTTAATTAAAAGAGGGATTTTAAAATAAGATAAAATCATTTAATTAAAAGAAATATTTTTAATTAAATAAGATTATTTTATTTATTTAAAAGGGATATTAATTAAATAAGATAAAATCATTTAATTAAAAGGGATTTTCCTTTAATTAAACAATATTATTTTATTTAAGATATATTTTCTTTTAATTAAATAAAATTATTAATGAAATGATCAAACCTTAGGAAATATTGAAATAATTGAATTAAGTACGATTTGATCAAGAAAATTGATTTGAATAAAAAATATTGCAAGCCATTGATTCAAGAAATTGATAAATTGATTAAAATGATAAATGGGGCCCATAGTATAGGCGACCATTTTAGGGTGCATACAACACTAAACCCAAGCCAAAAGACTCAGTTTTGCCCTGCCTGGCTGTTGTCTCCAGCAAATGATTTTACTTTGAAACTCCCATCACTACTCTAAAATGCTTTTAGACTCGACATGGTACTGTATTGGCCCAAATATTTGAGGAATTCTTGCTTACTTAGTTCAAAAATTCTAACCGGATTAGGTGGGTCCTTGGTGTGTGGACTTGTATGCGGAGATTTTCATAGTGATTGAACTCAAAAATAGAGTACCCGAAGCAACTATCTGGTACTATCTTGGGCTCAGGACCTGATGCAAGGTGAGAATCCACACAAATTACATATGCAAATCAAATAAGGATTTGACTTGAAACTTAAAACAAATCTCATATAAAATCAATCCACATGCTAACAAGAACAATAAGGAGAAACTATCTCCTTCAACTAAGGATTCTACTACAATTTAGCTTCCCAATTACATAGTTGTTGTGAATAACCACCACATGAACACATGGTCATCAAATTAATATCTCCAATATGATATCAATCAGAAAATAAGCAAGAGGAAACTACAAGGAATTCATCCCACACTGGAGCTACATCTATACTCCAACCTTTGTCCTTCAACTTGCTACTCTCAAACTAAATTCTCCAACTCATATCTTCAATTTGTGAGATGTGATACCATGAATAACTCCCCTATGGTTGCCACAACCTATGATTGGATAAATCAACCAAACCCCACATTGAGATTGAAAATCCCTCCAAAAATCATTCAAATTTTGCATTGAAAGATATCATAATGTTGCACAAGTCTACCTCAACTTCCTCTAGTGAAAAACAACATAAATTATCAATGCAAAATCATTTTCTCCAAATACCAAGTCCAAATAGGAGGCCACCATAAAAAATTAAAATACATGATGGTTCATAAATGTTGTCATACGCCACCTTCTCTAAAACCCAATCAAACTGGTCAACTATGACAGCTCCATAACTCCACAAGAATTTGTAGTAAGACATGCATTGCCAAGTGTCCCTTGGGAGATCACCTATGAATACATGTACTTGAAAATGGTAAATGATATTTCAAAATATTTACTATCTAGTAACAACCACCACCCATTGCCGAAGTGGAAGATTCCAAGAATATGCCAAGAAGATGCTACCAACATGTGTCGCACTCCTATGCTAGATTAAACCTTAGGAATTCGCCAAATGATTTAACAAATATTTTAGGCCTTATTACATCAAATTTATTCACCAAAACATTTTAAACTAAACTATTGCAAAAATTAAATTAAATATTTTTGGTTGATGCAAGATTGCTCTCACATCCCAAGGTGCTCCTACATCAAGACCTACAACATGTATCAAGAAATCAATATTTCCCTTCATTTTCCTTGTTAAATAACGAAGTGGTCCAGGATTTCTCTTAAGAATTTGACCGAATATTACATCCTCTGCTAGACTAGGACTTGCCTTATGTTTAGTTTTCTTTTCTAGGATTTCGAAACTAAGGCTTCTAATTGCATTGGGGGCTTGTGCAAAAGTTGTGGAACCTTCTAGAATTCCTATACTATTCTTCTAGTACTTCACTTTAGGTTTGACCTACTTCTCCAAATCACACATCAAAAGCTATAGCGCCCTTCTCAAAGCCTAGCACAGATGAACCCTTGACCCAAACAAGATTTAAAGATGGAGAATGCTAGGGACGAGAGTTTTCTAAGCTCAGCCCAAGAAATTTGGGTGTGCGCAATACAATATATATTGTGTCTTGAGTAGCCAAGCCCATATTTTTTAGGAACTCCATCTTGGGCTTCAAGTGACTATCCTTTTTGAGTAAAATAATAATGAGCTTCCAGGAATGGCACTCTTAAGCTTGTTTTTAGTAAATCACATTCCACCCTGCATAATGCACGTGGTCATTGTAATTGACTCCACTATTCTATCGAGGAAACCCAGTGTTACCTTGAGTTTCCAGGACGGGGACGGTAGGGGACGGGGGGACGGGTTTCCGAGATGGCAAATTTTTTTGCCATGTTTGGGGATGGCAAAGGGGACGACTATATAAATATAGGGAAATTTGCATATATACATTGCACTCATATGAAAGCATGGATAAAGCATGTCATTTAAACATCATACTCGTAGAACCTTAACATACAACATTTCAATATTCAAACTCAATACTCAATTTGCCTTCATAATTTGGAATTTATTGTTAATATGCATGTAATATAAAAATAAAAACATAAAAAAATTGAAATACACCCAAGAACATAATTCAAATTTCATTTTCGATAGCAACAAGAACAATAAACCAACTTAAAAAATGAAGCACACTACTATCATTTAAGTTTGATATAAATTATTGGTGTACACATTCTAGGCATAGCGTTACAATTGCTTTGGAAGATAATCATTTGCACATTAGTGTCAGTCCATAAAACAACATTCCTATGAAATAATAACATAAAAAACCTTGGAAACTATGTTGGAGATGGTTGTTGCAGGTTTGACATCGACTCTAGAAAGGTCTGCTATAGATACTGGATCAAGTATATGTCTTCCAATCCTCTTCTCACTCTAGACCACATTCTCCAATGATCTAAATTGGGGTTACACCATTACTCCCCTAAAACTACACCTCCAGTTCATTGTAAGTGGACTGATATTAATACGAACAAGTTTTCTATACAGTTCCGATCGTGATATAGGTTTGTTACAATAAGATGACACCTTGATGCAACCTCCACTTTTCACCAAATCATCCACAAAGGACCCAAACCAGCACAAAACCAACCTAGCACTGATGTATTACCACAAAATGACATAAAGATGTATGTTCCAAGTCTTTAATGTACTTTTCATACTTTCCCAAAACCTTGCAAATAGTCTGCTATATGATTCTGAGCGTGTAGCATGACTAACAAAAATCTTAATTTAATAATTCTTAATGTAATGTTGTCAAATACTAATCAGAGGACCTTAAATTATAGGAATTAACTACCAAACAGTAAAAAGCATAATAGGGAAAACTTGGAAGGAGGGGCCCAATTTAAAATTAAAAAAGAAAGGGTTTTATTAAAGAAAAATGTGTTTCTTTTAACTGTTGATGCAACCTATCCTATTGGGGACACCCCAGCCATCCCGGGGATTTCCAAGGCATCCCCAGCCATCCTGGGGACTTCCAGTTGTTCCCCCAATTTTAGGCGATGTCCCAAAGTTTCTGGGACGTCCCTTGTAGTTTTTTGAAAATCGAGGATGGGGTGGGGACATCCCCTAGCCGTCCCCCGTCCCAAAAATGTCCCCGTTCCAGAAACATGGGGTTTTAGGCCGGGGACACATCCCCAGGTAACATAGAGGAAACCCCTATGGGAGGAAACATATTTGGAAAGTATCTACCTCATTTCCCATTTTTTGTTACCCAAATAATTAGATCTCTATCAATATTTGCAATATATTTATATCTGATTTGCAGAATACCTGAGATGGGAAAACAAAAAACAAAGATAAATTTGAATGAAAGAAACAACCCTTGTTTAGTATACTAGGCATTACACACCATTAAAATCCAGATACTTTCTATCTCGAGCAAGAATGACCCTTCATTAAAGCAAAACCTTTGAAAGGATTTCCCACAAAAACAATAAATTCGCAACTAATATGCCATTTCGGTAAAAGCATTCTGAACAATATTGTTCTTTGACTACATATTTGCAATCAAACCTATCTTTTGAGATGACGAATCCATTTTATTTTGGGTGAATTTATCTAGAAACACTATATTTTATTCACTTTTCCTTACCAGTATTAGGTAAGGAAAATCAATGTTTACATTATATTTTATGTTTACACATAAATGTTCTAAAAAAGAGAGAATCAATGAAAAAAACTCCATCTTATGTGACCATATCCTTTCAGTTTAAAAGAAAATGTCGTGGTTGTACCATAAGGAACATATGAGGGATGAGATGCCTCAAGTCCAAGGGTTGTGAATTCCAACCAAAAAAGGGACTTATATGGAACTTATCTATTTGTATGTAGGGATTACAATAGAACCTCTAAGGTTTTAAAAATATATATAAATTACTGCAGCAAGCACTATGACTAGTAAAAATCATTGTAGCAATAACAAACCATTTCTAAACTATACATGTTGAAGTTTTAAAATAACCTAGGTTTATTGACAAAAGATATAAAGTTATTCCATCAAACTTATTCATCTAAAACTAAAAGAGGGGTAAAAATTTATTGAAAGCCAAAGAGAACAGAATACTGAAGATCTCTAATGAGCCATATTCTAAACAACAAGTTGATCCAAATTTTGAGATAAATTAGGGGGAAGGAGCCTCTGATCAACAATATTCCAGTCTTGCCCATGCATAGAAGCCCATTTAGCTAAGCAGTCAACAACACCATTCCACTCAAGGGGGATATACGTAAAAGTGACAGAATCAAGAGACATGCATAACTAAAGAATTTGCTAAATAACCAAATTCAATTGCCATCAGATTTCTGCAAGGTCTTGTCTACTCAATAAATTCACAATCAGTTGAGAATCGGCCTCACAAATAATCCTACGCCAACCACACATGCAACAATGCTCCACTACGACCAGGATGGCGAGGGCCTCCATGAGATTATTGGTATGAAATCCTTTGTGAATAGAAAAAAGAAACTGGACTTCCCCAGAACTGCTATGCCCAACTCCCCCAATGTCTGCAGGACCAGGATTCCCTGGAGAGGAGCCATCAGTGTTGATTTTAATAACTCCAGGCAGAGGAGTCCAATGCCCCTACAATTAACGCGTTGAGAATGATGTCTAGCTCCACTACCATAGCGGTGGGTAGCAAACAGAGAAGCCCCGCCATGTAAAGGAAAGGAGAGGCAAGTGAAAATAACCACATCTCTAGGATCCAAACCACCCATCCCCTCAAAATTTTTAAGAATAGTTTCATGGAGAGAATGAACAATTTCCCCCCATAGGTGCAAGACCCCAAACTTAACATCCTAAAAGATTCTCCTATTCCTTTCCAACCAAACATGCCAAAGAATGAAGGAAGGGCCAATTGCCCAAGAACCTTGAAGAAAAGAGGACTTGGAAGGTGAGTGCCCCATTCTATCTTAGAACTCAGACAGAGAAGAAACATGCCAGCACGGGCAGCCCCACGCATACCATGAAAGGTGCCAAATCTGCTTGACAAAGGAGCATTGAAAGAAGAGGTATGATACAGAATCCTCACCATCACAATATAACACACAGATTGAGGGGCCATGGAAGCCACGCTTACAAAGATTATCCCAAGTGAGACAACGGTTGTGAGCCACCAACCATAAGAAAAATTGACACTTGGGCCAAGAGAGAGTTCCAGACTTGCTTCCACAAATGCACCTCCACATGGCCAAACAACTACCTAGTAAGCTTGAAGTACCCTGAAGAGACATAATACTTTCCAGAAGAAGCACCTCCCCAAGCTAGAACATCAGGTTCTTGCAAAGAGCTACATTCCCTAGAGGCCATAATCTAAGAAAGCTCCATTTGATCCCACGTTGAGTCCCCTGGCAGCCAATCAAAAGAATTCTTCCATCTATAACCAACAACAAGGCCCAAGTTGTAGACCTCCTTGTAAGGAGCCACCTTATCCCAGCCAGCAAAAAGGAGAGATTCACAAAGAACTTGCAGGTGCAGATGAGAGATCAGAAGAGGAGGGTTGTCATTCCAAGAATCACTCCAGAATAGAGCCTCATAGCCTCTATTACAAATCCAAAAAAGGCATTGCTTTACTATGTGGGCATCTTTCTTAAGGGTAGTCCGCACCATAGAACCGTAGCCCTCCAAAGGAAACCTTGGGATGTTTGAAGGATCAACTCCAGGGAAATACTTATGCGACAAGATAGGAGCCCAAAGCTGAGACTAGATGGAACACCAACACCAATAGTGTTTGGAAGAAAGAGCTTGGCCACTCAGGATAGCAGAATGAAGGCCTAGGCCTTCCTCCTTCTTGGGCCTACAGACAATATCCCAATTAATTAGGCTCTATTTAGAATTTTGCAAGTTCCCACTCCAAAGAAACTGTCGAGAAAGTGCATCAAACTCCTTAAGAAAGTATACAGGGGCTGCCTGGACCATGCTTCTATAGGTAGGAAGAGATTGAATCACAGATTGGAGGAGAGTCACCCGTCCAACCGTAGAGAGCCATCTATGAGTCCAGTGATTAACCTTATGTCACAACTTATCAAGAAGGTTCTGCCAAAAGAGCCAGGGTTGTCTTACCACCACAATAGGGATGCCCAGGTAAGTCAGTGAGAGAGAATGAAGCTGAAATCAAAGGATAGCAGCAATCCTCTGTTGAATAGGCCCAGGAGTATTGAATAAATAAAATGGAGGACTTATGGTCATTGATTTGCTGGCTGGAGGCAGCCAAATAAGTATCCAAAGTGAGCCTAAAAGCTTCATCTTCCCGAATCTAAGCTCTACCAACAAGAGCAGTATCATCCACAAACTGGAGATGAGAGAGATTGGGAAAACCGTTTCCCCATCGCTAGCCATGTATCACATTTTGGGAAACTTGATATTTTGGGAAAGTATTGGCAACCCCAAATGCAGCCATCAGAGTAGATGTGGTTGCACAAAACAAAACTTTTTGATCTTCAGTAGTAGTTTGAGAAAACAATATTAATCATCTAGAGAGTAAAAGATAGACCTAATCCAATTTACCTAAAGCATTGTTGCAATAAATTTGTAGACAGGAAGAATATTGCAGATCAGAACTTACACTATTAGCTGCCAGAAGAGAGAACTTACACATATGCGAAGAAGAATATAATATTGACTCAGAAACCCAAGATTAACTATATTAAGTTAATCATCTAGAAAGTAAGATATAACCTAAGCCAACAAAACCAGGAAGAATATTGCATATCAAAAATTCTACTATTAATTGCAATAAGAGATAACTCATGTATATGTGAAAAAAAAGAATCTAAGATTGAATGAAAAACTCATGATTAACTAGATTAAAGTCAATCATCTAGAAAGTAAAAGACATAGACCTAAGGCATTTTTGCAATGGATTTGCAGAAACGTAGCGAATATTGCAAATCATAAAAATTTAAGTTTGACTCACAAATCCATGATTAACTAGATCAAAGTTAATAGTAAAAATTAAGTATGATATTGAAAACAAATCTTAAGTGCACTTGGCTATTAGGATTGAAATTAGGCTTTGTGAAAATAGAATGCTGCAAATATCATGCATATTGTTAAAGTCTGAGCTGCGCATAAGGGAATTGTCAATTCACTTTGTAAATGGATATCCTATCTATGAATTGAAATCTAAACTACAAATGAAGCTAAGAAAATTTAATGACCATTCATTTTATTCAAAATTCAGCAGAATGATTCTGAACATGAGCCAATTTATTAGTAGAATTAAACGCATAGGTAAAGATCGTACAAATTAAATTAGTCAACAAAGATGAGGGAAACCAAACTATAATGTAATTATCCACACCATAAGAGATTAGCTTACATTCACAAAAACTACTACTGAGCCCTTACAGTAAACAAGGGTAGCAGCTTTGATAACACTGAGTATCTTCTCTACAAATCCTTTGACTGAAGAAATATGAAACTCACAGACTTTTAGTTTTGGATCTTGATAAAGTCAATACATAAAGGAATGGAGTGAACTCCCCTATTTTTGATGCAAATTCCCATGCTTTTAAATCATGTCTATTGTCTTCCAGTTGTTTCCTCTTCCAGCACAATCCCATGTATTCCCTTCTTTTTTCTTTTGTATAGGGGTCAACAATATAGTAATAATATTTTTAATCAAGACATTAGCTTGTCCTAGATGACTTCTAAAGACCTTTCAACACCTTAGAGTCCAACCCTTGAAGAAAGAAAAAACTGGGTTAATTTTATTTGGAAACTTCTGTCACTTGCTTTGGGAGATTGTACGATTGTTAGACTTAGACTTGATTATTGTATTGGCTAAACTTAGCATGATATGCTCGCTCACTTAGCTTAAAGAATACAGTCAGAATAGGTAGACTCTTGTCATGTGGACTTGTCATAAGCGATTTAAAGACCTCATAGCGAGGTTTGAGCCTTTTTCTCTAAGCTTAGATCCAAAATCACAGAATTCAAAGCAATAATCTTGGGCTGAAGACCTGCAGTACGTGTCAAGAAATCAATGTTTTTCTTCATTTTCTTGGTTGAATTTTGAAGTACTTGAGGATGCATTTTAAGAATTTGAACAATTTCCTCCTCTGCCAGAGAAAGACTCGCCATATGTTTAATTTTCGCTTCCAAGCTTTCATAACTAAGGTCTATAAGTTTAGAGAGGGCTCAGAAAAACACTGTAGAGCCTTCATGAATGTCGATACTATTCTTTAAGGACTCTACTTTAGGTTTCACCTGCTTCTCAAAATCACTCGCCAAAAGCACAGGCGCCCTTCTCAAAGCCTTGCACAGATGGGCCTTTGAGCCAAGTAGGGTTTCAAGAAGGAGAATTCTAGGTGACAGATAATTTTCTAAGCTTGAATAAAGCAATCCGGGTCTGTAAAATATGTGTGCTACGTCTTGAGCAGCCAAGCCAATTTTCCACAGAAACTCAAATTAGGGCTGCCACTGGCTATCCACTTTGAGTAAAAGAATACCTGGGGCTCTGAGAATAATAGTCTTAAGCTTGTTTTCAGTGAATCCAGAATCTTTCAGGAACTGAATGGATTCTCTAGCGGTGTGGTCAGATTTGTTCCTCAACAGCCATGGGTATTTTCTCATGACAATTGTCACTTGAGAAGAAGAAAACCCACATTCTCTTGTTAAGAGATCTAAAATGAGATTGAGAGGAGGTGTAGTATGAGATGATGATGATGATGAAAGTGATGAGAATGGTGGAAATTCGAAGGAAGGAGAATGCAATTTGATTGTTAAAGAGAATCTCCCTGGACAAACTATGCATCTCTGAAATGATACGAATGACATTGTAACAACGGAAAATGGTAGAGAAAAATGTGATGTGTATTACTGAAAATTCAACAATTAATCAACGAGGGTTCCTCCCCTTAGGATTAGGGTTTAGTCTGCCATGTATATCAAAAAGGATGATAAAAAAAATTTAATGAGCATTTTATTCCCCATATTTCATCACTTACCTATCTATCAATCAGCTGCTTTTTTCAGGGGCTCCAATTACGATCAGCTGCAGACTTCATTCTATTCACCTTTATTTTGGCTACCTCCAATAGGTAGACAGGTACCTTTTTTCCAGTGTCTCTATTTGTCTTTTTATTCTCCCTTTCTCCACTATGGCAAGAGGGTTCCACCCTTCAACTTTCACTCACAATGAGTATGCAATCACTGAGACTCTCGAAACAAATCATTTAGGACAAGTTAAAATTTCCTCTTCCATAACAGCAGAAAAATGGGTTTGGGTGAATGCTAAACAATCACGGGGCATATTGAAATGAAGACTTGCATGTTTAAAATGGGAAAAATTAAAGCAAAAAATACTTCTGGGGGAAAGTATTTTGGCCATACACAACAAACACCTATTAGGCAAGACTTCTGATCAAAGATATAGAAACAGTAAGAACAAGGAAAACAATAAGACGGAGGACTCTATCTTATATAGCCCCACTTCAACACCTCTCACTTGGTCATCCAAACTTTATGTGCAAGAATTTTTGAATGCCAAGAGAAGGTTAGAAGCATTAGAAGTCAATGATTGTGATAAAGATCATAAAATTCACGATTTAATGGCTGCAAATCAACTATTAGTAGAAAATAACAAGATGCTAAAGGAGTAAATGACAATGCTGCAAGAGGTTCTATCTGCAGGGAGGGTTGAATGGCAAGGTATAAAAGAAGAGTGGCAGATCATGAAAGGTTCAAAAATGGTAGACATGACAGATTCGAAAGTTTGTCAGATTGAAGAGAAAGTGGTTGACCATGTAAATAGCTGTGAAGGGGCAGCAAGGTAGGAATATAATGGTGGCACCTCAAAAAACTCAAAAAATAAAAAACAAGAGGTTAACAATTTCAAACACAAGGAGGCAAAAACAAACAATCATGGAGACAACATTCAGGAATGAGAGCACAAAGAAAGACAAATCAGAGTAGCAAACATCATTATCAAAGGAGTAAAGGATTATGGGAAAAATGAATGCACCCTCAATCTCGCAAGTGACTTCATCAAAGAAAAGATTCTTTGGCAAGGGCAAATCTGCCAAGCATGGAGGGTGGGCAAGCTTGCTGAGGATAGAGATAGGCCCATACGAATTGTTATGGCAAGCACTCAAGACAAACAAAGTCTCCTAGGCAAGAAACATCTTATGCGAGGATCCCGCTTTGTGTTAGATGAAGATCTAACTATTAAACAATAAGAAGAAAGAAAAGAGGAACTTACAAAGGTTAGAACAGCAAGGGATGAGGGAAAATGGGCATGGTTATACAAAGGTAAAGTCATCATTGACTCTTTTGGTTATCATCCACAAAGTGAACTACAAGGGGGCAACACAGAGGTGGCAACAAACTCCATAGTAAGCAACTTTGCAACAAGGGTTGATTGGGCAAGTAGGGGTGAAGGCTCATCTTTGAGCCTTGTACGTCAGCACAAATAGCAATCAAGTTCTAACCAGGCCTCCTTGAGCTTAGTTTTCTAGAATTGTAGAGGTTACCCTTGGAGGCGGGGACTTGGGTTAGGGCCTATTGCTGAAGGCAGAGACATAATTTGTCTTATAGAAACACATGAGCATGAAGGGTGCATGACACCTTTGTTTGAAGGGTATTTGAAAATAGAAGTATGGAATACGGCAGCTGCAAATGGCAAAGGTCATGGAGGTATCTTTATTTTAGTGAAAGAAAAAGGTCGTCACATTCAGCTTGAAAAAGAAGACTCAAATAAACAATTCTCATGGTTTAAAATTTTAGAAAATGGAAATTGTATTTGGATTGTTGCTTGCTATTTTGCCCCACAAGTGTCTAAAACTTACAAATATAGGGGTCTTGACTGCAAAGACCCCTTTGTAGCGTTAAAAAATGATATTTCTATTTTTTCTCAGCTTGGTGAAATCCTTCTTGTGGGTGACTTCAACGCTAGGACTGCAAATGAACAAGCTAGCATTCTTGGTTTCATGGAAAATGACAACCCTATTTGGCTCACATAAGAAAGCAATCATCAATGGACTAGAATGTCTGAAGATAGAAAAGGCTACAATCCTTTTGGAGAGAAGCTCCTTACTCTTTGTGGTGTGTTTAACTTGGTCATTTGCAATGGTATGGCCAGATGGTCCAAGTCAGGTAATTTCACTTGTAATACATACAATGGCGCAAGCGTTGTGGATTATGTTGTTTTCTCACATGGTTTGTGTGAGAATATAGAAGTCATGTCTATCGGTGAACAACTTTGGGATCTAAATTCTGATCATAATCCTATATATCTAAGCATTTCTTGGTCTGAAAAGCAACAATGTGGGACTAATACCCAACACATTCAACAATCTTCTTCAAAGGGCAGAATTCTGTTGACTCAAAAAAATTGTAGCACTTTCAAGATTGCGCTTGAGAAGCTCGTTAAGAGGGAAAAAATCTCGGTTCATGGGCTCCACAGCCACAAACTAACAAACCTAATTCTTAGTGCACTTGATAGGTGCAAAAGGGCTAAATATAAGAAATTTGAAAAAAAATATTTTCCAGCTAATGCTTGGTTTGATGAAGAATGCAAAAGGGCAAATATAACTTTGAAAGATTAAAAAAAGGAGAAAATAAATATCAAAGCTTACAAGCAGATTTTAAGAAGAAAAAAAAGTTGATTACATGAGCACAAGACGAAAAGAGCTTATCTTTCTTGGGAAGAATAACCCTAAGGCATTTTGGAAAGATTTGCAACCAAAGAAAAAACAAATAGTGAATAATATTACAGCTTCTCAATGGTTTAGTTATGCTAGGCAACTTTATGAGCAGAAACTTAAGGTTGACAATCCTCCTTTGGTCAACACTTCTACTTTACTTTTCACTATCCAAGAGATAGAGATGGGAATCAAGAAGTTAGGTGGTGGTAAAGCAAAAGACCTTGTGGACCTTCAAGCAGAGTATCTAAAGTGGGGGATGGTAATTCTTGCTCCTCACATCACTAAAATTTTTAACATCATTCAGCTGGGGTTCCCTCTAGATTGGACAACTAGCCTTGCTATTCCTCTTTTCAAGAGTGGTGACGTCAATGACCCGTCCAACTACAAAACCATAATGATTAATCCTTTGTTTGCTAAGTTATTTGGGAGTATGATTGAAAACAGAATCAGCAAGTGGGCAAAAAAAAATGATAAACGTGCTAAAGGGCAAGCGGCTTTCAGACCTAAACATTCTATAGTGGATCACGGGATAACCTTAAGACACATCATTGAAACAATTTGGGAGAAGAAGGAGGAATCATTTTGTTGTTTTGTGGATTTTAGAAAAGCGTTTGATACGGTTCCTAGGGACAAAATTTGGCTCAAAATTGAGGAACTTGGGGTCCCCATTCACCTTAGAGCTGTTGTTCATAGACTTTATTAGGAGGTGAAAGTTAAAATCATAACTATGGATGACATCTCAGAGAGTTTCAGAAGTGATATAGGAGACAAGAAAGGGTGCTCTTTGTCCCCCACACTCTTTGGTTTGTATATTGATAAACTTGAGGACTGGTTAAACCTTCAAGGTGGGGATGGTGTGCATTTGGGCAAATTTATTAGACTTCTTTTGTATGCAGATGACCTTGTGCTGATATATAATTTTGTCGGTGGCTTACAAAAACACTTACTTGCCCTTGAGCATTTTTGCAACATGGTGGGTATGCAAGTCAACATCAGCAAAATGAAAGCGATGGTCTTCTCTATTAAAAGAAAACATGAACGACATAACTTTTACTTTCAAGGCAGCATCCTTGAAGAGGTGTCAGATTACAAATACCTTGGAATTGACTTCAATAAAAATTTGAGTTGGGAAGGATACAGAAAGATGCGTATGTTAGGAGGTTGGAAAGCGTTTTATGCCTTCTAAAATAGATGTAGAGAGGCTGAGCTATGGGATTGGAAGACTACTCAAATTCTCTTTGGTCTTTTAGTGTTACTGGTCGTTCTCTATGGCTATGAACTATGAGCCAGCAACATTTCAGATTTACAATGGAAGGAAATTGAAAAAATCCAAAAATGTTTAATTACAAACAAGCTCAAACTTAAAAACTCAGTTCCATATGATATCATGTTGAGTGAGGTTAGGGCTGCTCCTATTGAATCAATTGTTATGGTGCGTCTTATAAGTTGCTTAAAAGTAATTGAACAAATGGACGAGGACAGATTGCCTAAAGTTGTCTTCAGGGACACATTGTGCCAAAGAAAGAAGACATGGATGCACCAAAATAGCAAGTGGCTCAATAAATGGGATATTCACTTGAATTCTTGCCCCACAACTAGTAAAGATATAAAGACTTATGTTATGAATAAGTTCCACAAGCGTTCTTGGAATAAAGGTTTAACTAGAAAGAAAGAGTATTATATTATGGAGTTTAATCCCACTCGTAATTTCCAGCAAAAAGCGTACATTGGGGTTAATATCTCTTGGAGAGCCAAGATTCTCATTGCCCAATTAAGGACCAATTCACATCAACTTCGTTGTGAGACCGGGTATTGGAAAAGGCCTAAAGAAACTTGGGAAGAAAGAATTTGTATTTTCTGCACTTTCGGTAAGGTTGAAACAAAAAAACACTTCATTCTAGAATGTGACGCCTTCAAGGAAATTAGGGACAGTTTTAATACTCTTTTGACTAAGAATTCATGGGTTGATCTTTTCAATGAGGGGACGGTTGAGAAGTTGGGAGCTCTCATCATCAAGCTTCACAAGACAAGGGTGGAAATGAAAATTTCAGCGTGTGAGCCAGTTTGTCCCATAGGCTATCTTTAGCCTCTCGGACGTTAAAACTATTTTCTTTCTTTCTTCTTTTTTTCAATTGTAGTGGGCTTTCAACTCAATGCTAACATTACTAAAGACCTAAAAGTGCATTAATAGCATTTTTAATTTAACATTGATTTATTATTATTTTATTTAAAGAATCTCAATTTAATTTTCTACTTTTTAATTCTATTTTAAGAATGTAGTAATGTGATTTGAGATGATGTATGTAAAATTGATTTCTTTTATGTAGTTTGATGGAAATGTTGATGTAAAGAAAATAAACACAATCAAATCTAGAAGTATTGAACCATATTTTGATTTTATTTGAATTAATCATTTTCCACCAACTCAAATACAAAATATTCTATAGTATATAAAAAGTTAATATCCTAATTCATTTTAAATATTTAATTTCATCATAAATAGTTACATTAGGTTCTATATTTATATGGTTAAAACTAGACATTTACATTTGCTTTGTATGTCTATAAAATTATTACACAACATTAAATCGATCAAGAAGCTTAATTAGGGAGCACAAAGGGAAAGTAGTCAACTTCCCTTCTCTAGTACAAGAAGTTCTAACAATGCTTTTATTATCACTACCATTTTTCAAATACACAAAATTTAATATGAATATGAAGATGATGTAAGACCCATCCATGCCCATTTCCTATCGCCACTAGCTAAGCTCCCGACAAAAAGTACATGTTAAGATGCATAAGATACAATCATCATACATAGCATGCACCATGTTGTACACAAACAGCAGCGGCAAATGACAATAGAGAAAATGGAGCAAGACAGACGTTATGATTTTTGAAAACTTTGTTTTTAAAACTCCCGCCCAAAATCAATTTCAAAAACACTATTTTATTCCCCTCTGCTCGCGTTTTTAGTTTTTCATTTTTTTTGGGCTGATTGTTTCGGTATGTCACTGATTTTGTTTTATTGGCAGTTGCAGTGCTTCTAATGTATTGATGGACAATCTGGATGAGGGGTCATTGTCTAAGATGGTTGATTTGGAGAAGAATAATGGTTCAAGAAGAATATGATGAACTACAACTTATTATATGTTTGAAGTTATTTGTTGATATTCAACCGAGTTGCAGAAGTGATGATAAACATTATTAGTTAATGTATTGTCATTGATGTCAACTTATTTGAGTGTTATTATGGTGGAAAACATATGTTATGTACTGAAGATTTGGAACAAATAATGTTTATGTGGTCAGAAAAATGAAGAGTTATGTATACACCGAGTGACAGTGTAAACCAAGTAAAACACAGTGTATACCGAGCGCCAATGTTAATCGAGCAAGGGATTGTCGACACAACTATTGATTAAGCAATTAATTCAAACCGAGGCTGCCTAAGATGTTGAGTTGGCAATTGATGATTTTGAGGTAAAATATAAAGTTTGTTATTTGATCAAAAGGTTATGAAAATTCAAAGAAGATCGGATGACGGAGATTGAAACGTGTTTTTAACACAACTACCGAGGAAGGATCAAGCGGGAAAATGAACGATGGAGATTAAGAGGCAAGAGTTGAAGGATGAAAATTAAATGATACATAATGTCTATATAAGAGACAAGAGATTCATTTTTGAATCATAGGGATATGTATACAAATGTTGAAGCATACATACGAATTTGATGAATGACTGATCAAACTGGTTAAAGACAAAACCGACCATTTATGTTGACACCGTCGAGCAAAATAGAAGAAAGAGGATTACCGATAAAAACAAGTATGATATGAACTGAAGTGAACAAATTGATCAGAGGTATTATGTACTTAGAATAGATCTGAATATCTGCAAATCAGAGTTGTATTTGAATCAGATCATTACTGTATCAGTTTAACCATTGTCACAGATAAATCTCTTAACCGAGTGGGATAGTGAATCCTTATTAGAACATTTAGAGAATGTTAATTGTTTTCTTGTTGACCCCATAGTGAATGCTTGGTCAAAAGAGAACTGACATTTTTAAATCCTCTAATAAGGTCACATTTAACAATGTGCATTGTAACCTTTAACAGGGTTGGCTACTCACCGAGCTCACTTCATAAGAGTGAAAATATTTTGGGTTATCAGTCCCAGGTGGTTTTTCCCTTAACAGGGTTTCCGCGTTAAAAATCTGTGTCAATGTGTATGAATGTTGTGGATTGTTATTTTACTTTACACTTTGTTTTATTAACCTAGATCAGTAATCACAGTATTAATTTACTGATACTCGGTAGACAACTTAACAGTAAGTTTTGAAATCACAATTTATATTTCACCGAGCTAAGTTTTATATTTGATATTGTTTTGTTATACATCTGGAGGAATTTGGGACTGTAGGATAATTTTGTGAGGGCACTGAGTCTAACTGATTCACCCCCTCTCAGTTATTCTAACAATTGGTATCAGAGCTATCGGTGCTTATCAAGGAGCTTACAGTGCTTATCAGGGAGCATATAGTTCTTAGAAGAAAGTTTTCAAGGAATTGAACTAAAGATCACAAGATGTATAAGAGAGATGCACCTAATATGAACAAGGATAACTTCCAGACATGAAAAAGCAGAATGAGATTATACCTATCAGGAATTGCAAGTAACATTGAAGATTTTCTGGACAATGAATTCATTCTACCTACCGGAACTTTGACAGTAAATCAGTTGAAATAAAAATGTGAGCATAACCTTATCATGGTGGAGATTGCTTCTTCACTTACCGATTATGAGTTTGAGGACATCAAGGATTGTATAAGTGCCAAGTAGATGTGGAATCAACTTACAACAATTTATGGAGGAGATGTGAATGTACTAAGAGCCAAAGGTGAGAGCCTTCGTGGAAAGTTTGATGACATGCGAATGAAGGAAGGAGAAAACATCACACAATACAGCACCCGACTTAAAGAAGTTGTGAATGCTATTAAAGAAGTTCCCATTCACTCATCCAAGGGGGCCCACTTGGTGAGTGAATTAATTTGTTAGAGTAGGAATCATTTCTATGCTTATTTAGAAGTGAAGTAGAACTCTATTGTTCTTGCAGCCACTAGTAATAGAACTACTAGATTGTTCCTGTAGCATAGGCAGGTAGAGTAATTCCTATCCATGATTGCTTGTTTTCCTAGAGTAAACGCATTTGCTTGTGTTAGCATAGATTTCCTAAAGATCAACGCATTTCAATTTCATAGGATTAGTCATGAGGATTAAGAGAGTTTGAAGCATATACTTTGCAGATGTCATTCTAAGTTCACATCCCTAGTTGATAATTAAATGAGACCGAATGATCTAATTAGCAACCATTTAGGGTGCCCAATCCTAAAATAAGTAGTACAATGCTATGGGTTTATGAGAAAATTGTTTAGCCAAGCAGGAGGTTTGAAAAATGGTTGTTGCAAAGATGGATCAGGGGAAACCCCTGAGGATGCAGACGTTGATGATGAAAATAACAACAGGGAAGATGAATATTTTGATCATTGGGTTGTTTGGGGGTCTAATCTTACGACTGCTAGAGGATTGTGCTCTCTTTTGGAGGGTTTTTCTTCTGTTGATGTGGTGGTGGGGTGTTTGGAAAAGGAACAGAGTGTGGTTCAAAGGAGGTGTTTTTCTGCTAAGGAGGATTGTCTATGTTCCATTTATTGGTGTGTTGAGGATCTAGGGATTTTGTCTCCTATGTCACTTTTTGGGGCCATGTTTTATTTCTTGTGGGGATGGATTTGTGCCAACTGTGAAGTGCGTAGAAGACTGATAAGAGAGGCAATGAAGGCAGGAGTGGGTGAACATATGGTCTCAGATGTCTTGGGACTGACATTTGTGGGGTGCGTTGGCTTTCTTGGTGCCTTGCTCTTGTATTTTACTAGTGACTCGAGGTGGGTAATGGATGACATGGCCAATGGCACCTCTGCTACCTCCTACAAGCTATTTTTTGTTAAATCCTACGAAACTTATTTTATGGGGTTGTGGATTCCAACAGTTAAATTTGGTGCTTGCTGGTATTGTGGAGTAGTGGATCGTGTTGATGTTAATGATGGTCCTATTCAAAATTTCAAGTGGTCAACAAAGATATTTTGGGCCTAGCGTGACCTTGGACAAGTTCAAGCGAACAAACATGCAAAAAATACTATTATTTTAGTTGCTTTTCTCTGGAAAATGGTGTTGATCCTAGAGTTTGAACAAGGGTGTTTTCTTTTAGTAACACTCTTTCCCCTTGTGGTGAGTGCCATCATTTCTATATTAGGAATGTTTTTTAAAAGGTTGGAAATCATATTTTGCATGCAAAAGGGCTTAGTTGGTTGTGGAAGTTATAGTGCCTGGTTTAAAGAAAACTCTGGCATCTACTTTTAATTGCTCAATGGTGATTCCTTATGGCCCATGTTGGACTTATTTTGGTAGGGTTTTGGTAAGGAGGCATCAATGTTTTTATTTTTGAGGACTAATATGAGGGTGTGGGTAGGAGATGGTGTAGTACCCCTCTAACCCTGATATAAGTTTTGATGCTTTTGAATGAAGTAAGATCTTTCGAATGTTTTATTTCAGCATAAGTTGTTGATGATACTTGTTGATCTATTCCCATTATTTATTTATAATGATTTCATAAGCTAGTACCTGAGGATTCTAATATCAGACGTACTGTCTAAAGGTATCATTTTTGAATGTATTTATCTTCGTGTATATATTGAGGACCTTCAAGACCTTTATGAATATAGTTAGGATGTTATATGACATGTACTTGATGGATATATATATATATATATAAGTGATTATTTATACGTTCTTGTATTAAGGCTACTTTTGATGAATCTTGTATCTCACTTAATGATATGAGATACTTCTCATGATTATGTGGATTTATTATTAGTATTGATTATAGACTAACTCAATGCTCAAGATTCTAAAATTCACTAGGATGATGCTACATGTTTGGTGTGTGTGTGTGTGTATATACATGATGTGTTTGCATGATTCAGGACGAAGTCGTAGTTACTCACATAGCTGAGGTCCACATGATGTATCGATCCTAGTCATCTGTCAACTGCAATGTCTTCTTATATGTATATCTATGCACATGTATTTCTTCTTTGTGATGTAGGCTTGGAGGTACCGAGCATCGACTTCACCTAGCTTCACAGGTCTGAGTGTGCCCTCAAATCCTCGATGGTTTTTGTTATGGAGATAGTACTAAGGCCCCTGCATGAGTCTTCCATTGTCACTATTCCAATTGGAGAATATTAGGGTTCCTTCTTTGTCAGTCAACCTTTGGGTGAAAAAAACCCAGATCCAGCACACCCGGTTGGGCAGGTTGTAATTAGTGCCTTGTGGTCACTTGCATTCATTTGGTTGTGTGATTTGTTTACTCATTTTATTTATTTCTCCTTCTTGGTATGATTCTTACTTAATCTTTCTATGTTGTGTTTCAGAGCTTCATGCTTGGTCAGGAATTTGGCTTGACTTTCCTTGTTGACTTTGGTTGACCTTGTTTGATCTTGTAGTTACCTTGATATGTTTTTTAGTTGATTGTTATAGCCTCTTTGGATGATTAGATTTATTTTGAGGCATGTGATTTTATTCTACCTCAATGTTATATCTTATAGTAATTACAAACAGGTAATAATGATGTTGTGATCTATTGCTTCATAATCATATAGATTATAGTGTTTGGTATTTGGCATGTATCAATATATATATATATATATATATATATATATATATATATATATATATATATATATAT
>MU225942.1:1298590-1320189 GCA_018584345.1 Thuja plicata
AAGATAGTAATTTGATTGTAATGTCAATGGTTGGTTCATGTTTATGGGTTAATGAAGCACCTAGGATAACGCCTACCTTAATGAATATTAATCTCTTACCTAAATGATTAGAGGAATGTGGTACAAATGATAGTAGGAATTTATGAAATCAATATGAATTAATGACAAGAGTTGATAAAAGGAATAATGATTTTTGATGATTAACTTATGCTTAATAAAAGAAACAAGTTAGGGACATTTACCGTGGTGCATTAAAATGAATGTAGATCTTTTAAGCTTGTAATACTATGGATATCTTAGGCATGCAAATAGTTTAGATGATGTTGCTTTAAGTAGCGACATTAGGGAACCTGTGAGGACTTAAGTTGAATAAATCTTACAATCAAGTTGTAGAAAAGTATTTTTATTTTAGAAATATAAATTATAATGATGAATATTATTCTTGCATAGAAAAAAAAGGTTTATTACTTGCATCTTATAGAGGTTTTATGTCTGGTCCTCTCGGGTTGCCTGGCGGGGCATTACAGATGGCAAGTTATGTTGGGGCTTCCCTCACTTGCATGGCAACTTTGAGTTTCAAAGGCTTTTTATGCTCTTGGTGATTGTCCTTTTGGCACCCAAATAGATTGTCTTCTCTTTGGTCAAAATGCTTTATTTCTTTTTTTGGAGATTTTCCTTCTTGGAGGAACTTGTGTGATGAGATGGGTTCCATTAGTCCAATAGTCCTTTAGTGGCCCTTCGTCTCTGAGATGCAAATGGGAGAATTTACAGAATTATTGAGTTGGGGGCCAATCTTCATGCATGTTGGGAGTAATTGTTGGTGCTTGGCATCGAGGGTAGAGACAGTGATGGTGATAGTTGGGATGGTTGGGATATTGGAGGGAGTGATGATAAGGATGGTGGTGGTGGATCTGGAAGTGTTAAGGGGTGTATGGATATGTTGGTTCAGGTAGTAATAGTTCTAGAGGTGAAGGAAGTAGTGTTGAGCTATGGAGTGGAGGAAGATGTGGAGGAATCAAGGATGGTGGTTGAGACAGAGAAGGTCATAGGAAAGGAGGCGGAGGTGGTGCAGGCAGGGCTGGTGGTTGGAGGGGAGGAAGAGGTGGTGTTTGAAGTGAAGGTATCGGTCATTGATAGTGAGGAGAGCTTGGATATTGGCTGGAGTGGTAGCAATGTTGGAGAAGGTGGAAATAGGGATGCTAACCTGGTTGAAGAAAAAAGTTGTGGAAATAGGGAAGATGATTTGAGGGAAGTGGTAGTGATTGGGGAGGTGGTTGGTTAGGGCTTTGGAGTTTCAATTTTCTTCTCTTCAGTGGGTTGTTTTTACTCTTTAATGGATCTTCCCTATTAGGTTCCTATTGAGGTGGAACCTACCCCTATTGAAGTAGGATGTCTTGCTACGCTTATAATAAGGTTGTGGTTCATTCTTCCTTTGTTTTCCTCTCTCGTTTATCGTATTGAAGTGACGACTAGTCCAATGAAGGTGGACTTTTTCTTTTGAGTTGTGGAGAACTTGGGTTTGTTTTAAGCTTCTCTTTGTTATGATTGCTCGGGTTTGGGGCTATCTTTCATTCTGAGGAGTGATAAAGGTGCAAGAATAGAGGTTGTGAGGGCATGAAAAGATAATGGAGAATGAAGGAGGGGAAACATGAGCAAATCTTGGATTGAAGGAGGGGAGACAACAAAATTTGGAAGCAATTAGAAAAGGAGGTACAAGGAGTTTCTAGAAGAGATAAGGAGAATTGGAGCAACAAGGTTTTGAAGTGATAAGAAAAGGGAGATGGAGTGGTAAGTTGATTGGAGAGAATAAGGTAAACACAAGGGAGGAGCGATAAGGGGAGTTGCTTGCATAGATAAGGTGTGAGGAAATGTGAGGGAAGTTGTTTGGAGAAATAAGGAGTTGGAGGGGTAAGGACTATATGAGGGGAGCTACTTGAAGAGATAAGGTGTGAGGAGAGGTAAGGGGAACTATTTGGAGAAATAAGGAGATTTTGGAGTGATAAGGGTTTTAATGCAATGATAAGGAGAGTTGGAAAGATAAGGGGTTATGATGTTGCCATAAGATTGTTGATGAAAGATGGAAGGGAGACTCAAGAAGCTTTGGAGAAATAAGGATAAGAGACAGAAGGAAATGGTGGGAGACATAAGGAGATTTGATGTGATATTGTGCTGAAATGATAATGGGAGTGTGGAGTGATAAGAAGCTATAAAGAAGAGATAAGGGTTTGATGGTAGAAGATGAATGATGGATGGGAGGGATGGAGTGATAAGGATTACATGGAGTTATAAGGAGATGGAGAGATAAGGTGTTTGGAGAAGAAAGAAGACGAGTAATTAGAAGCCTATGGAGCTATAAGAATCCCAACCAACTATGAGATAACTGCATAAGACATCTACAAGAGGTTTTAATACCTCAAGTTGAGACACAACTATGGGGATGGGGGCCCCATATTGAGCCTTGTGTATATCTTATTTTATATGTATACTAATATAATATTTGGCTTCGGCCTTTTATTGATCAAAAAAGTATATGGAATATATGAGGGATGAAATGCCTCAAATACATTGGTTTTGAATTCCAATAAAAAATTGTGGACCTCATTTATTAGTAATGTGTTATTTGTTGCATCACACTTCTATAGTTCTTCAAAACATTCTCAGTGCATCAAGGGCATGTGTACTTGGATCAAACTAATGACCTCAAATTCCTTTCCGAGTGCAAGTTGACCTCTTATCTATCATCCAAATCACAGTCAAGATCGGCTTTTCTACATCAACACAAATTGGGAAAATGATGAAAATCAATATTCTTAGTGATTTATGTGAATCCATGTGGCAGATATGTGTAATTGACATTTTAAACCAATAGGACCATTTTTATTTTTTTTTGCTCACAACCAACTTCATTGTTTTGAAATTTTTAAACTTTTATTTTTTCAGCAATTATTTGCATAAACAATTAAATTCAAAATTTTCCCAGTTGTCAAGCTTTTGAATTGAAGAGTTTTTGTCATTAACACACTATTTGCATTATGAGCAATTTAGCAAAAAATAGAGCCAGCCCAAAGCTATGCTGTGTCCTTTATCGAAAGCAAAGAGACAAAAAGATGAATACAAAGAGAAAAATAACTAAATCAAGATTCAAAAAGCAAAAGATTTCTTTGATTCATAATTTCAAAATCAGCAAATGTCTATTGGAAATGAATTTGGATAGCCATTTCTCTAGCTTTCACGCCATAGGAGGCTCCTAACAGATTATGATCATCCATAAGAACATAAAGAATTCCTGCCCCGTCTTAAAGTTGCAACTGGTGTCTATACAGCAAACTAAAATGCATGGTACACAAAGGAGAGCCTTTTATTAAACTCTCCTAATATGCCATGCATTTAGTTGGCTGGATAACCATAGGTAGTGCCCACTCTTTCTATTCTATGCATGCACAAAAGGAATGGCTTTAGAAACTTTCAAGCAAATATTCTTGACAGGTGCAAGGTTGCAAAATCTAAATCTCATGCTAAAATAAAGGTTTTGGAAAATTGTCCAGGATTTTGTTTTAAATCTATCAAGAAATACAAATAGCTGGTAAATGAATGGTTTCCGCCTATTTTTCCAACAGTGATAAATAATAAAAATAAAACCTTTTGCAATTTTCAAATGAAACAATTTGTTGGCAATCACCATAATTTGACATTCGTGCAAAGTATGGAAGCTTATACTGGTTCTGTGAATGTTTGACAACATGCCTTGAAGTGATGTAGTCATATAAGATACTGAGTCGCAGGACATTCACAAATTTGATTCATTGAAAAGGATTTAAAATATTTAAGCAAATTCCTCTACCTGTGAAAACATCTTCCCTGCTCATGCCATAATGAAGCCTTTAACCAACATATGAACATCCATACAAAGCATAAAAAATAGAGAATTTTAGTCAGACATTGTAGTCTGAAATCCGCTGCTACACATGCGCATGGGCTGTACAATCACAGGCAAAGAACCTGAATTGTTTGACTCCATCACATGGAATGTAATGATTGCATAATATGCACAAAATTGATTTGTTGAAAATGGCGTACCTGAATCTTACAGGGGATCTATTTTGGTCTTGGGTTTCTTCATTATTCCAGAGTCCCCCAGATAATTGGCAAAGGTAGGAGGGGAGAGTTTTTAAAGCAGCCTTGCAAGCCCTCTGAGGAAAAGATTGTGATATTTCTGCTGAGGCAGCTAAAGTCAAGGAAATCCATTGATGAGTTAGAAATCCTTCCAAAGGGTAGAGCATTGGAGTTATTTCAATGCAAATATGCAAATCATATGATACTTTGAGTTGGTCTGATGGTGTTCCAACAGTTATCTGGAATCAACACTCATGTTATATACTAGTAGAATTTTTGAAGCTGTTGGCTCAATTCAGATCATGCAGCGTCTGTCAGTGTTGTTGTCCTTCAGTTGCCAATGACATTGGTAGGTGTTCTAGTAATGAACAGAGCAGGAAGGCGGCCACTTTTGATGGTCTCTGCCAGACGGATAAGCTTAGGTTCTTTCATAGTTGGAGTTTCATTTTGCATACAGAGTCATGAATCTTATGCTCATTTCAAGACACTAGTAAGCATCTTGGCTCTTGACTAATATTGCAGCGTTCTCCTTGGGGATGGGAGGAATTCATACGATTATAATATCTGAGATATTTCCAATATATTTGAAAGAGGTTATTGGAAGCTTGCCTTCAAATTTCTTCTAACATGGAGTGTAGCAGGTTCATTATTTATCTTTGACGGCACTGGTGTAGGTGCAGTGTTATTAAAGAGGATAAAATTCTATAACAACTCTTACATAGTGGATTCTTATATTCTATTATCTACTTTCATACTTTCTATTATCTACTTTCATACTGATGATAGATCATGTAGTATGATCCTAAACATTGATGAAAAACAAATTGTACACAAAACTATTACATTTCTTCACGGACTATCTTTTATAGGAACATGACAGATACAAGAAACATACCATCACATACTTTTCCTTCTAATAGTGAGATGGTAGTTCACCAAGATCACAACCTCACATATCTTCAACTTACTTGATGTGATTCATTTACACAATTCATGAACATTTTATTCAATGAGGTTCTACCTTAGCTAGTCAGACAATTGAATGAAGATTATTATAAGAGGTGTAATGAGATATCTTCTAGCAAAGATTATTGGGAAATATTGGAAGAAAGACCATAAATTAGATATATTGAAAATGCAGTTGTATCATAGGAATAAAATTGGGATGAGAACTTTGATAGAATGCTTCTTAGCAAGGCTGAATGCATGATAGAATCACTGACATCATTGAGGAGACTTGTCAATTCACTGTCTTTCAAGAATGGCATGGGAGAACAAGGTATTGATAATGTAAATTTTGATTTTGATGTTTGTGCTAGTCCATCGACCCATGGTTAGAAACATAATAATTATGACACAGAGGAATATGGGTATTTTATAGAATATTCGCATGTTATTTCACTAAGACATAATGCTAAATGAGAGAAGGTACCTATAAAGCATTTATCAGCTTATTCCAAGGAGAGACATTGAAAATTTCTTTGGACAAGGCCTATTTAAGCGCATCAAAACTCCAATGAAGATATTGTTGTTATTGAAGTTGCAGTTTAGGAGACGGAAATGTGATTGTTACTTCCACAAATCGATAACTTAGCTTTCTTTCAATTTTTCCGTTGCCATTTCCTAAAAGTGACTTATGTTACTCCTTGTAACTAAAAGTTACAAAAAGAACCTTATTCCTAGAAAATTAATGTAAAATCTAACCAAATAAGATTTATTATTTCTGAAACAATTGTATTTCAAAATGGTGGGTTTAAGGTAGTTATTAGGTAGTTATAAGATAGTGTGAAATATTACAAGTCAGGCTCAACAAGAATGTCTCTAAATTCGAAGGAAAAAAAAATCAGGTATTGAAGGATAGTTGAAAACTGCTAATGATCAATCAAGAGAAATCCAAGAAGGAGGTTTGCCTCGTGGTACTTCTACTTGTATGTCTAAGATATTGGGGAAGGATCCTACTTATTCTAGTGATCTCTTGTATACTAATCCATTGATTAAAGAGGAATATTCAAGTCCCTCAGTTGCAGATCCAAATCATCATATGTGTGTTAATAAGCTTGATGTTGTAATACTTCAGCTCATTCAAGAAGAAGTGAGCTTTAAAAGGTAGAGGGAGGTTGAGTTGACTCTAGATTTTGATATTTTTAATGAGCAATGTTCTCCCACCTAGGGAGGCTACACATGCCATAAACCTCAAAACTGAAGTTCAACAAGCAATCTTACAACTGAGTTACTAGGTCCTTCAGGATTCCTACCTACTAACCTGCCATGGCATTTATTTAACCCTACTAACCTCCCATGGCATTTATTTTTCTTAGCGAGTGAATGGGAAGAAGTTTGGGGTAGGGATCACCTACCATGTACATAAGTAGTCTAGTTTTTGTTATGTGTTCTCTTTTATGTAGTCTAGTTTTGATTGTATCTTGTGATGGATATAGTACTTGGGGGTTATTGATGTTTAGACCTCTATACATCACTTAATCTATCACTTGAACATGATTTGCATCTCTATTTTTTGAAGAGGAGTATTGTCCCATAAGGTTTTCTCTTTTTCTTCACTCATGAGAGATTAGTTGTGCATGGGTACCTAACATGGCCTAGTGGTCAGGACCCATATGGCGTTTTCATTTCATCTTGCATCATTGCATAATAATTTTCTCCCTAAGTTGCGCTTAAGGGGGTTTGGTAGAGTGAATGTAATGTCCTAATAACCCTGTCTTGTACCTAGTGAAGGAGACAACTCACACGTTCTATTTACTTAGGCATTAGTTGTCATAAAGTTATTTTATATAACTTGTTATTTAATATTGTTCATAAGATCATGTTAGCTATTCTAGGTGGCATTCTAGAAACTAGCTTATAATGGGGTCATGTCTCATTATTGCCTTTTAAACCATAGGCGTTTATTACATTGCATCGAGCATTTTTATTGAGGGTAGTTGGCATCCTACCTCGACACCTTGCCTATATAAGCAAGGCCTTTTGTACATTGTAACTAATTTCAAATATCTCATTTCACATCAATTGAGCATCATCCAATCTCATTATTTATGCAAGCTCATTCAAATATTTTATTGTGGAAGGCATCATTCTTAGTTGACCCTTTGAAGTCTTCACCTTCATTATGGGTGCATTATCATTCCAACATGGATGACATAGATTTTAGAATCTCTTGATCATATCCACTCATTCATGTACCTAGGAAAACAAATGATCCGTCCTACAAACCTCTTTTTAGATAAATTTTGAACACAAAAATTTAAAATAAAGATCAACTCTAGTAATGAACCCATTTGCCATATCTACCCACATTATACCTTATGTTCAACTATGGTCGTCCTACAAACCTCTTTTTAGATAAATTTTGAACACATAAATTTAAAATAAAGATCAACTCTAGTAATGAACCCATTTGCCATATCTACTGTAATGTCCCCTTCTCTGCAGTAATGCAATTTTATGCCTGATTAGCCTATCTAGCCATCCGGATAGTCTAATGGCCGCTTTTCAGAGGATGCCAGTCAGTCACAAGTGCTACGTGGACATTTATTTTATATCGGAGTCAGACTATATGGTTGGGATACTTTATTTTATAAAGTATTATTATAAAGTCACTTTAATATTATAATTTTAAGTTACTTTATTTTATAAAGTGACTTAAGTGACTAAAAGACGAAAGTGCTTTTAATCCCACATTGCCTACTCGGATGTTATGGCTCTCTTTTCAAAGTGATAAAAGGAAGGCAATCTTCCTTGGGAAAGTACAATGAGAAAATATATAAAAAAGAGCTTTTATAACTGGTTGCTTTAATGTGACTGAGTTTTTTTGAGGACGTAGCCCCTTGGGAAGAATTCTGAGAAAACTGGACGTAGCCCCAGCATTTTCTCACTTGGGTGGTATTACTACAAATTTCACAAGTGGACTTCAAAGTAAGTTAAGCTTTATGGTTTTTAAAACTTCAGCTGATAATTTTCGAAACTAGGAACAGAATCTGTATTCTCCATTTGCAGATTGAAACAGATACTAAGGAGCAAGCAAAGTTTGGAACCTTCAACTTCTAATCTCGAACTGTCAGGAAATCAATATAGATTAATTGAATACCCAGCTTCATTACTCGAACAGGATTGACAGCAAATGTAGCCAGACATATTCACGCAGCATATTCATCCACGGTCAACTGTTATGCTCTTGCAAATCGATGATAGCTGTGCCGTTTAAGTATAAGAGTCTGAGGAGTTTTGAATGGGAGAGAGGTTCAGTGATCGCGTGAGTCATTAGCCCAGCGAGTTGGGAGTGAAGGGAGGTGCCGACTCCCCTCAGCGATATCTCTGTTGGTATCGCGGCAGTCTTATACTTAGTGCCAGTGAACCGAAGGGTGTGGATTGCAGACCCCCGCAGTAGTTTACACAGTGTCACTATCATAAGCAGCGGCTGGAGACTCAACGTCATCTATATCCCAGCTCCCTGGGAGTCATCTGCCGTAAGAGTGAATGCTGGGCGGGAGTTGAGGCTGGAAACTCATTATCCTCCTTCAACAGCGCCAGTGGATGTCTAGGAGATAGTGGACTGCAGACGGTTTATTCAGTCCATCAGTTTTACTGCGATATATTCACAGGCTTCGCATATTCAGTGTGACAGACACAGTTACAGTGCCGTCGAACACCCAGAACTGCACCAGCAGTCGCATTACATTTATATATATACGCCCCCATATCCAAGATCAGCCATCGGTCCCAGCCTTGGCGTTAAACAGGCAGTAGCGTGGACAGTGTCTACTCCCGCGTGGGCACATCATCCTCAGCCGTGACAGGCCCGACCCAGGTGTTATGCACAGGTGCACAATATCAATCAATGTTATTATAATCTCTCCGCGGTTATTAATGTAATGTCTGAATCGAATGTTTGAAACCAAATTTATAACTGTTGCAGTAAATGATAATTTGTGTTAAACTTCTTTTTACTATCATTATCTTGAATGAATATTAGCAAAACTTTCCATGAGTTGTAGCTATGATTAAATGTGCATAGCGAATAGTAGTTTGTGTTATATTACTGCATGATCTTCATATCTGAGAAAACCAGCAAAGTGAGGATTGCCTACATGCTCCACAGCAAACTAGAGAACCGGTTTTCAGAACTTACACATTTCTTATAGACAAACATTGTCTAGAGGCAGTCAGTATCCTTACATCTACCCACATTATACTTTATGTTCAACTATGGTTAATGGGCTATGTTAGTAGATATGCCAAATGGGCTCATTACTAGAGTTTATCTTTATTTTAAATTTATGTGTTCAAAATTTATCTAAAAAGAGGTTTGTAGAATGGATCGTTTGTTTTCCTAGGTACATGAATGAGTGGATATGATGAAGAGATTCTAAAATCTAGACCATCCATGTTGGAATGATAATGAATCCATAATGAAGGTGAAGACTTCAAAGGATCAACTAAGAATGATGTCATCCACAATAAAATATAGAATAAAATGAATATAGAAATAAAATATAAAGATAACACAAAATATAGAGACAGATATACACGGTTTATCGAATAGAGACAGATATATACAATTTATCGAATATGAGCTATGTCCACAGAGAAATAGTCATTTTTTCCTCTTAATTCTGTCTAGCAAAATGAAGGGATACAATCTACAACATATTTATTGTAAATTCCCCCTCTCTATCACAGTCTCTACATACAATACAATATTGTAATAAAACAAACTGCCAACATCATCTCTACTAGAAGATCTATGACCTGATCTAAGGATCAACGGTTCAAATGTGACTTTCAGGGGCACTACCACTCAACCCCCAGCAAGGCATTTAATAAAAAATATAAGGAAAATAACTAAACAATCTGTAAATATAAACACTACAAATAATATTTGCATCATGTATATATAACTGTAAGAACCTCTATAAATAATTAGAAGTAATAACTTCGGAACTTGTAATTTTGAAAGTTACAAAATGAAAAAAAAAAATTGACAAGCTATAAAAATTTATTATGTTGTATACAAATTACATAAAACAACATATAAATTAGAAGAATATGAATTTAATATCAATTAAATATAATAATGTATATATTTATAAACAGTTGAATATATATTATATAATTCTATATAAATATAATTACTGCATCCACTATCTTCAGATTTTGTTGTTTTTGCCTTGAAAATCTATGCCAGCCGCTTCTCTTTCCCAGAAGCTTCTCTTTCCTTTTTAAATAATGAAGACCATGAATTCCTGCCAACTTCAACCTCATTTTAGCATATTCCTTGTGTACATGTAAGCCCTCAGTATAAAGCTCTTAACGAATTATATTTGCACAGAAATTAGGCTGTAACAGTTTATATGGATAATTCCTTCAAGTAATTGTACAAATTGAAAAGTGGTTGATAATTAAAAAATAATACTACACTAACCACATGACATACAATCTACTTGCTAATTGCTTCTCACTTGTGGAATCAAATTCTACACAACTTATCCATATTAACATAAAAGTTTTGTGGAATAATCCACAACAAAAAAGAGTTTCCGCAGCAATTGGATGAAGCTTAATCTGCAAATAACATAATTAATAACACGTGTAATTCTATAGTATTTGAGTATAGTGCATTCTAAGCAATACTGTATTATATTATTGAAAAATTCAAAATTGCAATCAAACAAGATCTGAGAGGAAAGATCCATCTATATTTCAGCTGTATTTGTCTAGAAACAACTGTGTTTTATTACCTTTCTTTACCATATTGTGGATAGAACACATTGTTTCCGCACAAATGTTTAAAAAATGAACTAGTATATATAACTCAAGTGTTAACCTTTATCTATCCATAATCTTCCAGTTTCACAAATAATATCATATATTTGCAGTCAAAATCTTCTGAGATGACAGATCCATCTTATTTTGAGTGACTATCTAGAAACAACTATGTTTTACTAACTTTTCTTTACGTGACAGACGAAAATATGATGACTAGTGTATATAACTCCATCTTACCTGACAATATCCTTCCAGTTTAACAAATGATGTCTTGTATTTGCATTCACTGAGAAGACAAACCCATCTTATTTTAAGTGCATTTTATATGAAAATGACTGTGTTCTACTCATTTTCAAGTAGGGATTACGTATACAAATGCCAAAAGAAGAATCTGAGATCAACTTAAAAACCACTGATTCACTAGATTAAAGTTAATACCACAACTTTAGTATAATAATGAAAACAATAATTAAGTACATGGGTATTATGGTTGCAATTGGCCTTTACGATAATAGACTACTTTGAATATAGTGCTTATTGTTAAAGTTGAAGCCATGCATAAAAAATGAATTGTCAACTTACTCTCTAAATGAATCTCTAAATTGTGAATTAAAATCTAAACTGTAGATAGAGCTAAAAAGATTTGATGATGGGTCACTTGATTTAATCTACAGCAGAGTAATCCAAACATGAGTCAATTTGTAAGTAAAATTCAAACACATACATAAAAATACATGACTTGCCATTCAACTATGTGAAAGAGAATTAATGCAGACCTTGGGGGGTGACCAAACTGAATGGACAACCAATCCAGATCATCTTGAACAAACATTCAACCCTCCAGCTTAAAATAGTCAACAAAGACAAGGGAAACCACTATCCACATATGAAGAACAGATTAGCTTAGTTTCTAGGATTTTGAGTAAAATGTGATATTTTACAAATCATGAACATTCACAAACACTACAGAACCCTTATAAACAATGCCATAAATATGAATAGCAAAAGTTATGTCATAAAAATTCCCACTATACTAACATATGGTACATAAACCATGAGAGGGAATAGGTGCAAGGGAGGGTTTTCAAATTCTCATGGTGCAGAAGGGGAGGATGCTAACAATGATAATTCAGATCTGGGTGTTGCAGAGGGGTGTTGCAGAGGGGTTTGGAAGGTGCTAGAATCCTCTGTCATCTCTGCAAGGCATTTGTTGTGGGCTTTGATTGGGTGAGCCTGGTTGGGGTCTTTAGTTCTTCCCCTGTGGCCATTCTTGTTTCTGGCCCTGGTCGTGTTTTGGTCATTTCTGCAAGGATCTTCCTATGTTTATTAGGATCCTTGGCTTTGCGTCGACATTCATTAATGTTGTGCTTATGTGGAAGCCAGCTCTCCCTTCGGAGGCTTGCGAGCTTTTGGGTGAACTAGTTTCTTGTTGTTGCGTATGCCTATCTCCTTCATAGGTTTGCTTCCAGTTAATGCCTCTTGTAGTTTATCCATGGTGGACATTGTTTTTGTATGTCAAAATACTATGCATGTGTTGGACGTGGCTCGAAGTGCAGTGGACACTCCACCCCCCTCCCTCACCCCTTGATGTCTGCAACCCCAATGTTCTCTATGGGGGATACTTCTGATCTTCTCCTAATTGTTGGGGCAGCAGCGCTTCAGTTTGCTGTGGAGGTTCTTTTCACTTGTGAATCGTTGCTGTGGAACAGGGGTGTTTGGTTATTCCCCCAGTCCATAGACTTTGCCCTTTGTTTGGGGTTTTTCGGTGTTTTGCCTCTTGTGGATGGCAATATGTTACCTTGTACCCGCAGTGTGGATGCCTTCTTGGCCTGGCTGAGGTAAATAGTCCCCGGCTCCCTGTTTAGGTTGGGGGAATAGTGTTGGTTCATGCTATTGGTATGTGGCTCTATTTTATGAGTGCAAGAGATATGAATGGAGCCCTAGGCACTGTTGGTAAGCCCGAAAAAACTGCAAGGTACATGCAGCTTGAGTGTGCACTCATCCCTCCGTGTGTGCGGATTTTGTTGGTTTTCAACATTGGTACTTTGTGGTTAAGCCTTGACACCTGCTAGGATTTGCAGGTTTCTCTTTGTTGTGAGTTTGATGATGGCACCCGTATTGACTTTTGATGATGGGACTTTTGCCCTTCTGGGCTACACTATGGTGGAAGCTGCCAACACTGTTGGGTTGCATTTTGTCTTTTCGGTTAGACTGTCCATTTTAGCTGGTAAGGACATTGGTCTTGTTATTCTAGTGGACAGTTGTTTGTTATTAGTTTTCAAGGGCTCATTCTGGCTTATAGTTGTTTTTGGTTAAGGATTTGGTGCAAGTTTTCGGGTTGTTCTCGCCCTTGCTGAACCCAGGATTTGGCTGCTCTTTTCTTAGAAGAGGATTTCCGCCTCTTGGTTTTGAATTCTTCCCAATGGGGCTACTATGGTGGTGATTCTACCCCTTTTGAGGTGGGGTGTCTTCTGATGACCATGATGAGGGTTTGGCTCATTCTCTTTTTCTTTCTTTTTTCGTCTTTCACAGTTTTGATGGAGGTGGAAGTGTCCCCTGTGGAGGTGGTGACTTGTTTTGTAAAAGAGGCTGATTGGAACATTATGTGGTCTTCTCTTTTCTATGGCTACTCGGACATGGGATCGAATCATGGTTGGCTTTCCAATATATTGGTCTCTTCCCTTTCAGTTCCTCTTGAGGTGGGTTGCTTTTACATTGCACAGTGGATTGATTTTCTGCTAGAGTGTTGTCGTTGTTTACCATTGGATGGTTTTGATCACCATTTTAAATCCAATATGAAGGCTTGGAGAGTCTTTCAAAACCCCCTTGTATGTTTGTCCCACTCTTGTGGGTTGGTTGCTAGTTGTTTCTTGTTCAAGTAGCCCTTTCGTTGTGTCTCGTTAATGGTCTTTTGGGCCCGAGTACTGTAAGTGGTCAAGTGTGGCCTTTTGTTCTGTAAGCAGCCTTTGGGCTGAGTGTTGTTAATGGCTGATTTAACATGTGTACTCTAAGCGGCCAATGTGGCCTTTCTTGATCCTTTGTTCCTTGACGAGAGCACCCCTCTTTTGCTCCTGACCATAATAAAAAATAATGCCAGATTATTTACATATACTCTAAGAGAGATAAAATGGGACAGTTCTTAATATCACTGAATATCTGCTCTACAAATGCTTTGACAAAAGAAACCGTCATTTCTCTAAAATGCTTCTAGACATGACTTGGTACTGCATCGGCCAAAATATTTAACCTTAATTCTCGCCCAATTTAAAAATTCTAACTGGACTAGGTGTACCCTTGGTGCGTGTACTTGTCATCAGAGATTTGAAGACTTTGTAGCCTGGTTTGATTCTTTTCTCTACACTTAAAAACAGAGGACTCAATGCAACAATCTTGGGCTCAAGAACAACAGTGTATATCAAGAAATTGATGTTTTACTTCATTTTCTTGGTTGAATAATGAAGCAATCCAAGATATCTCTTAAGAATTTAGCCTATTTCCTCCTCTGCCAGACCAAGACTCACGATATGTTTTTTTCTCTAAGGTTTCAAAAGTAAGTTCAATAACATCATTGAGGGCTCATGCAAATGCTATGGAACCTTCCAAAATGCCTATACTATTATTCCAGTACTTCGCTTAATGTTTCACCTGCTTCTCAAAATCACTCATCAAAAAGCACAAGTTCCTTTCTCAAAGCCTTGCACAAATGGACCCTTGACCCAAATAGGGTTTCAAGATGGAGAATTATAGGGGCAAAGCCGTTTTCTAAGCTCAACCCAAGCAATCTTGGTGTGCGCAATACAATACGTGTGATCTCTTGAGTAGCAGAGCCCCTTTTTTTAGAAACTCAATCTTGGGCTTTATCCACTTCGAGTAAAAGAATAGTGGGGCCTTTAAGAAATGGCACTCTTAAGCTTGTTTTCAATGAATCCAAAACCTTTCAGGAGATCAAGGACGTCTCTAGCTGTCCAGTTGAATTTGGTCCTCAACAGCTCTTGTTTTGCCCTCGTGACAGTTGTCACTTGAGAAGAAGAAAACCCACATTCTTTTGTATATAGAGATCTAAAATGACATTGAGGGGTATGAAACGAGATGATGACAATGAAGATAATGGTATGAATGGTTTGTGGATAATTTAAAAAAAAAAAAAAAACACTTTTTAACCAGGTTGTGGATAGAACACATTGTTTCCACATAAACATTTGAAAATGAGAACTGTATACTTCTGTCTTATTTGGCCAATGTTGCATATTTGCAATCAAACTATATCTTTTGAGAGGACAAATCCATCTTATTTTAAGTGAATTTATCTAAAAACAACAGTGTATCATTCACTTCACTTTACTAAATTGTGGATAGGACGGGTTGTTTTCAAATAAATGTTTAAATTTGGAAAAGAAGGGAACTAGTGAAAGTAACTCCATCTTATCTTACCATGTTCTTCCAATTTAACAAATAATGTCACAGTTGTACAATATGTAATATGCGAGGGATGAAATGCCTCAAGTATAGTTGTACAAATTATCTGTTTACATGCAAGGATTAGACTAGAGACACAATGGATAAAAAGAACTTAAATTATTGGCATGTCACATGCAACAAGCACCGTGAGTAAAACAAATCACACAAGCAATAACAAACCATTTCTAAATTGTAGAGGCTGAAGTATGAAACTAACCCAGGCTTATTAATGAAAACAATAAAGTTATTCTATCAAACTGATACATCTTTAGAAGTAGTTTCAAACAAAGCAATATCAATCATCTAGGGAGTAAGAGATACACCCCTAAGCCAAAGTTACAATGGATTCGCAAAAATAGGAAGAATATTGCAGATAAGAAATCATACTATCACCTGAAAGCTAAAAGAAGAGATATTGTTTACATATATGAAATAAGAATCTGAGATCCACTTAGATACCGGTGATTAACTAGATTAAAGTTAATACCACAACTTAGGTATAACTAGTAGTTGCACACTTTTGTGCATGCAACCATGAGCTGGTAGGAGATTTGATTTTCTACTAAAAAACAGCTGAGAATTCCTAAAGTGCGAAAAAAGCCAATTTCCTTGCACATTTTTCCCTCATAAAACACATTTATTCACAAAATTTTGTTCACTAATAATAGGAAGTCTTCAACGAAATCAGGCATTGTTGAACCCTATAACTATTTAATAAGATAATTATATATGCAAATAAATTATATTATGATGCTTACATTAAAACTCCATGTCGCATGACGAGCAAATTGTGATGAGGAAAGGCGCATGGGAAACCCTTACAATATATACTGTAAATTTGTTATTTAATATCACCAACAATTTCATTTTGACTAGATAAAAATGGAAATGGAGGATGATATAAGAGGTAGTTATGATAATTCATAGAGAGTTAATAATACAGAACGTGTTGATAAATCACTTGTTTCAACACAAGAAATTGTTGATGGTGTATAAGATTGGCATCCAAAGACGAAGCTTTTGCAGATGTAGAAATGAACATGAAACCCCCAATTTTGCTACTTCAAGACGATTTTGGAGAAGTAGGTGGAATCAGCAATGTGTATCAATCTTTATTGATAATGTGAACACCAAATTTAATAGATAAATTATTCTATACAATAAAAGAAAATATTAAAAAAAATTTGCTCTGCTAGGGTTTCATGCGTACGACATCCTATCTAGGTCTTTGCTCTGAGCTTTCCATCTGTCATACCGCATTTACTGCGGGATTTTTGCATTGGGGTTAGCTTTTAGTACGGTTCCAGCCACCTTCGGCCCAGCAGTTGATGCTGGTGCGCGAGTTGAAGCTTCGGAAAGCCATGGTGCCTCCTCTGAACAAACGTCCTCGCAAGTTCGTCCTGAAGGTCTTTCACGAGGTAACCCTGATATTGTTCTTAATCTGCAAGAATTTGATTCTGCATGTCAATGGTTAGAAAAGCATACTCTGATTGGATATTTTGTGGGTCGTACTCCTCCTGAAAGTATCCTCAAAGATTGGGTAAACAAGAGTTGGACCCCTTATGGGGTCCGCCTTGACGGTGTGAAAAACCTTACCAAAGGTCTTTTCCTTTTCCGTTTTGCTAACCCTTCCCAGGTGGAAGCGGTTTTTAGCCGCGGGCCCTGGACTATTAGGTCATCCCTGCTTGTTTTTCAGAGATGGTCTCGAGACTTCACAGTCTCGGACGACAAGAAACTTAGGGTTCCTATTTGGGTTGAGTTTCCTGGTCTCCCTTTGCCATGTTGGCCGTTTATTGAGTCCATTGCTAAAACCCTTGGTAAGGTCATTGTCATGGAACATGACAAATTTTTCAATGCTTGTCCCTAGAAGCGTGTTTGTGTTGAGGTCGACCTTTCTAGGGACCTCAAGGACACTGTTGAAATCCAAGTTGGTTCTCTCACCATTTCTCAAAAAGTGCTCTATTTGAACCTGCCGAACCCCTGTTATCGGTGTCAATCGGCAGAACACAAGATTAAGGATTGCCCGCTAGCTACCCCTCGGGTAAAGCCATCGCCAAAGGAAGCACTGGCCAAAAATACGGAAGCTGGAAAAAAAGAATGGACTACAGTTTCGCGAAAAGGCAGGAATGCCTCAAGCTCCAAGACGACGCAACCCACTTCCGTTGTTGTGTCATCTCCAGAACCTCCGGTTGGAAAATCTCCTCCTTCCACTGATGCGCCACCGCTGCTTATTTCAAACCCTGTTATCCAGGGGAAAAGCTCTGCCGCGAAGCCTTCCACTCCAGAAGTGGTGCTCGTGCCGCCAACGGTTTCTTCGGTTTCCTCCCGGTCTTTGCGTCCGTCTTGCAGTCCTGATGGACACACGGATGACCCAGATAAAAGGCAGTTTACCTCTTCTGGAGATTTACTCCCCAGCTTTGGCTCTGTACCAGCCTTCTTGCAGAATAGTTTCTCCTCTCTTGGGGACGAGGAAACCATGCAAGAGTTTTTATGAATTTTGTCCTGGAATGTGCGAGGTCTAACTGACCTCTCCAGAAAGTACTATGTTCGTGATACCCGGTGCAGACTTCACAGTTTGGACGTGTTATGTTTACAGGAGGTTAAAATTTTTGGGTTCCTGCTTAACTCTGCCTATCGTGTCATATGGCTGGACGGCATTGTCTTTTCTTCTCAGCATGAAGCTGGTAAAGGTGGTGTCATTACAATTCTGTCACCTCGCCTTCATTCTTCTGTTATTGCGCATGGATATGATCTGATGCAGCGTGTCACCTAGATTTTGCTATCTTTTCATAATCATTCTTTTGGTATCATTAATGTTTACGCCCCCAACGATGTTGTCGAAAGATCTCAACTTTGGTGTTGGCTGGCAGACAATCTGCCTACTGCTACTTGGGTTATGTGTGGGGATTTTAATATGGTTGAGCTAGCCTCTAACAAGGAAGGGATTACGCCTTTTCGATGGACAGCTAGGGAGAGAGAAGCTTGGTACCACATGCGCAATAAATTGGGCCTTATTGATCCCAATGCTAACCACCGCCAGCAAGGTGGGGTTTGGCATACTTGGTCTAATTTCAGAGCTAGCTCTGACCACATATTTAAGAGGCTAGATCGTGCTTTGATAACGGCTCAATCATTTTTCTCTTTTTTTGAGGATCGAGGCCTACCTGTCATTCCTCTGACAGATGTAACTCTGTTAGATCACTTCCCCATTTATTTTTCCATCACTTGGCAGTCCTTTGCCAGAAGGGCTGCCCAGACGCAGTTTTATCTCAACACGTCAATGATGACGCATGCCTCCACTATTGCTCACATTCTTCAAGTTTGGAATTTAGGGCCTCGGCCCCACAGTCATCTTGGTTGGATTCAATGGTGGAATGACGCCATCACCTGTACTGGAAGATTTCTTCACATTTACGGCCGTCAGTTAGCCTGCTACAGGAAGCATGCTTATGAAGCTAACACTAAGGCTTTTCGCAATGCTGCTGATTCGCTTGCGTTGAACCCCTTTGATTCTGCACTCCAACTTAAGCTGGCCCAACTCCGACATGAGAAGCAAATTGCTAATGCCTATGCTGCTCGTGGAGCTCAAATCAAAGCTCGCCTCCACTGGTTGGAGGTGGGCAATAAAGCCTCTAAGGAGTTTTTTCATGCTCTCAATGCCCGGCATACCAATGTTGGTATTCAAAAGATTAAATAAGGATCTGAAACCCTTACTGAGCTTCCGGCCATTCTTCAAGCTTTTGTTCAGCATTATGAACAAGTGTTTGCATCACAGGGTAATTTTGTAGCGCAAGAAGAGGCTCTTAAGGCTTGTATTGTTTACTCCAAACCGCATAGCGGTCAAGCAGCGTGCCTTTTGTGAGCAATTGCTTACCATCTCTGACCTCAGAGAAGCGGCTTTTTCTATGGCCAATGATAAATCTCCAGGATGCAATGGCTTCCCCTACGAGTTCTACAAACACCTTTGGGATGCTATTAGTCCTGACCTGCACAAAGTCTACCTTGAGGCCTTTCACAATAAAAGTTTGGGTACTTTAATTAATAAAGGGAATATCGATCAAATTCATACCTAAACCTGGTGATCCGGAACTGGAGGCCCATCACCTTGTTGAACGTCTCCTACAAGATAATTGCCAAAGCGTTAGCTCTTAAAATCAGACATTTCCTTCCTCTTATTGTCCGCCCTGAACAAACTGGTTTTATTAAATCCAGGTATATTCTTGACAACATTATTGTTGTCTGGGAAGGGATGGAATGGGCTTACCAATCTAAATAGGCTACCTTGTTCCTCAAAATTGATTTTGCTAAAGCCTATGACCGCATTGAATGGCCTTTTATTCTTGCTATGCTTCAAGCTCTTGGGTTCGGTCCTCACTTCCTACGGTCTATGGAAATGCTTTTTGGTGATGCCTCTGCATGCATTACCATCAATGGGTCTCAATCTGATACTTTTGGGCTTTTTAGATCCATCCAGCAAGGTTGTCCGCTGGCTCCTGCCTTATATGTGCTTGCTGTTGAAGGGTTTGGGTATTTGCTCGCCAACTCTATTTCCTCTAGTTGGGTTCATGGCATTTCCCTTCCTGATTCCTCTTCCCAACTTGTTAATGGTCACTTTGCTGATGACTCCTTTCTCACTCTTATTGATGATGAGAACATCTCCAATGCCTTGCAGTGCCTAGACACCTTTTGTCAAGCCTTTGGATCTGCTATCCAATGGTCTAAAACTCTTTGTTTCAAACAGTCTTTTCTTGATCTAGCCCCTACCTGGCTTAATAATTTTGGCTGGAAATGGGTTCAGCATGGGGAAGTTTTCCGCTTCCTGGGCATTCCCTTTGCTTTCCATGGCTCCTCTATGGATTTATGGAATGTTGTGATTGCCAAGATTGAAAAAAAGCTGCAATATTGGATCTGCAAGCCTCTTTCCCTTGCTGGGAAATTTCAGATTTGCTCCAAAGTGTTGGCTGCTACTCATGTCTACTACTCATGTTGGGCTCCCTCTAAGGCTTCTTATCTCAAGCTGGAACGTCTGCTCAGAGATTTTCTTTGGGCCTCTGGTGCTGACGGCCATGGGTTTCATAGGGTTGCCTAGGAGTTCTGTTGCCTTCCTCGTGATTCTGGAGGCCTTGGCCTTCTCGCCACTTAGAGACAGGGGCATGCTGTCTGTGCGAAGTGGATTATCCGTGCTCTTACTGGTGATGAGGCCTAGAAAATTCTTGTCAGGCACTGCATCTCTTCTGGATTCCCAATTCACAGGCCGGCTTGGAAGAGCATTGGTCTCCAGACCTTGCTCACTATGAAAGAACCTGTTCAAATTCAGGGTACTTTCATCATCAAGAGCATTTGGAAAGCTTGGGAAGCTATTAAGCCCTGGCTCCGTTGGGATGGTGATGCCTTTCACAATGGTCTTTCTTTCAATCAACAGAGCCTCTAGTGGTCTCCGTTGTTTTCTATTCAAGGCATCCCCTTGGCCAAGACTCAAGGGACTAGTGCTCTGCGTTTTTTCAAACGTGGCATCCGGACACCCAAGGACCTTTTCTCTAGAGCCTCTATGGGTCTCCGTTCATGGGAGGATATGTAGGTTCAGTATCGTTTGACTCGCTCTGATCGCCAGACTTTGATCTTTTGGTTTCTGCGATTCCTGCCAACTTGTTTCATAAGATTGGTATTCAGGCTGTTAGGCCCTGGTGGAAGGATTGGAAATGGTATCCTGCCACGCCTTTCAGCAATTACAAACCAAGGCTGGGTTATAGGTGGTTGTCCCCCCATCTTCCGATGGTGGATACCCTTAATCAGAGATGGCATCTTCATTCTTCCACTTCTCACTTTCAAACCATCTGGGCTACCATTACGGAGCCCAAGATGGCTCTTTTTGCTTGGTGTCTGCTTTTTCAAGGGCTCCCAGTTGGCCCTAGGCTCAAACATCTGGGTGTTCATGACCCTCGATGTCCTTTCTGTGGTCACCCTGAATCTTTCTTGCACATCTTCTGGTTTTGTAGGAGAGCTCAACAGTATTGGCAGTGGATTCATGATTTTTTCAAAACCTTTCAACCTGAGCCTTTTTCCCGGCACATGATTGATTGTCTTAGGAGATTCTCCTAGACTTCCCTCCAAGTTTACCCAAATTTGGCATACTTTCAGGATGGAGATTTTGTTCACTTTATGGAAAGATAGGAATGTTGTTATTTTTTCTCACAGCTTTCTTGATACGAATGTTGCTCTGTATAACAAGGCTTGCATTTGTAATAATG
>MU225943.1:3352-26801 GCA_018584345.1 Thuja plicata
TTGAGTGGTTGGTCATGCCCTTTGGGCTAACCAATGCACCAAGCACTTTCATGCAGCTCATGAATGAGGTCTTGAAAGAATTTTTGGGTAAGTTTGTCATTGTTTACCTAGATGATATTATGATCTTGAGTAAGACATTGGAGGGGCATCTAATGCATATTCGTAGGGTTTTGGAGAAGTTGAGGAAAGAAAAATTGTTGATTAATTTGAAGAAGTGCAGTTTTGTGAAGGAGTTAGTGTATCTGGGATTTGTAGTTTCAGTAGAAGGACTGAAAATAGAACCAGAGAAGGTGCAGGCTATGCTAGAATGGCCTACTCCAAGGAGTGCTATTGAGGTAAGATATTTTCATGGTTTGGCTAGATTTTACAGAAATTTTATCAGAAGTTTTAGCAATATTTGTGGTCCCTTGATTGAAACAATGAAAGGGGATACGAAAGAGTTTAAGTGGACTAAAGGGGCTGAGAAGAGTTTTGAACTGTTAAAAAAAAAAGTTATAGAACAACCTATTTTAGCACTTCCTGATTTTAATAAGGTGTTTCAAGTAGACTATGATACTAGTGGTACTGGAATAAGAGCTTTTTTGAGCCAAGAAGGTAAAGCTGTTGCATATTTCAGTGCAAAGTTAAATAATGCCAAGAGAAAATATTCTATTTATGATCAGGAATTTTATGCTATAATTCAAGCATTGAAGAAGCAGAGACACTATTTACTTCCTAAGGAGTTTGTTTTGTATACTGATCATCAAGCTTTCCAATATTTGAATAGTCAAGGAAAGTTGAATCAAAGACATTTGAAATGGGTTGAATTTTTGTAGAGTAACACATTTGTTTTGAAACACAAGAGTGGAAAGTCTAACAAAGTTGTAGATGCTCTTAGCAGAAAGAAACTTTTTCTAACAGAGATGCAGATCGAGGTGGTTGGGTTCAAGGAACTCAAGAGTTTGTATCCAGAGGATCCTAATTTTGGTGAAGCTTGGAAAGCTTGTACAGAACCTGTTACTCTAGAAAGAACGAAGCGGCTGGACTTCATCATTCAAGATGGAATGTTATTCAAATGCAGCCAGTTGTGCATTCCACAATGTTCTATGGGGGAGAATCTCATCAAGGAGAAGCATAGTGGAGGATTGGTTGCACATTTTGGTCGAGATAAAACCCTTGCTCTAGTTAGCGAGAATTATCATTGGCCACAGTTGCAGCAAGATGTCAAGAAGTTTGTATAGAGTTGTAGAGTATGTCAAATGGCAAAAGGAGCAAAGTAGAATACAGGATTGTATCAGCCATTTCTTGTACCAGAGAAGCCTTGGGAGGATATCAGTATGGACTTTATTCTTGGTTTACCAAGGACTCAGCGGGGACATGATTCAATTTTTGTGGTGGTTGACAGGTTTTTAAAGATGACACATTTCATTCCCTGCAAGAAGACTAATGATGCTATTCATGTGGCTGAATTGTTTTTCAAAGAAGTGGTGAGACTACATGGTCTGCCAAAGAGTATAGTTTCAGATCGAGACACTAAGTTTGTTGGATATTTCTAGCGCACATTGTAGAAGAAGTTGAAGACAGACTTGAAGTTTAGCTCATCACATCATCCACAAACTGATGGATAGACAGAGGTGGTGAATAGGAGTTTGGGGAATTTGCTGAGATGTTTGGTTGGAGATAAGCCAATAGGTTGGGATTTGATTTTAACATAGGTAGAATTTGCATACAATAATTTTGTCAATAGGAGCACTGGTAAAACACCATTCTAGATTATATTTGGAAGTAGTCCCAAAAATGCTTCAGAGTTGAGGAAGATAGACAAAGGAGAGATAAGTAGTGCTGAAGTTGAGGATTTTGCAGAACATTTGAAGAACATCTATGAGGAGGTGAGGAAGCACATTACCAAGATGAATGCATTATATAAAGCTAAGGCAGATGAGAGAAGGAGGCATAAAGAATTTCAGGTCAGGGATGAAGTCATGGTTCATTTGCGGAAGGAGGGATTTCCAGTTGGTACATATATCAAGTTGAAAATGAAGAATTTTGGGCTATGTAAGATAGTAAAGAAGCATGATTCAGGAAATGCTTAAGAGGTAGAATTGCCTACTAAGTTGAATATTTCACCAGTATTTAACATTGCAGATTTGACAAAGTACCATGAATGGGGTGTTGAAGGTGAGGTCACAGAAGCACAATGGAGTATTCCAGCTACTACTTCAGCTACCAAGGAGATTGAAGATATACTAGATAGTCATGTTGGCAGAAGCACAAGGAACAAGACTAATGAAGAGTATCTGGTCAATTAGAGAGGATGACCTGCAGAAGATTCATCGTGGCTAACAAAGGAGGAGGTTGACCATCTTGGTTTTCCTCGGCACACCTTAGACGTGATAGGGTCACTTCTCAAATTACCCTGGGTGTCTGATGCAGGAGCATCCTAGGTGTAAGGGAAATCTTGCATCACCCAAAAATATGTGTTTTCTATTCAATAAGGGCTATTTTGTACAAATTTGCTATTTTTGAAAACTTGCTATTTTTAGTAAGTTGGCCATTTGAACTCGGAATGTTCTAATTTTTCAGGTGAAGGATCATCTTAGTTATATAAGCATGCTAGTAGAGTTTCATTGCTATAACATCTATATTGGCGAAGTGATTAAGGATTTACTATTGAGATTTTAGGGTGCCAAACCTTTGAGCTCAATTTTTAGGACCTTAGAGGCTCCGGATCGAGGTTGAATCCCCAGCTAGCTAGCATTTCGCATGTCAACCATTGTAGATCGTGATCTCCCATTTTTGAAAAGTGGTGATAATAGCTAATCGGAGCTACAGTTCAAAAGTTACGGCTTCCGAAAGTTGTGCTACCTAATCTCATATTTTGTAAATATTTAAAGCTGACCCTTTTGTAATAAAAGTGAAAAATAATTAAATGCTAAGGGTAGTTGACCGTAATGATTAGATTTCTGGAACCTTCTCGGGCGGTGGAAAATTGCCTATTTAAGGAAGGTCCGTAGTCTTTTCTAGGGCAGTTCAGGGTGGTTATTGGAGGCTTGTCCTATAGATTATTGTAAGGGATGCCCATGTAGCTTTTGATATTGTAATTCTAAAGTTTGTAATTCCACATTTGTGGAGCCAATAAGAAGCCAATTTTTTGTTCTTGTCAATTTCTGTTATTTCTCTCTATTTCTATTGTGTATTTGTGGTATTAAGGGGAGTCCCCTTCATCAATAAGAGATATGACCACTATGATTGATCTATGCATTACACCTCTAGGTTCATATGATGTAGTTCTTGGCATGGATTGGCTTTGTGCCCACAATGCAAAGATGGATTGTAGACAAAAGGGGGTCAAATGTGTGGATGAATTTGGTATTCCCATGACTATAGCAGGGTTTTAAAGGCCTATATCTCTTTGTATGATCTTCGCTATGCAGATTAAGCGGTGTATATGTAAGGGATGCCAGTTATTTTCAATTATCATCAATGATAGAGAGGAGGAGGAGGAGAAGGAACCTTCCCTCAATGATCACCCAATATTGCAAGAGTATACAAATGTTTTCCCAACAAAGCTACCCGGTATGCCGCAACCTAGGAAAGTTGATTTTCATATAGACCTTGTGCGAGGAGCTGAACTAGTTTCTAGATCCCCTTATATGATGACCAATCATGAGCTCAACGAGCTCAAAATTCATTTAGAGGAGGTCTTAAAGAAAGGGCACATTCACCCTAGTGTGTCACCATAGGGAGCACCCATCATCTTTGTTAAGAAGAAGGATGGATCTCTTAGGTTTTGTATGGATTACCTCTAGTTGAACCAAGTAGCAATCAAGAATTGGTATCCACTTCCTAGGATCGATGATTTATTTGATCAGCTACAGGGTGCCTGTGTGTTCTCAAAAATAGATCTAAAATCAGGGTACCATTAGTTGAGGATTGTGGAGAGTGACATCAATAAGATAGCTTTTTGTACTAGGTATGGTCACTATGAGTTTACAGTGGTTCCATTCGGCCTCACAAATGCTATAGATGTATTCATGAGCCTTATGAATAGAGTATTTTGCACCTTCTTGGATAGATTTATAGTTGTGTTCCTGGATGATATCTTGATTTATTCTCGTAATGAGAAGGAGCATGAGGAGCTCTTGAGACAGGTTTTGTAGTTCTTGAGAGATAACCAATTGTATGGAAGCTTTTTGAAGTGTGCTTTCTTTAGATCAGAGGTCAACTAACTTGGATATGTTATATCAGGTGATGGGATCATAGTCGACCATCAAAGATTAGAGCCATTATGGATTGGCCAGCACCTACCACTGTGACTGAGTTCAGGAGCTTTATGGGCTTAGCGGGATATTATAAATGGTTTGTTGAAGGGTTTTCTAGATTGGCACACCCCATCACATCCCTTTAGAGAAAGGGAAAGAAATTTGAATGGATAGAGAAGTGCGAAAGAGATTTTCAAGAGCTCAAGAGAGCCCTTACTAGCACACCTATCCTTGTTGTGCCTGACCCTTCAAAAGACTTTGTGGTATGTACAGATGCATCATTAGATGGAATTGGAGCTGTCCTTATGTAGAATGGATGAGCTATTAACTATGAGTCTAGGAAACTCAAGACTCATGAGCTTAACTATCCTACCCATGACCTTGAGCTTGCTGCAGTGGTACACACATTGGTGAGATGGTGACACTTCCTTTTGGGTCACCAATTTGAGCTCCATTCTGATCATCAGAGTCTTCAGCACATCTTTACCTAGCCAAATCTTAATGCACAATAGAGGAGGTGGATAGAACTATTTTGTGAGTATGATTTTGATGTTCACTACATCAAGGGGAAAGAGAATGTGGTAGCAGATGCTTTGAGTAGGAGGAGACATGAGCTTTCTTACATGACTATTGGTACTAATTTGAGGGATTGTATACTTCAACACTTGCACAAGGATGATTTTTATTCAGAGTGTTGTCAGTTGGTTCAATCCCAAAGACCCCCTAAGGGGAAATATGATGGTTATTCCTTAGAATCTGATGGACTTCTTCACCATAGGGGCCACATATATGTCCCTACTTCTCGTGGGTTGCATGATTTAATTATGCTTGAGGCTCATAGAGAACCATATGCAATGCACCCCGAGGTTAGGATGTTGCATGTAGATTTGAGGTAGATTTATCATTGGCCAGGTATGAGATTGCACATTTCTAGGATTGTGGCTAGATGTCTTGAGTGTCAAAGGGTTAAGGTAGAGCATAGCCACCTGGGTGGGCTTCTTCAGCCACATGAGATACCCGAGTGGAAGTGGGATACTATTTCCATGGACTTTATTGTTGGTCTCCCTATGTCCTCATGCCACCATGATGCCATCATGGTGATAGTTGAAAAGTTGACCAAAGTTTCCCACTTTTCACCTATTCGTACTACTTTCACAACACCTGCAGTAGAACATGTATTCTTGTGAGACATTGTCAAACTCCATGGCATTCCTCGTAAGATTATATCTGATCAAGATTCTCTCTTCACATCATCATTTTGGAGAGAGTTGCAGAAAACATTGGGCACCAAGCTCAATTTTAGTACATCCTATCACCCTGAGACTGATGGATAGATAGAGGGGGTCAACCAGGTATTGGAGGACATGTTGTGTATGTATGTGATGGACCATCAGACTCAATGGGAGGATTACCTACACTTAGTAGAGTTTTCCTACAATATTGGAAATTACACATCACTGGGTATACCTCCTTATCAGGCCTTATATGGTAGGCCATGTAGGACACCATTGAGTTGGGACAGAATTGAAGATAGAGTATCCATTGGGCCAGACTTAGTTAGGGACATGGAGCAGTAGGTAGATTTGATCAGATAACATCTTAGAGAGGCTCAGGATAGGTAGAAGAAATATGCAGATGTGAAGAGGGTTGATAGAGAGTATATGGTTGTAGACAGGGTCTTTCTAAGAGTGCACCCACATAGGAGTCCAATCCATTTTGGAAAGGGCTATAATCTCACACCTTAATTTCTAGGATCTTTTGAGATTTTGGAGAGAGTAATTCTAGTTGCTTATTGTCTAGCCCTGCCACCTAGCCTGTCATGCATCCATGATGTGTTTCATGTTTTAGTATTGCAAAAATATATTTATGATGAATCCCATATTATTTATTGGGATGCCTTACAGGTGGATTCGCACAAGTAACTAGCTTTGGAGCCCATTCACATTTTGGCTTGACGGACGTTGGCCCTTCAAGACAGAGAGCTGGACCAGGTTAGGGTCCAATTGGATTGTTATGATGAGGTCATGACATCATGGGAGGACACAACACGTATGAGACGTAAGTACCCCCATATTTTTTATGAACTCTAGGAGGAAGTTCATGCCTAGGGGGAGGATGTGAGCTCCTCCCTCGACCCATCATAACACAACTGATATTTTCATATTTTGGTTACCAGGATGATATATTATTTTGATACATTGACTTGTTGGATAGTGATTTTATAACATTCAATATTATGTGATGATGTTTATTTTGATGATGTTAGGATTTAATTTTATATGCTTATGATACATCGATCTTGATGTTATGATATAGTAGAAGGATCTGGATTATGAATTCTATGTTTTGGAATCTCAATTATGATATGTGGTAAATGAATGTGCACTAAAGAGTTGAAATTTTGCAAATGATCTTTTATAGTTAATTGTGAATTTTAGAGGAGATGTGATTATAGGATTTTGAGAATGATCTTGTATAAACTTGTGGATGGTCTAATTAAGGAAAATAGTGTCTTTTAAATTCATGACTATTTAGATACATCAAATTGGTATTATTATTATATATATGATTTCTTCCTTGGACTACTAGTGCTTTGATCGAGTGTGTAGGTGAATAGACTACGGATTCAAAATCGGGGAAACAAGAATGGATTTATGTAAAATTCAGTAAAGAACCAAGGTTAACGCTATAGAGAGATATAACCTCATTTTTTGGTGATTTATTTTGTAATTGTGAATATTCATGTATGTTATTGTAACATGTTCATTTTGTAATTCCAACTAGGCATGCCAAGTGTTGTAAATGTGATGTGTTTATGTGGTGTCAATTAACACATGTACAAGTGAGTGGCATACCCATATGAGTTAAGAGAGATTAGACACTTACCTTAGAGTCACCATGAAGATTTTTCATGTAGGGTTACTTTTTTTTGGAGTCAAACCTTGTGTCCCATTAGATAATTTTGTGGGTTAACTCTTAGTGTGTTTTATAGGGGTTAGAATGAGGCCAAGGGGGTAGTTAGGATTAAAATTAGCTATCCCTATAGGTGTACTATGGGTTAGGAGTTAACTTTTAGGTTTGGATGTAAAAATCTCATTTATGGCCCTCCAAAAGTACCATTTTTTCAAGAGTGGCAAAAATTAAAGAAAGACATGACCACCATCTTGTCCAAAACTTTGGTCTTCCTTTCATTTATGAGAGGAGACAAAGTGGAAGGAAACGATGACTCTAGTCATCTCTCGTTATGATTATTATGTGGGGAGTTGGTGAGAGAGCCCTTTTAGTGAGAGTTTGGAGGAAAGTTTGGGTTGCTTTCCCACTCTCCAAACTTGGAGACTGCTATTTGAGTTAGTGACACTTGGAGATTTGACTAAGGAGAATAAAAGCTTAAGGAAGGGAAAAGGCTCAACTTCATCTCATTTTTCCATTAGCTTGGAGCAAGGTTGGTGCTCTCAAGCTAAAATAAATATCTTATGTTATGCATTTCTAATATTGCATTGTTACTCTTGGTAGACTTGTTATCATGTTGTAGCTAATTGTTGTGTTGTGGATTCTATGAGTTTCCTTGTTTTATTGTTATTGTATGTATGAGTTTTTGTGTTGTGGATTTCATTCCATTTTCTTTGATTTCTTTCCTTGTGTGATGTTTGGGGTGTGAAAGGCTAGACTCACCCTTGGGAGGGTAGAGATCCTTGTAGATGAAGGGTCTTGGGAATGCCTTTTAGTGTAGAGTCTCTTCTCAAGGAGAAGAGGGATAAAGCATGGATGTATGGGCTCCATGTGCCATTGTTTTTCTTTATTATCTGGGGGTGATAAGGGGAGAAAGTTTTGTGAAAAGGAATGGAAGTTTTGGTTTCATTTTGAGAGCCTTGTGAAGGAATATGTATGTTTGGCAAGTTATTTTTATGGCATCTCCTAATTAGTTCATTGTCCACCTTCACCCCATATATGGGTCCAAGGGTGATCCAATGTGAAAATAATCTTAGGAGGGAGTTATTTATTGTTTTTTTTTTTTTTGTTGTTATTTTGTGCGGTGTGCATGTGTGTCACCTAATCCTTTCTTGTTTCCTCTAGCTCGGGAGTGGTCTCTTAGAGACCTAAGATGGGAGGTGAGCTCCCATGGTCTATTTAAAACCCCTCTTATTTGCAAGTTTTATCAATACCCTAGTCCTTTGGAAGGATGGTCAAGCTTTTGGAAGAGAGAGAGAGAGAGAGAGAGAGAGAGAGAGAGAGAGAGAGAGATGATTTTTATATTTTCAATTTTTTTATGTAAAACCTTGGGGCTAAGATTTGTAATAATGTTTGCAAAGAATATTGTGAGTTTTGATAGATTTTGTATTATTGCTTTCAAAAGAAAAGAATGTTTTCATTTTTAAGTTACCAAGTAAAAGACATGTGGCTATACTTTTGTATTTTACCTCAAAGGGAGAAAGAAAGTTACTTTGTATTTGGGAGAATAATCCATGAAAGTTAAATGAGATATATGTAATTCATTGGTTATAACCTTCTTCAAAATATATATCATTCCTGATTTTGTTATATATATAAAAAAAAATTCTATTATTTTTAAAATAAAATTATATGTAAACTAGAAAGGAGCACGGAATAAATTAAATAAAAAAAAATATTGAAAGAAATAGACTTGGTTTAAGCTTTATTAGGTTTACTTGCAAGATTATATAGCTCTCTCTTAAATCTTTTATTTTAAGTCTTTAGTTAAAGTAATCCCTTTCATATAAATAAAGATGTTCCTAGAATTATCATTTTGTCTATCTAGATACCCACACACACACATATAACTCTTTAGATGTTTTTCTATTTTTTTTTAAATTGCAAATATAGATGTGAGCATGCATGAAAAATTTACATTCTGATTTATTTTCAAAATCTGTTATAGCTGAACCACAGTCATAATTTCTTTGTTATAATGAAATGAAATATACATTTAGCCACACACATATGTATATATAACCAAATTTTTTTTGATACAGCCGGGATTCAAAATTTGTTCTGTCTATTCTTCTTTTTTTTTTAAATGGACTATTTTTTTCTTTAAAAACAACTAAACTGTAAACATAACAAAAATTAAAAAATTATTAAAGAAAATTTGGAAGGGTTGGGAGGTGCCCAACGCCCCCTGTCTACGCCACGGCTCATCCCCCACCCTATGGTGAACGCATCCACCACAGGCGGGGTATGGGCCAGGTTTCCCCAACCCAACGAAACCCCACGCCCACCTCCTTGTCCCCGCGCGCTCTTGCATGGGCGGTGCCCTACAGACATTCTCATGCCCCACCTAACAATGTTTTAAATCAAACGCATACCTCTAATAAAAAAAAGAATAGGTAGAAACACAACGACATTGTAAATAAAAAATATCAGACTCCAATAATATACATACGGTCGCCGCCATTAGTATTTGTAACCTGCTCGTGAATATAATGGATATATATATTTTGTATATATAAATGTATATATATAATTTAAGGTGTAAATACATTTATATATACAAAGTAATATGAGCATCTCATCCCACCACGAATCTTGTTCCAGACTTGCACATCAAGCCAAAGGGAAAAGAAGAAAGGAAAAAAAAATAGCTTAGGGTTTGAGAAGATTTGGGGAAAAGAAGAAAAATGGTAAAGGAAGAGGAAATTTTTCCTTTTGCCTCTTCATATTTTGTCCCTAACCCTAATTTCAAATTAGGGTTAGGGTTGTGCGAAATGAGTTGACTTTCTTTTCTTTTTTCCTTTTTATTTTATTTTATAGAGTTATTGTTGTGCCTTTTGGTGGGAATGTTTTTTTTTAAATCTATTTTTGAGGGAAATAAATTAGTTCTCATTATTTATTTTCTCTTATGATTTCTTTAATCCCTAAATATTTTTAAATGTAAAAAAAAAATTACATTCTTATATGAAGCACTTCCAAAATCTTTTATAGAGTTGAATAAAAGAACTTTTATTCTATATTTTCTAAAACAAAAATCATAGTAAGGATACATTTTTTGATAGCTTTTTGTGGGATATTTTAAATTTATTTTTTTAATTGTATGTTTGAATTACATTTAAACAAATAGAGTTAATGTAGAAGCTCTTTGTAATTAAATTTGAACAACATCATGAGGTTATGTTAATTAATGGTTTTAAATGAGATTTAATAGCTTAATTTTATTAAAAAAGCCTAATGTATCTCAAGTTGAAATTTTATAATGAGAAATAATATTATTCTTAGGTTTAAATTTTATAAGCAAGAAATATTTTAAAGATATTAAAAGATCAAGTTATAAATTAGAGTGGTATATAGATTAATTTAATTATTTGAGTTAAATTTAACTATATTAATAAAAAATGTAATCTAAAGATTTAATTATTATTATTTAATATACTTAATAAATATTTGACTTGAAATTATAAATGGATTGAAACTTTAATGAAAGTAAATAAAGGACAATTGATTAGACTTAATTTATAATTATAAGTAGATTATTACTTTTAAATTAAATTGACTATCGCTACTGAATAATGAGGTATAATTTATGATAAATAATTAAGAATAATTTAAATATAATTTGATTTGAAAATTTGGTGAAATGAAGTTTATTTAAAGTTTATTTATAACCTCTAGAAGATTTATATTAAATTATTTAGGGAACTATGTAATTGGTTTCGATTTAATTATTTAGTAAGACCTTGTTAGTGAAGCTAAATAATATTATTCCACCAAGAGGTTGGATGCCTAGTAACTAATGCACTGAGATAATTAGGTGGAGTTGGAAATGTATTAAACTGATTAAGCCTAAATGTTGTTTAAGAAAAGTTATGATTAATACTTCTAGATTTAATAATTTATTAACTAAACCGTTCACCTTCAAACTCTATTACTGTATCCTTAAAAATTGATTAGGGACCTATCATGTTAAACTACAAACTTTGTAACTCATGGGTTAAGGGACGTTGAATCTCATTATGATTGCCCTTAACCCTATTGACAACAAATACACTTAAGCTCTTGGCCTAAACTGATTTGTAATGTTGTTAGCTGTTCACCATCATTGCTCTCCCTTTAGTGCATTTCAAAAAAAAAGTTGTGTTTTTGCATGCCAATTTTGGGCATGACATAGTTGTAGGAGGATTTGTGTTTTATTGTTGTGAGGGGGTTCTCTTGTTTTTATTTAGTATGGGAGATTCCACTCCTCACTCTAGTGAGTCTTCCTCCAAGATAGAAGAAGAATTCAAGAGAACCTTGTAATTTTTGTGGCAAGATGGTACATGTAGTCAACTGGTGTTGGATGAGAGTAGAGGCTTTAGAGGAGGCCATGCAACAACATAAAATTTTAGCTCCTTAGTTTTCTTCATCATATACATGAAAATTTCATGCTCTTTCTGCATGGGCCTTGCCTTCATCTTCCCTTATTGACACACAATTTTAGTGGACTTATCATGCCTCACCTTTGTTAGCATTATGGGGGGTTTTCTACTATTAGTGCTAATGGTTCCTGAGTTCTATAGTTGATTAGTTCTTTAGACTATTGACAATTGTATTTTTTACTAGCAATTTGTTCATACACGGTTAAATAGTGTCATTGGAGTCACTCATACAAATTCATGTACCATTTGCATCTTCAATTGACAAGTCTTTTGTCTTTGTCATCAATTCATCATTTGGGTAGTACTGTTGGAGGCACTTATGCAAATAGTCACCTTTCGTATCTTCAACTAAAAAATGTTTTGTCTTTGTTTTCCATCTGCTCATTGTTCAAGTAGTGTCATTGGGGACATCATACATATTGATCTTGTTCATCATATTGGTATCAAAGGAGGTTCTTCATTCAACACTATGGAAGTTATCATTCGATAGGTCCATACTTTCCTTGTGTCATAGAGAATGTTCTTGTACACTTCATGGAGTTGCATCTCTCACTTTTGGAGACGATTTTTTTTTCATGTGGTTTCTTTCTCTTTTATTCTCTTTGAGAGACTTTCATTATACATGTGTACCTAATTAGGCCTTTTGTTGTCAGGACCAATTCATGCATCTTATGCTAAGAGATTTTATTATCTCCCCAAGTTTTGTTGGAATTGGTTTCTATTTTTATTGTTCGCATTCATGTTTTGTCACTAATGTCAATATATATTTCTATGGAGGCAGAACAAACTGGTTATTACTGTTGCTTGATGACTGACATTAGTGTACGAGCACTATACGATTGTTTTAGAATGAGAAAAGATGGTGATGTGTACAAGGATGTGTTGTGATATTATATCTAAGTTCGCATGGATTATTATTGTAGATGGATTGAGTTATAGATGTTCTAGAAAAGATTGGGTATTGGACTGCGACAATGATCTTTGACAAAGTTAGTCTTTGGATTTTGAGGATAACTTGCGTGTGATAGGGATTCAAGATATGCGATCTTGGAGAATGTCAAGAGACATGTTGAGGAATTTTTCTTCTTATTATTGGGTCTTAGGACTCTTGGTGATGTTAGTTGTGGCATGCATCCTAGAGAAGACCTATTTGGGGCCAACTTCAAAGATGTAGGATGTATTGTGAAGTGCGAGGGTGGATTACAAATCTTGGATTATATTTGATGAATTATAATTGATGTTTTCTTGTTATATGTACCGTGTGTATATTAACAAGGGGTTAAGTAATTATTTATGCATTTGGGAATTCTTAATTGGCCGACCTATTTGCTTATTTTAAATCTGTATAAAAGAAAGATTATTTTCCTTTATGGAAATGAGTGGTAACAACGATGTGTGGAAGCTGCGAGCTTGTTTATGTGAAGTTTGATGGATGTAGAGTAGAGGATGTGATTAAGAGACTTTGTTGGAACTGATGAATCAAAAACAATTGCTATTAGACATTTCCCTGGATTGTATATTTCTTATATACACTTGTATTTTGGATAGTAAGTCCTGAGGGTGGATTTAACCTTCTTTAGGAAGTGTGCCTGGGTAGTGAGGCTACTATTTCTCTTGTCTCCTAATAGGATCTATCCTTTAACAAGGACTATGTGTTGTAATACATTAATAAGCTCCTAACATGGTTAAATATTTTAGCAGGGATACTATACTCTTAGTATATTATTTATGGGTACTAATTCCCACTGGAGTTTTACCTTTAACAGGGTTTCCTCGACAACAAAATATTGTGTTATGGTGTTTCATTTACTCTTCTATCATTTGGATTAAAGTTTTGGTTTATAATGTTTAATAATCTATCTCAAAAATGATTCACCCCCCTCTCAATTGTGTTGGTGGGATGTTATTCCTAACAATTGGTATCAGTGCTTTTAGTCCTTAGAGAGAAATATTAATAGCTTGAGGTGATCCTAAAAAATGACATACTACAGAAAGGATAGTCCAAAGTTTGATCCTGAAAACTTTGACAACTGGAAGAACAAAATGAGAATTCATTTTCTATGTTTGAGAATTGATTATTAGATGATTACAAAGAAGGATGAACTAGTCAAGATTGAAGATGAAATGGATAAAGCTATGGATGATGAAAAGGATTTGTTTTCTTATAACATACTTGCAAGAGAAGCATCAATTAGTGCGCTCTGAAGGTGAATTCATAGAGCTTAAAGAATTGGATTCTACACATAAAATTTGGTCAAGATTGGAAGCACTATATGAAGGAGATAAGTTTACTAAGAAGGCCAAGTTGTAGAACTGGAAGACAAGGATGGAAAATATGAAAATGAAAGATGATGAGAACATTAGATCTTATGTACAAAGAGTTACAGAGGTTGTTATTGGCATTAGAAACTTTGAAGGCACATACAATAAAGAAGAAGTGACTGCAAAGATTCTTAGATATTTGACACCTATTTAAAAAACTAAAGTTTAAGCTATAGAGGAGATCATACCTTTGATGGAGAACTTCAATAGAGAGATGTTGATTGCAGAATTAACTAGCTTTGAGGTCATAAAGATGGGAGATTCATTACCTAAAGTTGAGATAACATTTAAGGCGACTGTGCATAAAAATAAAAAGAATTTATCAGAGACTGTGAGCATCAACAGAAGTGACTTGAGAGAAGAACTTGGTGAATATGCTGACAACAGGGAACATATACATGAAGAAGAAAGAAATTTGGATAAAATTGTAGCCCTGGTAGCTAGAAGATAAAAGAGAGGTAAGGGTAAGTTTGAAGGAAAGTTACCTCTGAAATTTTTTTCATGCAATAAGATAGGTCATTTTGCATCTAGATGTCCTACAAGGATTCCTAAGCATAAATTTAAGTTTTATAAATCTAAGTATTCCAAGGATAAGGAGTGTTACTATGCTAGTGAAGGTGTTTCTATTGATGATGCTATTGATTATGATGAGATTGGATTTATTGCTATCAAGTATGATGAACCTATTCATGAAGAAAGAGCCCTAGTGTCACATGTTGAAAAGAAATCTGAATGGGTCATAGACAGTGTTTGTTCACACCATATGACTGGAGATAGAAATAAATTTGTTAAGATAACCAAGTATGATGGTGGTGTTGTGAAATTTGGTGACAACACTCCTAAGATTATCATTGGCTTTGGATCTATTTCTCTAGATGGAAAGAATAATACTCCCAATGTGTTACTTATTGATGGACTTAAGCATAATTTGTTGAGTGTTGGACAACTGGTGGACAAAAGTTATCAATTGAAATTCATTGATGGGAAATGCTCTATCAAAAGTAAGTCAGGAGAACTGATCGCATCTGGTACTAAGTTGAGAGGTAATGTATTTGAATTGAATACATCTGAGGCTTCTTTCTTTGTTGCAAAGGTTGATGACAGTTGGTTATGGCATATAATATTTTGTCATGTGAATTTTGATAATATTGTGAAGGAAAGTATGACTAATGTTGTTAGAGATCTACCAAAGATTGTGAAACCATCTAACACCATGTGTAGAGAATGTGTAATGGGGAAACATACTAGAAGCAGTTTCAAAAGAAAATCTTACCCAAGGAAAGGGAAGTTGGATCTAGTGCATACAAATCTATGTGGTCCTACAAGAAGGAGGTCTTACTATGGTGAAAGGTATTTTATACTTTTTGTTGATGACTTTTCTAGAATGACGTGGGTTACATATCTGAGAGAGAAATCTGAGGCTTTTGAAAAATTCAAGATATTCAAAGAAAAAGTTGAGAATGAATCAAGTTTAAAGATAAAATGTTTGAGATGAGATAGAGGTGGAGAGTTTACTTCAGATTTTTTCAATACTTACTGAGAAGAGCATGGAATATACATGCAAACATATGCTCCTATGACACCGCAATAGAATAGGATAGAAGGGTGAAGAAACATAAAAATATTAGATGTTGCAAGAACCATGTTTCTGGAAGGAAATGTATCACATGTTCATTGGAGAGAAGTTGTTGGTACTGCCATTTATACTTTGAACAAAATTCAGATCAGAGAAGGTACAAGTAAGGGTCCTTATGAATTATGGTTTAATCATACTCCTACTGTGAATTTTTTTAGAATATTTGGTAGTAAATGCTATATCAAAAGAGATGATGAGATAGGAAAGTTTGATGCTATAAGTGATGAAGGAATATTCCTTAGTTATTACACTAAGAGAAAATATTATAAATATTTCAATATGAGATTTAGAAAGATGATTGAAATTTCTAACATGAGGATTGATGAAAAGTTCCAGATTCAAGAAATAATATATGACTATAACCAAACTACATAGATCAAGGAGGTTACTCCAAATCAAGAAGAACCTTTTGAGATTTAACATGAGATCAAGGTATGTCAAGATGACTCAAATGATCCTACTGAAATTCCTAAGACTTTGAGGTATGTTAAGAAAAACCATCCTGAAAATCAAATTATTGGCAATGTACATAAAGGCATGATGACAAGATCGAGATTAAGAGATGAAATTTGTTTGATTTCTCAAGTTAAACCAAAAACTACTGATGAGGCATGTACAGATGAATCTTGGAGTAAAGCTATGTAGGAAGAATTGGAATAGATAAAGAAAAATAAAACTTGGGAACTGGTTCCTAGACCTAAAGATAAGAATATTATGGGAACTAAGTGGGTTTTCAGAAATAAGATGAATGAAGAAGGAATGGTTGTAAGAAATAAGGCAAGACTGGTTTCTAAAGGCTACTCACAACAAGAAGGTATAGAATTTGAAGGAAATTTTTCTCCTATTGCTAGGCTTGAGGTTGTAAAATTATTTCTTTCTTATGTTGCACACAAAGATTTCAAAGTATATCAGATGGATGTGAAATCTGCATTTCTGAATGGAGATCTAGAAGAGGAAGTATATATTGAACAACCTAATGGATTTTCTTTGACAAAAGAGGAGGATATGGTTTGAAAGTTGAAAATGGATTTGTATGGACTGAAACAAGAACCTAGAGCATGATATGCAAGATTGGATAGGTATATACTTCATCTTGGTTTCAGAAAAGGTAAGGCATATAGTAATTTGTACTTAAGAACTAGAGAAGATGGAATTCTAATAGTTGAAGTTTTTGTTGTTGATATTATTTTTGGAGGAAATGATGTAATGAGTGAAAAGTTATCTAGGGAGAGGGAAAATGAATTTGAGATGTCAATGATTGGTGAGATGAATTTTTTCCTTGGATTGCAAATTAATCAAAACAGAAATGACATTTTTATTTCTTGGAAAAAGTATCTTAAAGAAATGTTGAAAAAGTTTGGAATGGAATATTGTAAACCTATTGGAGCACCTATGGTTATTGGTCATAATCTTACTACTACTGATGAGTCTCAGAGTATTTTCTCAGACAAAGTATAGATCTATGATTAGAGGCTTATAATATATGACTCACACTAGACTAGATATTGTTAATGCAGTTGGAATTGTGGCAAGATATCAAGTAGATCCTAAAGAGACACACCTTGCTGCTGTGAAAAGAATATTTAGATATCTGAAAGGAACACTAGATTATGGCTTATGGTATAATAAATATGATGGTTTGGATTTGGATGCTTATACTGATGTTGATTGGGCAAGAAATGTTGATGAAAAAAAGAGTACAAGTGGTGGTGCATTCTTTCTTGGGAAAATATTGGTTTCTTGGTTAAGTAAAAACAAGATTGTATAGCTCGGTCTACTACTGAATCAAAGTATGTTGTTGCTACTATAAATTGTACACAGATTGTTTGTATGAAGCAAATTCTTAATTAAATTGGGATAACATTTGATGAGCCAGTGGTTATCCATTTTGATAACACTAGTATAGTGAATATGTCAAAGAATCTATCTATGCATTCAAAGACTAAACATATTTCCATTAAGTATCATTTATTGAGAAAAAAGGTTGTAGAAAAGGATATTAGATTGGAGTATATCAAGACAAAGGAAAAGATAGAAGATATATTTACAAATTTTTTTCCAAAGGATGCCTTTGAGTATCTTAGAGGTATGCTTGGGGTGAAATCCCCTCCTTGAGAGAACTAAATTGATGGAGGAATGCATTAGTCCAGTGGCTTTTAGAGCTATATAATTTTATGGACTTGATGTATGAATCTAATCCTCAGGGGGAGTGATCGCAGGAACATTATAGAACACATTTGGTGATTTTGCACCTAGTTGTTGGAGACATGAAGATTTGAAAATGCTACATCTTGCAGAGGAAAGAAGAAGAGTTATGGCACCCTTTTCCATTATTGTCAAAGAGGAGATTCTATGTGAAAATCCCTACTGTTTTAGGGAGAGCTGTGTTGAGGATATTGAGAAGATTGTATTGAGAGTGAGTACTTTTGGGTTGATGGATTTTCCCATATGTTTCCATCAATGCAAAAGTGGGAGATTGTTGGAATTGATTTATATTTTTGTTGTTAGAATTCATGTTTTGTCACTGATGTCAACATATGTTTCTATGGAGGCAAAACAAATTGTTTATTACTATTGCTTGATGACTGACAGAAGTGTAGGGGTATTGTACGATTGTTTCATAATGAGAGAAGATGGTGATGTGTAATAGGATGTACTATTTTGATCTTCTGTCTATGGTCACATAGCTTAATATTACAGGTGGAGTGAGTTACAAATGTTTTAGTGAAGACTGGGTACTGGACTGTGACAATGATCTTTGACAGAGTTAGTCTCTGTGTTTTGAGGATAACTTGTATGCGATAAGGATTCATGATATGCAATCTTGGGGTATGTCAGCATGCATGTTGAGGAATGTTTGTTATGATTCTTGGGTCATAGGACTCTTGGTGACATTATCTATGGCATGGGTTCTGGAGAAGAACTATTTGGGGCTGACTTCAGAGATGTAGCATGTATTATGGAGTGCGAGCATGGATTAGGGATCTTGGATTATATTTGATGAATTGTAATTGATGTTTACTTGTTATAGGCACCATGTGTATCTTAGAAATGGGTTAAGTATTTATTTGTCATTGGGGAATTCTTAATTGGATGACCTATTTTCTTATTGTAAATCTATATAAAAGAAAGATTGTTTTCCTTTATGGAAGTGGGTGGTAACATAGAAGTGTGGAAGCTGTGAGCTTGTTTATGTGAAGTCTGCTTGATGTAGAGTAGATGAGGTGATTAAGAGACTTCATTGGAACTGATCAAGAAAAGACAATTGCTATCTCACAATTCATTGAATTGTATATTTCTTATATATACTTGTATTTCAGACAGTAAATCCTGAGGGTGGATTTAACCTTCTTTAGGCAGTGAGCCTATTGTTACTCTTGACTCCTAATAGGGTCTATCATTTAATAGGGACTATGTACTCTAATGCATTAATAATCTCGTAACAAGGCTAAATCTTTTATCAGGGATACTATACTTTTAGTACATTATTTTTGGGTGCTAATTCCCACTGGGGTTTTACTTTTAACAGGGTTTCCTCGACAACAAAGGATTATGTTATGGTGTTGCATTTACTGTGTTATCATTTGGATTAAATTTTTAGTTTATAATGTTTAATTTTTAATAATCTATCTCACAACTGATTCACCCCCCTCTTAGTTGTGTTGGTGGATTGTTATTCCTAACAAGTTTCACCTAAGGGGGGATGCTAGAGAATGCATGTTCGTTGCATAGTTGTATATATTTCTTAATTAATTGTACACACGCTCAAGAATATTCTCATGCATGTTATTATACATAATTGAACACATGTTTGTTCATTCATGCTCTAGCTTAAGTTCACTTAGTTAGGACCAATTCAGGTTAGTTTTGTCTCATTGGGCTCTAGTTTGCACATTGTGGATATCATGCACTTCTAGTTTTCATATCTAGATTTAGCTCACTATTTTTAGTTTGAGTTAGCTTTTGCATATTTTTAGAACTATTGCTTTCTATAAAATAAATTGATCTAATAATTGCAATTTATCCTACAATCCTATAATCATTCATTTTGTATATTGTAATTTTTTTGCTTTTGAGAAATATAAAAAATATTTCTTGCTACCCTTGCTTGTGGATGGTATTTTTTTTGGTTTGATACTTCGGTTATTGTGTTGAAAACTTCAACAATAAGAACTAATGAATTTTTTAAGAATTTTTATTTTTTTCAAGTTTTAAATTTTAGTGTTTTTGTAGGTCCATCAATGGAGGATGTATCAATTCCTAGTTTTTGGCCATTTTGGCACTCATATAAAAGTGTGAATTTATGTTTAAAAATTGGTTATTATGATATAGAATAGTGATATTTTAAATTTAATTTAATTTTGGGATCATTTTTACATTCATACTTTGGATTGGAACTATTTGGGTGCATGTTGTGAACATAGCCGAAAAGTGTAACTATGAAAATAAGATATTATGTAATGAGGATTTTATGCATTCTTATATTTTGGTTTTGATTTAGTTACGAGATTGGGTGTATGTGTTAGCATCAAAACTAAGGGGTGGATCTCAATTGGGGCCAGGGAAAAAAGGGGCTACTAGGACAACCTATTGGAGAGTTTCTTAATAAACATGATACCATAATAAGATAATTAGGAAAACACATAATAAAAAGATAATGAGAATGCCTCTTTCTTTCCTTTAGTTCTCCTATAAAGATACAATGAGAAGGGTTGACCATCTATGAGATGTTGATCCGGCAAGATCAACCCTCTTTGTCTTCATTAAAAGATTGTTTGGTTCTTCATGAGCCATAACTTTGAGCTATGTAATGACACTCCCACTTCTTTGAATCTACATCCAATCCCTATGTAGATTGAGTAGTGAACCTATGAGGATGTGCACTTGGTACCCTTATTGTTCTTGATGTTGCATTAGATTCCATTGTTGGATTGACTTGTTGGAAAGTGACAATGCATGCAATTGTTATTTTGTCATTGCTGTCAAACCTTAACTAGTGAGACTATTGTTATCTATTTGAGTACCATATCTATTGTTGATGAAGAAGATTTAACAAGAAGACAAAGTGAATGGTTGAGTTAAGGCAAATAAAAGGGTACTTGGCCAGTTGGCACTCTGGCAAAGCAATTAGCTATTTATCTTTCAAAGACAGTTTTTCTGGCTGTTCTATGCCGAGCAAGTTTGGCTTGTGCCGAGAAAAGTTGTTCAAAGCCGAGAAAAGTTGCTTGTGCTGATTAAAATTATTTGTGATGAGAAAAGTTGTTCAAATGCCGAGCACCAGTGAAATTGTCGAGTGAAAATAGTGATGTTGGCTGACTTACAGTAATTGGATTAATGATGAGATTTGAGATCTATGGCCAACTTAGTTAATTTTATTGGGATATGTAATGTTAATTAAAGATTGATCCATGTCATTTAATGTATGGGTAACCGTAATTAATGCATGGTTTCAAGATTTAATTAGATACTACTTTGGAGAAGTAAATGTAATGCAAATATGGAATGCACTGTTGGATCTGACCTAACCTAAGATCTACGATCTTGTTTAAGCGGCAAAAGATTTATTTGACCTAGATAGAGAGGTATATGATAACCTTAAGGGGTTATTCATCAAGTGTGGATGAGTGGATGTGTATGCAAAAGGTTTGCATAGTTGATTTACTGTTTAGCATGATCTAGCAGAGAAGGCTGAATACAGAAGCAGAAAGTTGCATGTGTGATTGCTTGACGGATTTCCAAGAATATTAGAAGGTTTAAATGATAATGTAGGCTATCTAGTAAGTTAACATCAGAGCTGTAATTGGATCTAAATTTGGAAAGTAAGTTGTATGTATCAGATCACAACTGCTGATTATTTTCTAACCATTGTATCAGTTAAATCCTTTAACAAGGTTGACCTAATAGTCATTTGTATAAATCCTCTAACAAGGCCACTCCTGATAGGGTTATTAAATCCTTTAACTAGGTCACACCTAGCAGTGTGTTATTGTAACCTTTAACAGGGTTGGCTCCTCACAAAGTTCACTTCAGAAGAGTGAAAACTTGGTAGCATGTTACTGGTGGTTTTTCCCATATTGAGTTTCCACGTTAAATACTTGTGTCAACTTGTGTGAATGCTTATGGTTTTTTTTACTATTATGTTTCTACAAGCTAATTTTAATAGATAGTAAATTGCATGATTAAAGTTGTTGACTTGTGCTACTACTGCTGAGTAGATCTAAAATACAAAAAGTTTTTATTTGCTACATCTAGACCTGAGGATAACTAATTCACCCCTCCCCTCTCAGTTATTCTAAATTCATTCTAACAATTGGTATCAGAGCTTTGGTCTCCTGAAAATAGTTTGAAGGTACTTGGAGTGAAAAGATCAAGATGTATAAGAAGGAGGTTCCTAAGCTAAACAAATATAACTTCCCTGCATGGCAGAGTTTGATGAAACTACATTTGGCTAGTATTGGAGATGATGATAAGCGACTTATTGAAAATGACTATGTATCACCCTCTACTCCTCTCACAGCTGCACAACTAAAAGAAAAGCAAGAGCATAATCAAGCAATGTTGGAGATCGCCTCCTCATTGAGCTATTCAGAGTTTGATGATATAAAGAGCTGCACAAATGCAAAGCAGATGTGGGACAAACTTGAAAATATCTATGGTGGAGACACAAATGTGCTAAGAGCTAAATCAAAAAGTCTAAGAGGTAAGTTTGATGAGATGAAAATGCAAGAAGGTGAAAATGTCAATCAGTACTATGGTAGAGTGAAAGAAGTTGTAAATTCCATTAGAGGAGCTAATGGAACAATTGATCAGAACACCATTATGAGCAAGGTACTGAGAAATTCACTTCCTATATATGATATTAGAGTTTATGCAATTCAAGAATTGAGATGTACTCCTAACAACAATCTGAATCTGGAAAATCTGATAGGCAGACTCACTGCATTTGATATGTCAAATTATGATAACTATAATCCACAAGGGATTGATTATGCTTTTAGATCACATCTGGTTCTCAATAAATCTAAGAAAGGAAAGAAACATGTGAACAGTGATAGTGACACTTCTGATGATGATCTTGAAGAACCTGAAGCACTTATGGCAAAAAGACTATCTAGAGGAAAAGGAAAAAATAGAGGTAAACTTCCTATTATTTATTTTTCATGCAATAAAGTTGGTCATATAGCTGCTAGATGTCCTAATAAGAATGAAAAATATGAGAGAAAGGATAACAAATACAAAGAATACAAAGACAGAAAGGATGACTAAGACTTTAGAAAATATAAGGACTACAAAGATAAAGGTAAGAAATCTTATTATATTGCTGAAGAAACTTCTGAAAATGACACTGATAATTCTGATGACAATGATATAGAAGTTGTTTATGTTGCAATGAAAGAAGATTCTGCTGATGATGAGAAAATTGCACTAATCTCTTATATGAGTAAAAATGATCATTGGATCATTGACAGTGGTTGTTCCCATCATATGATTGGTGACAAAGATAAGTTTGAAACCCTAAACCAATGTAAAGGAGGATATGTAAAATTTGGTAATGATGCACCATGTCTTATCAAAGGTAAAGGATTGATTAACCTAATTGACAAAATCAGATGTGATGATGTGTATTGGGTTGATGATCTTAAATATAATTTGCTGAGTGTTGCACAACTAAACACTTTTGGTTACAAAGTTGAATTCCATCACAGAAAAGCTAAAATATATGATTCTACTAGAGAACTTGTTGGAAGTGGTGATGATACTAAAGGTAACTTATTTTATCTTGATTTATCTGAAGAAACATGTTTGTTTGCACAATACAATGATGTTTGGTTATGGCATAAGAGGTTGTGTCATGTGAACTTTGATAACTTGGTAAGCATAAG
>MU225943.1:30612-44782 GCA_018584345.1 Thuja plicata
AGTTAATTTTATTGGGATATGTAATGTTAATTAAAGATTGATCCATGTCATTTAATGTATGGGTAACTGTAATTAATGCATGGTTTCAAGATTTAATTAGAGACTACTTTGGAGAAGTAAATGTAATTCAAATATGGAATGATCTGTTGGATCTGACCTAACGTAAGATCTACAATCTTGTTTAAGCAACAAAAGATTTATCTGACCTAGATAGAGAGGTATATGATAACCTCAAGGGGTTATTCATCAAGTGTGGATGAGTGGATGTGTATGTAAAAGGTTTGCATAGTTGATTTACTATTTGGCATGATCTAGTAGAGAAGGCTGAATACAGAAGCAAAAATTTGCATATGTGATTGCTTGATGGATTTCCAAGCAGATCAGAAGGTTGAAATGACAATGCAAGCTATCTAGTAAGTTAACATCAGAGATGTAATTGGATCTAAATTTGCAAAGTAAGTTGTATGTATCAGATCACAACTGCTGATTACTTTCTAACCATTGTATCAGTTAAATCCTTTAAAAAGGTTGACCTAATAGTCATTTGTATAAATTCTCTAACAAGGTGACATTTAGGTGGAATTTTCTAAGTCCTCTAACAAGGCCACTCCTGACAGGGTGATTAAATCCTTTAACTAGGTCACACCTAGCAATGTGTTATTGTAACCTTTAATAGGGTTGGCTCCTCACAGAGCTCACTTCAGAAGAGTTAAAACTTGGTAGCATGTTACTGGTGGTTTTTCCCATTTTGGGTTTCCACGTTAAATACTTGTGTCAACTTGTGTGAATGCTTATGGTTTTTTTTACTGTTATGTTTCTACAAGCTAATTTCAATAGATAGTAAACTGCATGATTAAAGTTGTTGACTTATGCTACTGCTGCGGAGTAGATCTGAAATATAGAAAGTTTTTATTTTCTACATCTAGACCTTAGGATAACTGATTCACCCCTCCCCTCTTAGTTATTCCAAATTTATTCTAACATGACTATCTTGATTGGATCATATTATATGTGTCTTGCGTGAGTGTAAGCCTTATATCATTATTAATTTGAGTGACTGTTTGGTTCATATGACTATCTATGTGAGCATGGTGAGGTGAACCTAAGGGTAGCGCATAGTCAGCTGACATGACAAGCCATCATTGGGGATTGGTGTATAGGTTCAAGCATGGGCCCAAGAATCATTCACCTCTCTTCTTGTACTAATTCCTCAATCGATGTACTTGTACTTATTGTAATCTAAATGGATTATGTTATTATTATTGATGTATTAAAATTGAGTGAATTAAGTCTTGATGATATCTATTTTGTACCCTTGGTAGTGAGTAGGAATGTATTCTAGTCACATCACTCAGTTGGCATTTTTAATGCAATTTTGCCTTATTATATGGGCCTATAAGACTAGCAAAAGGCATATTTAGCATATTAGGTAACCACAAACCCTAAATAGTATGCTAAATCTATCTAATCTATCATGAAAGCTATTTGCTAAGGGAATTCATAAAATAAGCATGAAAACTCAAAAACCCCCTTCAAAGGAAGCTCCCATGTCCTTCTTTCTTCTCCATAATGAGATTGATGTTGCTCTTTGCACACACACTTTGTACAAAATCCAAGTTTGCTAATGAGAGTACTAGAAATGAGTGATCTTGAGGTTTTTCTCAAAATCTTGTGGTTCAACCTTGAATAAGAGGAATGCATCCCATTTTATAGAAAATGAGAGACAATTTGGTGATATTGCACAAAATCTATGCATAAATGCAGATTTTGGTTGGTAGGATGTTAGGAAGCATGATATGGGGGAGATGAAATAAGAAGATATTAAAGGATATTGAAGATATGGAAGAAGCACCTTAATAGGGATGTGAATCCTCAATTAAGGGATATGGAAATTAGGTGAGATTAGGAGGATATTAATTCAATTAATAAATCAATACTCCTCACAAATCCAAATTAGTATTTATGAAATTACAAAATCCCATAAATTGGCATTAGAAAATTAATTAATTATTGGAGACTTAGGGAAAAGGGGAATAAATAAAGTTTATTTATTTATTCAATTAGGACTTAGGATAAATTATGGGTTATTCATCCAAAGGGGGAAATTAGTGGATTATATGTCGAATTGAAGATATTGATGTTGAATTGAAAGGGTTTTGATAATGTTGATAAAGATTAGGGTTAATCCTCAGGGTTTTGAAATAGTTTAGGAAATCATGAGGCATTGATGATATTTGACAATGCACTGAGATAATGATGATTGGAAATGATTGAAAAGTGCCAATGAACTTTGATGGCATAATAAGATTGAAATGGGGAATCATCGATGATCTTTGACAATGTTCCAGAAATGATAATCAGAAATAGTATTGACAATAATGAACAACACTATTGAATTGATATTGATAGATTAATAGCGATAGCAGTGATGATCTTTGACAGTGTTATAAAATGGTTGATTGAAAGGATATGATGCATCAATGATCTTGGACAATGCTCCTAAAATGATGATAGGGTTTTGATCGATTGGTTTGAAATTGGGTTAATTAGGCATCAGTGATCTTGGACAATGCCTCAGAATGGTCAGAATGGGTCCAGACAATTCTATAAGTGATTAGGAATATAATAGGATAGATTTGAACTAATTTAGGAAGGTTTAGAATTATTTAGGATTAAATAGGATTAGTTTAGGAAGGTTTGGAATGGTTTAGGATTGAATAGGATCAATTTAGGAAGGTTTGGAATGGTTTAGGATTGAATAGGATCAGTTTAGGAAGGTTTGGAAATGATTTGGAAAATGATCGATTTGATAGAGAAAGTAGAATTGTTAGTAAATAATTGAACAATTTTGCAATATTCAATCATTGATGAAAGACACAATGTCAACATACAATAAAGATCATATTTGCCACATAGAGGAATAATCAGGTCACAAAACAATGTTTCGATTGTAATGCTAAAAATGTTAAAACACATAGACAACCAGGCTCGAACCATATTTAGGTGTCTACATTTTTCCCCTCTTTGATACAATGTGATTATGAGTGTTGTGTCAAAGAATCCTGAAGAAAATAGCATTAAAACATGCCCCAGTGATAATGGGATACATAGGTGCCCCCTCAAGAAATTGTCCAAAAATGTAAATGATAGGTCGATTTGTCAACAATGCTGAGACAGATCCACAACAATGATCGGATAAAAAATCGGAGGTCAAATGCAAAATTTATGAGGTTTAGAGTACCAAAAGCATCGCGACCAATACAAAACACAAGGGTTACACATCCATCTACGCAACTAAGAGGCTATAAAAGGGCTTGGAAGGGGTTTTGGAGCTGATTTTCACTCTCTAATTTGGAAGGATTGAGCTTTGGAGGAAGGAAGATGGAGTGAGTGCCAATGAAGAATCAGCACAAAGAATGAGTTCATAGCTTCTGATGGCCGGCTGACGTGGGGCTTGAGGTGAGTACATCTAGTCCTCTTAGTGGTTTTTAGCTTTGCACACTTTTCTAGGTAATTTTAGGGGTCAAACAGGGTCAAACAGGGCCCTATAGGGGTCCACACATGCCACCTACATAGGTCACATGCCCACCTACGTAGGTCACGTGCCCACCTATGCAGGCAGCGCAAGTGGGATTCCATTCTACACAGGTGGTAAGATAACCTATGTAGGTGGTTAGAGAGGCCTCAAAATAGGGTCTGGGGGTTCCTAAACCACCCTAAACTTCCCTAAACTAGTCAAAACCATAGGAAAAGGTTAAAATTTGGTCAAACTAGGTCAAAATAGGTACTAGGTTAGTCAACAAGAAATAGAAAGTATAGAAAGTTGACCAAAGTTTCATGGTGATCGCAGGAGGAGCTGCCAGTTCCACAGACACGAGAGAGCAGACTGACATGTCTGGATATACACCATAGGTTGAGCGGACATGAGAGGCATATTCTTGCCTCTCTAAGATTTTACCATATTATGTACATGCCCAAAATTAGGGAAAATCAGGGGTTGATCATAGCATTAGCTGAGCAATGGCACTCAAAGACCATTTCTTTCCACCTACTGATAGGGGAGGTGATGGTAACTCTGGAGGATGTATGGCACATCCTCAAGATTCTGATACATGGCAAGTTAGTAGACTATGACCCTACCATAGGGAGGTTAGCATTGCACTGGCTATTCAAGAGTGATGATGAGGATCTAGACATTTGTGATTATGAGATGAGATGGGAGATAGTGCCAAGGCAACATGATAGGTTGATCACTGTTATTTGTGGAGATATTACATGTCTCTTGGTACCAGATAGATGAGGCCATGGATTCCCTATTGGCTGGGGGAGATTCCTAGAGCAGATGATCATGGAGGGCATAGTGTTCACATGGGGGCCATGCATTCTTGTGATGACTTACTATTAGCTCCACCAGTTGGCTTACTAAGGAGGAATATCAATCAGTAGTAGGATCACATTTTTGTAGGTGTGGGACAACAAGCATATAACTGTGTTCTGACTGATTTCTCAGAGAGTGGTGTTGCCATATTTTTCATATATTTATTGCTATCGAGGGGTGCTTGCACAGGGCCCACTAGGATACACATTGCACTTTCACCATGAGATAGATCTGTTGAGAGATTTTACATGGTGCCCATACAGAGACTACCCCAAATGGGACAATGATGCAAATCACCTTCCTTATTGTAGACAAGAGAGGTACCTCATCGGGAGGCTTGTGATGGGTTATAAAGTGATTGAGATACAACTCCTAGAGTGAGTCTGGTGATAGTTTGGAGAGATAAAGGGTGTACCAATAGGTACAATGTTGTTTTCTTGGTTGAGGGCTGAGGCTAGGACATGGGGTGCAACACTCAGGCCTCAGGTGGCCTATGTAGAGTTCACACAGTTACAGCCTAGACCATGGGGGGTAGATGTAGATGTGGCATACGCAGGGACCATAGATGAGTATGATAGATGGTTCACTCAGCATAGGCTAATACCTCTAACAGATCCAGATGTGGCAATACCGAGAGTGCGGGTTCCCAGAGATGAGAGCAGCAACCCTAGAGATGAAATCACATCCGATTGGTGAACCCGACATGAACATGCATAACTAATGAAATTTTTTTTTTTTTTGTGTCTTTTTCAGGTTCTGGAAGATAGCTGTGTAGGTGGTCACTGAAGCTGCACAGGTGGTCATTGTTCTTGCGCAGGTGATCACTGTTTCTACGCAGGTGGTACCTAGACCTGCACACTTGGATCCCAGAGCTATGTAGATGGCTACTTATCTGCACAATTGGTCATATGGGGTCCTATTCTAGGGTTTAGGATAATTTTTTGGATGTTTAGGAAGCCATTCTACATTTTGGGCTTTCCCCTCTGCTTTTTCTCTGTTTGCAAGTTAAAATGAACCCTAAACTAGTCAAATAAAACCTAAAATTGGTGAATGAACCCTAATAAGGTTAATGAACATCACACTTTTATTTTCAAGGCCTAAAATGAACATGCACATTTGTATTTGGGCTCCTAAAATGAATCTCATCTAGTCTAGGGTTTCATGCTATCAAGTCTTTTCAAATTTCAAGCAACTTGCAATCTAGCCTAACTAGGGGTGGAAATGGACTATCTCATGCAAGGTCAAGTTGTTTAAGTTGTTAATGGGCCTAAAATGAACATGCATATCTAATTTGGGTACCTAAAATGACCTCTAAACTAGTTTAGGATCAAATGCAAATTTGGTCTTTAAGGTGCTCCTAAACCATTTTCATGCACATGCAAGCTAGTTAGGGTTTCAATTTCACTTCAAATATTTTCAAATAAACTTAAATGGAATTATTAATTAACCCTAACTATGTTTTTGATGATATTGCATGTTTAGATGTTGAGAAAAGCTCTATTTTTGCAAGTTTTTGGTCATTTTTAGGCTTCTAATCAGTTGTTGTGCAGGTGGTCAGAAGCTACACAAGTGAGAGCCTGTTCCTACATAGGTGGTTTCCCTGATGCTGCATAGGTGGTAGCCTATTCCTATGTAGGTGGTAAAAGTGATGTTTTACAATGCTATTCTTGGATTTCTACATTCCTATACTTGTTTCTACACTTAGACTACTAGATTTTGCTGTTACTAATGATTTTTTGCAGCGTGTTGGTAATCGTGGGATGAAGATTGAATCCTAAAAACTACTAACGGTTTCAATGCAGGACATTTTGTAGAAGACCTCATGTTTTCCCAAACTCTTGTGCTTACTTTTTGTAGTTAGAAAACACTTCACTTTGGTTCTTGAAATGAACCTTTTGCTTTCATGTGTCTAATGTGTTTTCTAGATTGTAAAACCCTAAGAATCATATGAGTGTATCCTCTCCCCTCACCTTCATGGATCTTGGGTGTAAGAGAAACTCATATCATTCTTATAGAGTGGCTACCTCCCAAGTGCTTTAGTAGAGCCAGTGAGAGTGGATTCCCAACTGGTGACAGGCTACAACCAAGCCCATCCAACTGGGATACAAATATGCCATTGTGATTAATCTCACAATGGATGGGTGTTGAATGCGTTATACCAGGAATAAGATCTCCCTCAGTACCCTTGTGGTGCATTAAAACCTACAGAACGTAACTTCCATAGGCTGGGAAGCCTCACAGAGCTAATATGCCACATGTATAACCACCCAAACATGGATGCCCTTATTAAACACCATGTCATAGTAGCCAAAAACCTTCTATCTATTGGCGCAGAAGGTCGGAGACCAACTAAGATGCCCCACACTTTTGTGGCTATTAGTCGAGACAAAAATCTCTTGGGAAGCGATGTCCCTTGGGAGTTGAAGCTTGGAGTGCCTGAGAAGTGAGTGCAGATGTAAGGAGGAGCCCATGCCTCCAAGCTTCTAGGTTTTCTACTATTAGTAAGTGCGGCTGAACTTCTGTTCAAGTGGGGATTCAATAGATACTGTCCTTTCTATCCTTAGGAAGTGGTGTGTTTGTTCATTTTACAACAACCATTCTGAATGATGTGTCTTGTGTGAGTGTTCAAACCTTAATCAAAATGATAACATCTTAAAAACACTCTCCTTAAAGAACACTTTTTCCGAATCAATCTTCAAGTACGATCAAATGGTCACAACAAACCTTGTCTTTGAGTAAACATATGGAACCTTGAAATTTTCACTTGGAACCTTTTGGCATGTTTGATAGCCTTCATATTGCATATTCATGACCTAATCTCCTTGCATTGTGCATTTCAAAAATTCCTTGCATTATAGACCTCATTTCACTCCTCATTATAGTCCCTTTTGCATAAGTGCTAATCATAGCCCTCTTGCATACTTAGCTCATTTTTAGATCCTCCTTAAAAACTTTCCAAACAATCCTAGAAAGTATCCAAATCATGAAACCTCTCTTTATGATGTTGAAAATAGGATCTTGACTTGATCCCCCTTTTTTCTAAATTTCAAACCCCCCCTTATCAATTGATCTTATTCCACCTTTGTCATGATGGATTTGACCTAAGACTTTTTATCAAACTTGTCCTTTGTTCCAAAAATCCTATCTTTTCAAGTCAAGATCCTTTTCAACCTCATAAGTTTATGCTCCTAGATTTTTCTCCTTTCAAAAGATTAATTGTTAAAGTCCAAAAAACCAAAAACATAGTTTCATAAACCTTAGTTTGCATTTGCATAAACCTTAGCTTGCATTTGCATAAATTCCTTGCATTTCCAAAGTTGCATTTCAAAACTTGCATTTCCAAAATTCCAAAAAAATCTTGTGTTTGCATATAGTAATCATGCCATTTTTTACAAGGTCTCAAGCATCCAAAGGAAAACAAGATCCTCATTTACTTATGTTTACGTCACAACCAAAATCATAATTACCTTTTGATCCAAGACAAGGTGTTGCTTATCATAATAAAAGTGACCTAATCAACATGAAACCAATGGAAGAAGTGCCTCAAACCTTTAATGAACCAAGACATGTCACATTTCCCCAAGAACCTACTTCAAGCAATGATCTATGCAACATGGGGTATCCTTCAAATGATTCCCCAAACTTTGGCACTATTCAGTGGGGGCCTCCCCCAAAATTTGAACCAATCTTTGTACCTATGCCACCTAGCCAAGGTAGTGTTCCCCCTACACCTGAGGAGGAATACCAAAAAAATTCTCAAATCAATCAAGTCCAACCTAATTACTTGTGACAACAACCTATACCAAACATGGATTTCAGATCTTGTCAACCTCCTCCACCACCAATAGATAATAAAGTTCAAGGTGATTCCTCAAGTCCCTCTTTGGATTTTGGTGACTCACATGGGACATTTGCTTCCTTCAAAGATTTACCTAAAGAGGAAATTGATGAGGCCGTTAAGAACAAGAAAATTCAGCAGAAATTAACATACCTCATGACTCAAGATTTGAGGGGATATATCAAAGTGATTCGAAAGACAAATCCTCAACTATTTTTGGAATATCAAACTCTACCATCATCTACTTTGGAAGAGAACCAAGCCTTAGTGGTGCGGGATAGAGAAAAGCGAGAACAACCCTTCGTTGAGTCAGCTATGGAGCTAACACAAAAAATACAACAAAATGATTTAACTATCGATATTCCTCCAAGGGAAAAGTATATACTATTGGATAATCCTTTATTTGAAGAAGTAGAACTCCCTCCTCCCAAGATGGCAGATGCTACACAAATCCCTAAAAAGGGTCCTAAACAAACATGGAGGATTGATTTAAAGAATCACTTGCCAAAAGGATCAAATGAGACATTTGCATTTCCTTGGGGCATGCCAGATGTACCCCCTTTTGAAGAAACATGAACAAGTGGTCCTCATTTGGTATCACATAAAACATTCCTAGGAAGCACTTCAAATGCAACAATGTCCAAAGGACCATTTAATGAACCACCAAGGGTACCCACATTTGATGCATCTAAAGCAAATACTACAACTGTACCAAACTAATTGCAAAAGAAAAAGAAGAAGAGTCTCATGGATATTACACCAATTCCACCTAAGGTGACCCAACAAGTACATGTCATAGAGCAAGTGCAACAAGCCCAAGTGGCTCAATGAGTACCACTTGTGAGTGAAGTACAACCAATTCAACCTCAATTTGCAGCCCAAGTTAACCTGATGTCTCAAATGCAACCACCAAAAAGTAAGACTGCAAATCTTGATGGCATACTTGGACCACTTGGATTTCAACAAGGTCATAACATGAAATGACCAACATTGCAGGTGGGTCAAGAATCCCATCCTGTCACGCAAACTATGCAAGGTCCAAAGGTGCAACAAGTGCACCCGCAACAACAAAAACATACCCAACAATATGTACAATAGTAGCAACATGCTCTGCAACAACAATATGTGCAACAAAAACAACATGCTTTACAACAACATTATATATAGCAACAACAACATGCTTTGCAACAATAGTATGCTCAGCAACAAAGACAACAACAACAACATGTTCAGCAACCATATGTTCAACAATGACAACCATATGTCACACAACAATAAAATGTGACACAACAACAATAACATGGGGTGCAAACTCAACAACAATAGTATGCATCTCGATATCAACAAGTTTCCCAACTGTATTATGTGACACAAGGTCAGAAATACAATCTTCCACCACTAAACCAACAACATGGGGAAGATCCTCAACAACATGCTAGAAAACATGTGGCATTAGTCCACGACATATCATATAAATCATCAGAATCAGATTGGGCCTTAGAATACAGTCAATGTTCAAGGGCTCCTAGGTGGACACATCATTCTAATATAGGTAAAAAAGCTGTGAAGTCTTTAAAGAATGAAGAAATGCTTCAACATATCCAATGCTTGCAGAAGCAACTAAATGATATGCAATTCAAGGACACAAAGACACTCTATATAGAATGAGACCTGTGTCCTAATCCGTTTGATCCAAGCATTTACATGCCTCCTTTTCCCAAGAATTTTGACGTACCCAAGTTTGAGAAATACAAAGGGAAAGGCAATCCAATCAACCACAATCAAGAATTTTATACGTCTTGTATCGAGGTTAATAATGACAACACATATCTCATGCGACTCTTCCCTTGAAGCATTGGGGGTCAAGCAATGGAGTGGTACTCTAAACTACCCAACAATATTAGATCTTGGAAAGAACTAGCCGACAAATTCATCTCTCATTTTGCATTCGAAATATCAAGTGAGGTTATGCTAACTAACTTATGCACAACCAAAAAAAAGGTTGGAGAATCCTTTAAGACCTTATTGCGATGGAGAAATTTGGTGAGTCAGTGTCCTTTTGATGTGCCAGAAGAACAACAAATTTGATTATTTATCCAAAATATGGTACCTAAGATGATGTATGAACTCAAAATCAAATGACCAAGTACAATACAAAATCTCATGTAAAAGGGAATCGACATTGAAGATGCTCTTATTGAAAAAGGAGTATTAAAAATTAACAAAGACAATTAGACTGCGAGCACTTCTAGTGACAAACCAAAATTTTGGTCTCAGAATAAAAATGTCACAAATGAAGGTGTTGTTGACAGATGGACAATTAATGTGACACAACAAAAAATGAGTCTCAAAGGACCCTCTGCTACCAATACGCAAACAATGACTCAAGCACCACCTCCAGAGCTAGCTCCAACACAACCTCAAGCACAAACGAATGATAATCAACAGTGTCGACCACCAAGAAACAAAGATGGACCATAAGGATAGTTCATGCCATTGGGAAAACCATTTCTTTTGGTCCTATAATATTTATTGCAAAAAAATTACATTCAATTACCTGAGCTCTATGATCCTCCAGAGTGAAACCCCCTTGGTGGGACAACAACAAATACTGTGATTATCATTGGACAAAGGAACACAAAACCAATTCCTGCTACCAATTAAAACACAAGGTCCAAGACCTTATTGATCAGGGTGTGATTGAATTGAACCCACAGTGGGATCTTCCAAAACTGACCATACTATCTTCACAAACCCCTTGGTTGATCATGAAAAGGGAAAGGCGTCTACATCGAATTCAAATTCCAAGAATAATGTCAATTATACTCAGACCGGCCATGACTATACCATCAATTTTTTCTCTAAGGTTTATTTGCGTGTGTCCACTCTGACCTTTTGGGCAATGCACAATCACTACCCATTGTACCAAGATTTCTGTGCCTAGCACACCATCCAAACCCAAGGTACCTTTAGATTACAACATTGTTGACCAGTTGGGTAAGACCCCTACCTTGATATCAATCCTTGATTTTTTGTGCACATCCCCCCACCACAAGGAAGTCCTTGAAAAAGCACTGAAAGAGTCCATTATTCTGACTGACATTGACACTAACCAGTTTCAGGCCATGATGGGGCACTTCTCTGCATCCTAGCATGTCACATTTTCCAAAGATGATGCTCCACACGACCAAATTTTCCATAATGAACCTCTCCATATGGAATTCTTTATCCATAATTCCATGGTCTGGCGAGTCATGATAGATGGTGGAGCAGGACTTAACATCTGCATGTTGAAGGTTATTCTTGATCTTGGTTACAATGAGAGTGACATTGATCCATCCAGGAGAATAATAATAAAGGCCTATGATGACGCTGAATGTCCCTCCAATGGAGTCATCATACTACCCATCAAAACTGGTCTAGTTACTAAAACCACATTGCTACAAGTCTTGGATCTAGACTTGCCCTATAACATGATCTTAGGACACCCATGGATCCATGCCATGAAGGCAGTTCCCTCAACGTACCATCAATGTCTGAAGTTATTTCACGATGGAGTTGAGATCACCATCCCAGGTGATCCTAACCCTTTCTAATTTTGTGCTAATCTGAGAGAAGGGCCTGCACAATAGGTGCCTACCAACAGTGAATCCACTTCATCCAATTCCTCCAAATATGATGTAGCCACCCTTGAAAAAATTATCAAAGGAAATCTGAAGATTGAAGATAAAGGGTGTGGAGAGTATACCATGGCACAAGATTTTCATATTGGGAAGCTTCCTCTCTCCCCAAAGTCTTATGGAAAACAAAAGTTATTGCAAGAACAACCACCCAAAACTACCATGAAGGTTATTCCATCACCCATGTTCACTCTGTGGGTAGGTTTGCACAAAGAACATGTTTATGACAATGCATAGATTTTCCAAGATCAATAGAAACAAGGACATGAGCCCACTAAGATACCCATTGAAAGATACGAGCCCGGGTTCACACTCATGCAAAAAAAAGGTTATGATGGCCACAGTGGTCTTGGAGTACACAAATAAGGAATTGTTGAACCAATTGTGGCAAAAGGCCATTCCCTTCATCTGGGCATTGGATTCAAACCATTACGAATTAGCTCTTCGAATGCCAAAATGGCCTCATGTGAAAATGTGGAGGTATCAAATGATGAAAAGGCATCCAAGGATCCCCCTTATGAGTACACTACCGATTCAAATGAGTGGGAATGGATGTCCTATTCTTCCAGCTCTTATGATCTTGACTATTTCTTCCCTGACCCTACAAACCTGCCTATGATAGACAAACATGTTAACACAATTCCCCCTCCTCCAACAACCGATCCCTATCCCTAGTCTAGAATTTTCTGGGATCCCAGTCCTGAACCTTCAGTGCATGAAATATCTGACTTTGAAGACACTAATATTTACATATTTTCCATTACATCTGGCCCTGAAAACATCTGTGCTATTGACAATGACATCCCCCTAGTCTACCCTGAGCTTATTGATTGGGATGAGAAAGGACCACCGAGCTTGGATTGCTTTGAGAATGATGCAGCAATAGCGGAATTCTTTGATCTCCGAGAGGGCATACCATCTGGAAACCACAAAAGAGGATTCTCCATTGACCTTGTTGCTACTGCATATCTTGGGGAGTCAACTCCATCTTCTAGTCACAAAATTGAAAATGATAAAATACAAAAGAAAAAATAAAAAGAATAGGTCCTCTGGTGAAAACCGAAAGGCGCCAGTTGACCATGAAAAAGTAAAAATGTAATACCCCTCTAACCCTAATATAAGTTTTGTGTTTTTGAATGAAGTAAGATCTTTCGATATTTTCTTACAGCTTAAGTTGTTCATGATACTTGTTCGATATATTCCTATAGTTTGTTTATAATGATTTCATAAACCAGTACCCAAGGATTCTAATATCAGACATACTGTCTAAAGGTATAATTTTTGTATGTATTTATCTCTGTGTATGTATTGAGGAGATTCAAGACCTTTATGAATATAGTTAGGATGTTATATATGGATATATATATAAGTGATTATTTATATTTTCTTCTATTAAGGTTACTTTTGATGAATCTTGTATGTCACTTGATGATTTGGGATATGTCTCACGATTATGTTGATTTATTATTAGTATTGATTAGATACTAACCCAATGCTCAAGATTCTAACCTCCACTAGGATGATTCTACATGCTTGGTGTGTGTGTATATATACATGATGTGTTTGCATGATTCAGGATGAAGTCATAGTTACTCACATAGATGAGGTCCACATGATGTATCGATCCTGGTCATTTGTCTGCAATGTCTTCTTATATGTATATCTATGCACATGTATTTCTTCTCTGTGATGCAATCTTGTAGGTACTGGGCATCGACTTCACCTGGCTTCACAGGTCTGAGCATGTCCTCAAATCCTCGATGGTTTTTGTTATGGAGATAGAACTAAGGCCCTTTCATGAGTCTTCCTTTTTCATTATTCCAATTTGGGAATATTAGGGTTCCTTCTTTGTCAGTCAACCTTTGGGTGAAAAACCCAGATCCAGCACACCTGGTTGGGCATTCTTATAATTGGTGCCTTGTGGTCACTTGCATTCATTTGGTTGTGTGATTTTTTTACTCATTTTATTTATTTTTCCTTCATGTTATTATTCATAGTTAATCTTTCTATGTTGTGTTTCAGAGCTTCATGCTTGGTCAAGAGTTTGACTTGACTTTCCTTGTTGACTTTGGTTGACCTTGTTTGATCTTGTGGTTACCTTGATATGTTTCTTAGTTTATTATTATAGCCTCTTTGGATGATTAGAGTTATTTTGAGGCATGTGATTTTATTCTACCTCGGTGTTATATCCTATAGTAATTATAAACATGTAATAATGATGTTGTGATCTATTGCTTCATAATCATATAGATTATAGTGTTTGGTATTTGGCAT
>MU225943.1:51931-63024 GCA_018584345.1 Thuja plicata
GGGGGGGCTGAATCATTGAGGAGAGGATGAATTTTCTTTCATAGAGCTTTTGGAGAAAAACTTAGGAGATGTGAGGGAGAGTGTGTAAGCATATTTCTTTATGAATTTATGGTTATCTTTGCTTTTGGGAGAGAGACATTTTTGTGAGAGTTTAAGTATTTAAGAGAGGGATTCATTGCTATAGATTTTTGATTTCTTTCATGGAGATTTCTGAAATGGATAGGGTTTGAAGGATGCATCTCAAGTTTGGATTTATCTTCCTCTTTTGTCTCCTTCTTTAGTTGAATCTTCGTAGGATTTGAGGTATGAATTGAATTTATTGGTTGATTAAATTATATGATAAATTATGGATATATTTATATATTTTAATGATGTGTTATATCTTTGATTTTCATTCCTGTAGTTATTTAAAAGTTTGGAGTTTTTGTTTGTAAAAATTGTCATGTGTTTTCCTAGGGTTTTTAGCAACCCATTTTTGGAGATCTTTATTATAATAATTTAATTTTAATCTATGGTTTTTATAAATTCTTTTTCCAAAATTAAAATCCATACATATGAAATGGGTATCTCTCTGATTTTATTTTTAGGGTCTAATTAATGCCTTATTAATGACATTTTGGCAGACTATGCCTGTCATTTCTTGATTCTGATTTTTTTGTCAAATGTATTTGTATGCTAAAGACTGTTATGATAATATAAAAATCTTAATTTGATATAATATATCCTAAAATATCTTATATTTCATTTCCAATTGGTTTGGGTCATTTTTGTTATGTGTTGTGATAATTACAATCATTTTAGTGAAGGCAGGTCTGAACCCTAACAAGAGTTTTCTGTTTTAAACCAGAAGTCATAACTCTCTTTCCCACTGTTGGATCATCACCAAAATAAAATTGAGAGTCAATAATTATTTCACCTAAATCACCACTAAAGTCATTGGATTTATTATTTGTTTTTTTGAAGATATTGGCAACTTTTCTCTGATTGCTATTCTTTGCATTTAATCCTTTCTGGAAATATATCAGTTTAAGAACATTACCAAGTTTTAGGGTTTTTTTATGGTTACCAGAGGCTATTAGGGTTTTTATTTCTTTGGTTGGATCTATGTGTATTATTAATATTTTTATAATATCACTCTGATGTCTTCTTATGTGTTTGGAACATTCTGAATGTCATATCAGGGTTTAGGGTTGTCTAGTGGACTAGGGACAACATATGTTTTCATAAACTCAATCAAATGTTATGATATTGATATGAAATATTGTATACTAGATAATGGATCTATTATGTTATTATGATGCTTTTATGTAGGTTAGGGAACCTAAGTACACTAGGTGAGTGGCTCTTAGTGCGGGGCTGGGGCCTTAAGTGGGTAGAACCAGGATAACTGACTGAAGAGTTATTTAACTTGTGAAAATTTAATTAAACTTATGGGAATGGTTTCAAACACTAAAAAGATTAATGTATTCCTTTCCCATGCCATTAGAGATAGTAAAGGATATGGATGGGAGTGGGAGAAGGTGCCTATGTGAAGGTATGATTAAATGGCACTTGTATGTATGAAAGGTATTCGATTCTGCATGTGCCTACTTGGGGGTCGGGGCCCAAAGTGGCTAGTACCAGGACAACCCAAGGGGTGAGGGCTATGAAATGAAACTCACCTAGCTTTTAGCTTAGAGTCCCTACCAATTTTGATTCTACCTCTGGTAGTCCTTGTGGTCTTCTTGTCTTTCCTTTTTGTGTTGTGAATTTGGGGAAAACTTATCACCACCTTAGAAATGTCCTAGTTGTTACCTCTTGCATGGGCCTTTGGTTCTATCTCCTAGCTTGGGGGAGTGGGCCTATTGGTCCCATGTGGTTGGGTGGTTAATATTTATATTGAGGTATTGCTTGTGGTTCTTTGGATGATCCTAGCACATGTCCCTTTCCAGATCTACAGTTGAAGACTTCCTATTGGATATTTTATTATATTGAGAGGTACTTATGTATTTTTATTCATGTAATTGTAATCTCCTATAAAGAATCTTAAAGTATTGATGTAATCTGAATTCAAAGCAGTGGATTAGGGAATGGGTAGTCCTAGGTAAAAGAAAGGGAAAAGAATATATGATATATTGGACATGTTATTAGCATTAAAAGAATGTGTTTATGTTATTCATCCTATTCTCTTATGTTGTTCATATATAAAGGAAATAATCTTAGATATAGTTATATTTAATGATATACTACAACAATAATGTATTCTCTCTTGATGAAAGGATCAAAGGAAATTGTTGAGAAATGGTAGATTAGTGATTGGAATTATTAATAATGATTAGTTATGAAATAATGAAACAAGATAGTAACTTGATAGTAATGTTAAGGGTTGGTTCATGTTTATAGGTTAATGAAGTACCTAACATAATGTCTACCTTATTAATACTAATCTCTTACCTAAATGTTTAGCAAAAAGTGGTACAAAGGATAATAGATATTTATAAAATCAATATGATCTAATGACATGAGTTGATACAAGGAATGATGATGTTAGATGATTAACTTATGTTTAATGAAAGAAACAAGTTAAGGAAATTTACCTTGGTTCATTAAAATTAATGTAGATCTTTTAAGCTCATAATTAAATGGATATATTATGCATGTAAATAGTTTAGATAATGTTTCTTTAGTAGCGACATTAGGGAACCTGTGAGGACTTAAGTTGAATAAATCTTGCATTCAAGTTGTAGAAAGGTATTTTTTTTAATTTTAGAGATATGAAGTACAATGATGAATAATATTCTAGTTAAACAATATATATATATTTGCATCTTATAGATATTTTATGTCTTGTCCTCTCGGGTTGCCTAGCGGGGTATTACAAAAAACAAAGGACGTATCTAAGGATGAAAACCTCTCTGAGGTGCCCGAGGATGGAAGACTGGACATACCCCCTCCAAAGGAGAAATCAACATTGCTCATAGAAATGACCGAGGAAATTAACTTGGGAATACCAAACAACCCCAAGATCATATACTTTGCAGGATCACTCTCGCCAGAAGAGAAGGATGAGTTTATCAAATTCTTCCTTGAGTGCCAAATCAATTTTTCCTGGTCCTATGTAGACATGCCTGGCCTGGATCATTAGTTATTTCTTCACCACCTCCCTCTAAAGCTAGGTGTGAAGCTAGTAAAACATAAGCTAAGAAAAATGCATCCCCAAATAGCTCTACTGGTAAAAGAAGAATTGAAGAAGTTATTGGATGCAGGATTTATTAGACCTATTGATTACGTAGACTGGATCTCTAATCTGGTTCCTATTAGCAAGCATGTTGGGGGCATATGGATATGCACTGATTTTCATGATCTAAATAAGGCATGCCCTAAAGATGATTTTACTTTGCCCAAGATCGACATGATTGTTGACATGACTGGAGGTTACAAGATGTTGTCACTGATGGATGACTTCTCTGGTTACAACCAAATTCAAATTTCTCCTGAGGACCAAGCCAAGACAACTTTCACATGTCCTTCGGGAACCTATTGTTGGAATTTCATGCCCTTTAGCCTCAAGAATGCCGGAGCTACTTATCAATGGGCAATGACCATGATATTCCATGAATTCATGCACATCTTAATGGAAGAATATGTTGATGACCTCCTCTACAAATCTACAACCAGGAAAGATCATTTGAGTATTTTGGCCCGAATCTTTGAAAAAATGGAAGGGTATAAGCTCCACTTAAAGCCCAAAAAGTGTGTTTTTGGAGTTGTTTCTGGAAAAATCCTAGGCTATATCATCTCTCAATGAGGTATCTGTTAGGAATAAGGTGTCTCAACCTTGGATAATTCCTATTCTTATTATTTGTTTTGTAATATGTATTTCTTGCAAATAATGTTGATGTGTCGGCATCTTGAATTGTGTGTAAGGAGATCATGGTTAAAACGGTTATGACGGATTCCTATGACACGTAAGAGCTATGTTAGGAAGATTGAATGACAGGTGAAGACATGTGGCAACTGATAAATTTGAGTACTGTACACTCTTCCCCAATACGGTAAAACCCTAATACGGTTATCTTTTGGAGTAGCCCTAAAAAGTGAAGCGCATGATATAAGCATTTTTTAGGGTTGCGAAGAGATGTGATGCGAGTGTATTGTTGGAATGGTTTATGCTACCATGATTTATCTTCAAGGGTTTTGAAATCTTCTGAAAGAACTTGCATTGCAAGTGTATTGTAGCTGTAATAGTTTTGATCAATACATTGTGTAGGTTTTGGAGTGCTGGGGTTTTTTACCGAAAGGTTTTCCCCAGGGTATATCATTGTGTCATTCTATGTTTTCTGTATGCATGGTATGTGGTTGCAATATCTTTGTTAAAGTAGTTAACAAATCTGTAATTGTAAGGATTTAAAAGAATTTGCACAATACTTTCCTATAGAGATTAGCGTAGGAAGCTGTTTCCGCACCTGATTTTCCTTACAGTATCAAGGTGGACCTTGAAAAGGTTCAAGCCATTTTAGAAATGCCTCCACCAAACACCCTAAGGAAGCTGAGAAGTCTACAAGGGAAACTACAATCTATCTGTTGGTTTATTGCACAACTTGTAGATAAATGCCAGTCATTTCAAAGTCTACTAAATAAAGGTGTAACTTTCCATTGGAATGAAAAATGTGAACACTCATTCCAACAATTGAAATATTATCTATCTCATCCACCAGTCTTGAAGCCTCCCATTCCAGGAAATCCATTTAGCTTGTACATTTCTGCCACAGAAATTGCATTAGGTGCACTTCTTGCACATCTTGATGAACAAGGATGAGAAAGAGATATTTATTATATCAGTAGAACTCTGGTTGGATATGAATTAAACTACTCACTCATTGAATGAGCCTGTCTTTCTGTGTTTTTTTCCACATAGAAGTTAAGACATTACATGCTACACTAGAAAACAAAGCTCGTGTCCTGCATTGATCCATTGAAGTATCTTTTGGGCAAAGAAGCTCTCATAGGTCACCTAGTCAAATGGGTCATGCTCTTAAGTGAGTTCAACATAGAGTATGTAGATAGAAAAGAAATAAAAGGCTAGGTGATAGCAGATCAGCTCGTAGAGGCACTAGTTCCTGATGATCACCCATTACTTTCAGAATTTCTAGATGAGTCCATTTTCACCTTCACTGAATCCAATGAGTGGAAAATCTATTTTCATGGCTCACACACTCGGCATTGATTGGGGGTAGGCATCATGTTTGTCACCCCGCAAGGATATATCATACCCAAATCTTACAGAATTGCCTTTGCATGCACCAACAACATAGCTGAATATGAAGCACTGGTCACTGGACTCAAAATTTATATTCAATGGAAAAGCCAACACCTCAAGGTGTATGGTTATTCTCAACTAGTCATCTGATAGGTCACTGATGACTATGAAACTAAGGATGAAAAGCTAGTCCCTTACAAACAGTTGGCCGACTTTCTCAAGGAGCAATTTTTCACAATCAGTTTTCGCCAACTTCCATGGGTACATAAAAAACAACAAGATGCTATGGCCACTATTGAATCTATGATCGACATACCAAATAACTAAGAGAGATGTGAATTTCTCATTGAGTATCTATTTCTTCCAACATTCAATATTCTGCAATCCGAGCTCATGTGTGACATTGTTGGTCTCGATTGCCCTTGGTAGCAAGATGTCTACAATTACCTACATGCCCAGATATTACCTGCTACCTTATCCTAGAACAAGCGTCGAGCTCCTATTTGTTAAGCCTCCCGTTACGTCATCATTGGTGATACCCTTTATAGGAGAGCCTATGACCAAACCCTCCACAGATGACTCAATTTCAGAGAGGATGACACTGCCTTACATGAGGTCCACGATGGTATTTGTGGTGGAAATTTAAATGGTTTGAGTCTTTCCAAGAAGTTGGTTTGAGAAAGATACTACTGGCCTACCATGGAGCAAGATGCTCATAAATTTTCTAAGAAATGTTACAAGTGCCAGATTCATGATAATTTGATTCATGCTCCGACACAGGATCTACAACCAGTGGTTTCTTCATGGCCCTTTTCTCAATGGGCATTTGACCTTGTGGGTAAGATCACACCCCTATCTTCTGATGGCCATAAGTACATCATCACGGCCACTGAGTACTTTACAAAATGGGTGGAAGCTATCCCCATGACATACATCACTGGCAGACAAGTTTCCAGATTCATTCTGAATTATATCATTTGTCATTATGGAGTTCCTCTAGCCATTATTACTAACCATGGTAGCCCATTCTAGAACAAGGATGTTACCCAGCTTTGTGAGAAATTCAAAATCTATCATGGATTTTCTAGCATCTGTTATCCGCAAGGAAATGGCCAAGCAGAGGCATCTAATAAGACAATCATTAAGATCACGTGTACTTGACCAGCTTGGGGGTTTATGTGGCTCATAGAATCTTATATGATATTTTATGGAAACTTGAGTGACAATTTGATTTTGTGTTGGTTATGTTGAGTGTCATGGAAGCCTTGGAAGTGCTAGTAGACTTTCGCTAATTCTTGTTGTGAAATTATTAGTTGGCTTATTATTATGTACAATATTGTAACATGTTATGCATGCTTAATTTTATTTGCATAAAAAAGGTAATTCCACATATTTAAGTGTATGTTTTATCATTTATTCTAAGGGTTCTTTCTAGGGCATTACATCTAGCATAAGATTCCATATTCATATATAGGAATTTCATTGTGATTGGTGTGAGTGGTCTATGGTTGTTGTACTGTGTTCCTTGGTGCCTATCATTGTTCCTATTTTCTTTAGCATGGCTTGTAGATATGTTTATGATGGTCCTTAGTTAAATTTTATTTTGTTATGAAGGATGCCTCCTAGGAACATAAATTGGGGTGATCTTAGGGTAATTATATGGGTACATGATGTAATCCTCACCAAAAGGAACATTAGGAGGATCATCATTAGGAGGAATATTAGGATGACCAGTACAATGCTGATCAAAGAAGTGGTAGAGATGATGGAATTGGGGGTACTTAAGTTCTCAATATATTAATTGAAATTATGGTACAATTGGGACCTAGATGGAAGATATCATAGCATGAGTAGTCCCATTAATCAAACCAAGGATTTTAAAGTGATCAAGGATATCGTGAGTGGTCTCATAACCTAAGTGGTTCTAGGATTGATCATATGAGAAACATAGAGAGTCCTCAAAGGAGGGTTCATGTAGAGGAGGATGATGATGCTATATTAGAAGGGAATATGAGGGACCTGCTGATGTCACACCAACCTACCTTAGATGCATATTTTGGTGGCACAAAGGTTGAGACATAGTTGATAGACCTAGATAATTTCTTTGTTACGTATCCATATAGGAGAAACATAAAGGCTCAATGTGTCATCATACATCTTAGGGTTTTTACATTTAATTGGTGGCTTATGGAGGAGTAGAACCTCCAAGATGACATTGCATTAATTTCTTGGGAGATCTTTCTTGAGCAATTTTGGGTATGTTTCCTATCTAAGCATTATTTTTTGTCAGAGATGTGTTAATGTGTTTCATGAGAAGTGACATATGGCCATGATCATTGATCAGTATGAACATAAGTAATTTGAGATTAATAAATATGAAGTTGTATATGATGATGAACCTATACTAGTACAACATTTTATTTGGGGCCTCAATGTTGACATTAGTTGTAGAGTTTAGGTTTTTCAGCCCAAAACCTTGGAGACCTCTATGGAGAAGGTGAGGATAGTAGAGGAGAATGTGACCAAGGGCCTTGAAGGACAAACAAGAGTGCAGATAGGTAGTTCACCTCCCTTAGGATTATGTGCATGGATTACATTGTCATAGATAACAAGTTCTTATAGGGAACTAACAACACTCTCCATGATAGATAAAAAAAAAAAAGGGAAAATATCTTCTTGGGGCTATCAGAATGGACATAGTGTAGGGAATTAAATTGTTAGAGATCATAATTATCACCATGCCAAATGGTTCAAGTGTAACCAATAATCTCAAAGTGTGCAAAAAATTGCTATTAGGGGTAGTTCCCATCGGTAAATTGCACCTTCTACAAGATGTAGCAAAGGTAGTGGAGGATGTTTCTCTTGTAGCCAACATGGTCACATAGCATCTCATTGTCCTTAAAGATCAATATCGGGACCTATTAAGAGGTTTTCTACCTTTGATCATATTGTGGGGGATACATGTATATCTCATAGGTTGTTTGCAATAGTTGATAAATGTTAGGATGAGCAATAGGGCACCATTGTTGAGACCTTGAGTGTGTTGTGTGAGATTTATTCCTCTATTTAATTTAATTTTGGTGCTTTTGATTACTTTATTTCCCCATTTTGTGTGGATTGATGTGAGCTAGTGGTGGTAAAGCAAGTTCATAGTTGGAAAGTTGAGTTGGCTACATGCTATAAAGTGATTTTAGAATCTATAATTTGTAGTTGTGTTGTATTTTGGAACCTTCACCAGTACCATTGATCTTTGTGTCCTACTCTTGGGATCCTATGGAGATATGTTGGGTATGAATTGGTTTTCTTTCCATCAATCTTGTATAGATTGTTGATGCAAGTCGATGTAGTGTTTGAATGAAATAGGTGGGAGAGTGGAGCTAGTATGTGTTCAAAGACCTATTCCAATTTTCATGATCTTAGATATGAAGTTGAAGAAGAGTATGAGATAGGGATGCCATTTGTTTGTAGTTGCAGTAAGTTATCTAAATGAGGGTTAGAGTAGAGAGGTATCTCTTGATGATCATCCACTCCGTGAGTATGAAGTTGTGTTTATGAGTAAGATTCTAGGCATGTTTCCTAAGAATGCCATAGATTTCCACATCTAGCTCAATCTGGGAGTTGAGCCCATTTCTCAGACACTATATCATATGACCACTTGAGATTTAGGTGAGTTCCATTTGCAGTTGGAGTTGTGGGATAAGAGCCATTTTTCCCCAATGATTCCCCTTAGGGAGCACCATCCATATTTGTTAAGGACATATGTCTTTATTTGTGTAGTGAATATTAGTAGTTGAATAAGGAGACGTTGAAGAACCAATATGCCTTTCCAAGGATTGATGTCTTGTTTGATCAAATTAAGGGAGCTAGAATGTTCTCCAAGATAGACCTCAAATTAGGGTAGTATCAGATTTGTATTAATGAGGTCAACATTAATCAAAAAATATTTTGTACCTATTATGGGAATTATGAGTTTATGATTATTCCTTTTGGGTTGACAAATGCTCCATTGATGCTCATAAATTTTATGAATGGGGTGTTCTACACCTACATTGACAGATTTATCTTGTTGTTTTTGGATGTATTGTAGTATATTCAAAGATTATGAATGACAATTAGGATCATTTGCATCATGTTTTGTAGTGTCTTCATGATAATAAACTCTATGCCAACATATCCAAGTGTGATTTATTCTAGATCAAGGTAAGATATTTGGGTTATATCATCTAAGGAGAGGGTACTGTAGTGGATCCCTCTAAGATTTAAGCCATTATGGATTGGCCAACACCGACCAATTTTGTAAAGGCCTATATTTTTATGCATTTTGTGAGTTATTACCTTTGATACGTGAAATAATTTTATCATTTTTCACACTCTATCATTTATCTTCAGTAAAAAGGGGAAGGATTTTGTGTGGTTAGATTAGTGTGAGATAACATTTTAGGTTCTTAAGGGGTGATTGACTAATGGACCTATCTTGGCAGTGCCAGACCCTTAAATTTTTTTTGTGGGTATTGATGAATTATTGAAGGGTGTGGGGGTAGTTCTTATGTAGGAGAGAAGACTGGTTTCATATGAGTCTTGCAAGCTCAAGGATTATGAGATAAACTATTAGACTCATGCTTTGGAGTTAGTTATAGTAGTACATGCACTTGTGAGCAAGAGACATTTTTGTTGGGCTATTGGTTTAAGTTGCGTAGTGATCACCACAATTTGTGGTATATCTTTACTCAATAAAACCTTAATGAATAGGAGTTTCATTAGATGGAGTTCCCTTTTTAGTGCAATTTTGAAGATCATTATTGTTGGAGATTTACTTCTGGCAATTAGTTGATTGTATGTTTGTCATTGATGACAACATATAATATACATCAATGTTCTGTATGTACTTATTAGAATGATGATATTAACCCTTGCATGGTTATATTCATGTTGTAGACATGTTTTTGATGATTTGTTCATACACACAGGATCAGATTTGATGTTTCAGTTAAGTTGTGTTAATCTGTATTGGCAGTTACAGTTTTTAAAGAGTGTCTGTTGAGAGCTGACGTTTTTATCGTGTTTCTTGAGTTGTGCCTATCTTCATGATATGTGTGTATATATTAATGATTATTTATGAGTTAACCATTTTTGGCTAATAGTGCTTATCATGTTTCATCAGGATCATATTTTTTGAGATAATTTGGTGGAGCTGACTCAGTGAAGCATCGCGTCTGTTCAGTTCGTGTTGTGTGGTCTTAATCTGATTGTGTGGTTAATATGGCTGACTAAAGAAGTAGTGAAGGGAATCCTTGAGTTGACAAAGATCACATCCTTTGGAGAAGATACTTATAGTAGTTCAATTGATGAATGCCAAGTGTGAATGATAAGAAAAGAGACAGAAAAGATACAGAGCAGAATATCAGTTAAGTTTCATTCATCAAGGATCTATGTGAAGAAGTAGTGGAAGATTACATTACATTGGAACTGATCAAGATAGTAGGTCTACTCTATAGTTCATCATCAGATATAGTTCATATCTGATCTACAAAGGTTGTAGCCTTCACCATTGAAGCAGTGAGCTTTTGGATAGTGAGTCCTCACCCTTAACAGGGTTATTTGTAAAAGACTCCTAACAGGGTCAGACCTGTTGGTTGTATTTCGTGTTTTTGCTGTTTTGCCCTGTTCCTTGCCTTGCTCTCTAAAAATTTGTAGGTTTTCATGCCTTTTCCATGTCAAAATCTTGTCAAAACCCTGCAAAAACCCTAAGGCCTAGTATTAAACGATGCATTTTAAACCCTTAGCCATGTCTTCTTTTCCTTCATTACCTTTTTCAGTTACTTAAGGCATGTGCTATATAACAAGTTAAGTCAGG
>MU225943.1:63124-107090 GCA_018584345.1 Thuja plicata
AGATGGCATACTTCAGAAAAGAGAGTCCTAAGTTTGATGGAGAGAACTATCTAGATTGGAAGAACAAAATGATAACACATCTACAGTGTGTTGGTTTTGATATCTTTGAGATAGCCACACAAGAAGTAGATATTCCCTCTCTAAAAGACCTTGCAAAAGATGATTCTACTAGTCAACAAAAGGATACATTCACAGCTAATGCATTTACCAAAGAAGCCCTTATAAGTGCACTATCTGACAGTGAATTCTCTAAGATCAAGAAAGTAGACAAGGCATACACAATAGTGAAGTATTTAGAAGACATGTTTGAAGGAGATATCCAAGAAAAGAATGCACGTAGGAAAACATGGAAAAAGAAATACAACAATCTTGAGATGTTACCTAAAGAGAACATTAGAGCCTAAAATCAGAGAATAAATGAAGCTATTTCTGGAATCATAAAGAACGGTGAAGAAATTTTAGAAGAAGACATAATGGACAAGCTGATGACTACATTGACAACAGACAATGAGAGAAAGATCAATATTCTAGATGAAACCATGCAATTTTCAAAAGACTTCAAGAGAGAGACTTTGATCAGTAAAATCTCTGCATTTGAGATATCAAGATTGAAGACTAAACCCAAAAGTGAAATGGCCTTCAAAGCATCAATACATGGTAATAAAACTTTACCCATTTCTAATGAGAAAGAAGAAGTTGATGAAGAACTAGAAGAAATTATTTGCATGATTTCCAAAAGAGAAAATAAAGGCAAAGGAAAGTATGAAGGACAACTTCCATTCAAATTTTTTTCATGCAACAATATTGGTCACTTTGCATCCAAGTGTCCCACAAGAGTCAAGAAGGTCAGATCTAATTACAAACCTAAATACAGAAAGGAATGCTATCATGTTGAAGAAGGTGTAATAGATGAAGATTCAGGAGAGGATGAAATTGGATTCGTTGCCATTAAAGACATGGAAAAATTTCTTGAGGAAATGGACATTGAAGATGAAAAGGAAGCACAGGAGTTAGCTTTAATTTCCAAAGAAGACATCAAAATTGATTGGATCATTGACAATGGATGCTCTTACCACATGATAGGTGATAAAGACTAATGTGTTCATCTGGACAAGTACAAAGGTGGTATGGTTAGATTTGGAGATAACACTCCTAAACCTATCATAGGCAGAGGATTTATCACCCTGGATGGAAAGAACAAGACAGATGATGTTTTGTATGTTGATGGATTACATCACAACTTACTAAGCATTGGACAGCTACTTGAAAAAGGTTATCATTTGGAATTCAAAGACAACAAATGCATTATTAACAACAAAGAAGGAGACATGATTGCATCAGGCTCAAAAACAAAAGGTAATGTTTTTCAGCTCAATTTAGATGTAAGTTGTTTTGTTGCAAAAGTGGATGATAGTTGATTATGGCACAAGAGACTCTATCATATCAATTTTGACAATATAGTAAAGATAAGCAATGTCAAGGCAGTTAGAGACCTTCCAAGTATTGCAAGACTAGTTGACACAATGTTAAGGGGAATGTGTCATGGGAAAGCATGTAAGGAACTCTTTTAGAAGCAAGAAGAACTCAACTGAAAACAAATTAGACCTAGTACATACAAATTTATGTAGTCCTACTCAAACAAGATCATACTATGGTGAAAGGTATTTCATTTTGTTTGTTGATGATTTTTCAAGGATGATGTGGGTTTCGTTCTTAAAGGAGAAGTCTGAAGCCTTTGAGAAATTCAAAATATTCAAAGCTAAGGTTGAGAATGAATCTGGAATAAAACTAAAATGTCTAAGATCAGATAGAGGAGGAGAATTCACCTCTGACTAGTTTTATGAGTATTGTAAAGAACATGGGATCAAAAGGTAGTTGAGTTCTCCTAGAATCCCTGAACAGAATGGGATTGCAGAAAGAAGAAACAAGATTATACTTGATACAATGCGCACTATGATGATTGAAGGAAAATTTGCGCACACCTATTGGAGAGATGTAGTTAATACATTAGTCTATACTATCAAAAAAACACAACTAGGGCCAGACACAAATAAGACACCTTATGAACTTTGGTTCAGTAATGTACCTATAGTAAAATACTTTAGAATCTTTGGCAGCAAGTGCTACATCAAGAGAGATGATGGTGTTGGTAAGTTTGATGCTAGAAGTGATGAGGGTATCTTCCTTGGTTACTCTACTAAAATAAAAGCATACAAATGCTTTAATTTGAGATTAAAGAAGATAATTGAAAGTACTCATGTAAATATTGATGAGAAGTTCATGGTTCAAGAGAGGTACTATGAATATGCACCTATGAGTGAGGATGAAACTAGGCCTAGTAGTAAAGACACTATTATTGAAGAAATGTTTGATTGCATTAGTGTATCATGTAATGAACCTAAATCAAGCATAGAAGTATCATAGATTATAGATGAGGATGTCACACCAAAAGTTCCAAAATTCACAACTAGATACCATTCAAAAGATGATATCATTGGAGATCAGAGCAGTAGTATTTTAACTAGATCTAAAGCAAAAAGTTTAACAGTGGACGAAGAGGTATGTTTACTTTCACAGATTGAATCTTTAAGTGTTGAAGATTCTTGCAAGGATTCTGATTGGTAGAAAGCAATGGAAGAAGAATTAGATCAAATAATAAAAAATGATACATGGGAATTGGTTCATAGACCTAGTGAAAAAAAATGTGATTGGAACAAAATGGGTATTTAGGAATAAGATGAATGAAGATGGTACAGTGGTTAGATAAAAGCAATGCTTGTGTGTAAAGGATATGTATAGAGGGAAGGAATAGATTACACTGACACATTTGCCCCTATGAGCAGACTAGAAGCCATTAAGTTATTCTTGGCCTATGCAACATTCAAAGACTTTAAAGTATACCAAATGGATGTCAAATCAGCCTTTCTCAATGGTGACTTGAAGGAAGAAGTCTAGATAGAATAGCCTGAAGGATTTAATCTATCAGATAAACTAGACATGGTATGCAGATTGAAGAAAGTACTCTATGGACTTAAACATGCCCCAAGAGCTTGGTATGAGAGACTAGATGATTATCTTACCAAGATTGGATTCAAGAAAGGAGAAAAAAATTGCAACTTATTCATAAGAGAGACACCTGATGGATTATTACTTGTTGACATATTTTTTTATGACATTATCTTAGGAGGTAATGACAAGCTTAGTGCAAAATTTGCAAAAGAAATGCAGAATGAATTTGAAATGAGCATGATTGGTCCTATAAAATACTTTTTGGGATTGAATGTAAAGTAGATAGATAAAGGAATATTCATAAATAAATCCAAATATGTGAAGGAAATATTGAAAACTTTCAAGATGGAAGACTGTAAGCTAGTATGAACTCCTATGATAACAGGAAGCAAGCTTTCTAAAGAGGACGATTCCACAGTAGTTGACAAGAAAATGTACAAGTCTATGATTTGAAAAATTATATATCTAACTCAAACTAGACTAGACATATCTAATGCAGTTGGCATTGTTGGTATATTTGTAGCTGAACCCAAGTAGAATCACCTTAAAGAAATAAAGAGAATATTTAGATATCTAAAGGGAACTATAGATTATGGTTCATGGTATCCTAAATCAGAGAATGTACAACTTCATGTATATACAGATGCAGATTGGGCAGGTTGTATTGATGATAGGAAGAGTACTTCAGGAGGAGCAGTATTTCTTGGAGATAGGTTGGTTTCTTGGATAAGAAAGAAGAAAAATTGTATCTCTCAGTCAACAACAGAAGCTGAATATGTTGCAGTAGCATTGATTTGTTCAACAATGGTTTGGATCAAGCAGATGGTTAAAGATTTTGGTATTCAGGTTTATTATCATATTGTTATTCACTTTGATAACACTAGCACTATCAACATGTCCAAAAACCCTATGATGCATGCAAAGAAAAAACACATTGAGATCAAATACCATTTTCTTAGAGAAAAAGTTGCAGACAAAGAAGTAAAATTGGACTATGTGAGCACTAAAGAATAGTTGGCAGATATTTTCACAAAGCCTTTATCAAAAGATACTTTTGAGTATATCAGGGAGAAGTTGGGAGTAATTCCCTTTCCTGAGTCTGATTAGATAAAGTAGCAAGCACATTAGTCCATGGTGACTGATGAATGGTAGACTACTCTATTTCTAGAGTAGTACCTATGCCTAATTTCTTATGGTTCCCTTTGCCATTGATGTCAAAGGGGGAGTATGTAGTAAGGGGTAGCATATACTCTGGGGGAGTATATAATCTTGTAACTTAAAAACATAGATAGAGGAGCTGCAGCAGTGTAGAGGAATCTTTGATGAGGATATTGAGAAGATTTTAAAAAGAAAGAGGACACCATGTGTTGAATATGTTTTTAATATCATATGTTCCCATCAATGTCAAAGGGGGAGATTATTGGAGATTTACTTCTGGCAGTTAGTTGATTGTATGTTTGTCATTGATGATAACATATAATATAGAACAGTGTTTTGTATGTACTTATCAGAATGATTATATTAACCCTTTCGTGGTTATATTCATGTTGTAGACATGTTTTTGATGCTTTGTTCATACACAGGATCAAATTTGATGTTTCAGTTAAGCTGTGTTAATCTGTATTGGCAGTTACAGTTTCTAAAGAGTATCTGTTCAGAGTCAACGTATTTACCGTGTTTCTTGAGTTGTGCCTATCTTCATGATATGCATGTGTATATTCATGATTAGTTATGATTTAACCATGTTTGGCTAAAATCTCATATCATGTTTCATCAGGATCGTATTGTTTCAAATAATTTGGTGGAGCTGACTCAGTGAAGCATCGCGTATGTTCAGTTCATGTTGTGCGGTCTTAATCTAATTGTGTGGTTGATATGGATGACTAAAGAAGTAGTGAAGGGACTCCTTGAGCTGATGAAGATCACATCCTTTGGAGAAGATAATTATAGTAGTTCAATTGATGAATGCCACTTGTGTGAATGATAAGAAAAGAGACAAAAAAGATACAGAGAAGAATATCAGTTAAGTCTCATTCATCAAGGATCTATGTGAAGAAGCAGTGGAAGATTACATTACATTTGAATTGATCAAGACAATAGGTCTACTCTATAGTTCATCATTAGATATAGTGCATATCTATTCTACAAAAGGTTGTAGCTTTCACCATTGAAGCAGTGAGATTTTGGATAGTGAGTCCTCACCCTTAATAGGGTTATTTGTAAAGGACTCGTAACAGGGTCAGACCCTTAACCAGGTCACTATACTTATTGCATTATAAAGAACAACTCCTAACAGGGTTGCAAGATCTTCTAACAAGGATTATTATAAACAAGTATAGTTCATTGTGGGTGCTAATTCCCACCAGGGTTTTTACCATTTGGTTTCCCCGTAACCAAATTGCGGTGTTCTCTATTGTGTTATCTGAATGTGTATTTACTTTATGGTGTTCTAGAATTAATAAGAGAAAAGAATTAAATTGGCTGATAACTGATTCACCCCCCCCTCTCAGTTATCCTTTGGGAATATTCTAACAATTACATCAAGGGGAAGGATATTTTAGTCACTAATGCCTTGAGTAGGAAAAGGGATGATATTTTTGCATTGACTCTTTGTGTTTATTTGTAGAGCTTTATTCTGGAGGTCCTTCTTGGTGAAACCTTGTATTAGGAAGTCAAAGCAGAGATAAATTCTAGGAGAGCCCTTGAGGGAAGATTTGGAGGCTATTATTTTGAGTCAGATGGAATTTGTGGAACCTTGGTCATATATATGTTCTATCTCAAGTGACATTTGTTACTTGATCTTGTCAAAAGTGCATCACACTCCTTATTGAGCTCATCCTAGTGTCAAGAAGATGCATGTAGACATTATATAGGTGTATCATTGGAAAATGATGAGGTGTGATGTTTATTATTTGTGTGGCTAAATTCCTAGAGTGGTAGAGTGTGAAGGCAGAACACCAATATCTAGCAGGTCTTTTGCAACCACAATCCATTCCTAAGTGGAAATAAGATACAATATATCTTGATTTTATTGTTGGGCTACCCATGTATTCATTCCATCATGATGTTATTATGGTTACTAGGGAAAATGTTTCCAACATGGCTCACTTCTTCCCTATGAGACCGTCATATGTACTACTATGTTTGTAGCATGTGTGTTCATGGAGGATATAGTTCAATTACATGGATAGATCACATGATTATTTCCAATAGAGATCCAATGCTTATAAAATTATTGTGGAATTCCCTACACCATTCTTTGGGTGCTTAGCTTAATTTTCATTCTACATACCACCTTGAGACTGATGGAAAAACAAAATAGATTAATAATGTTCTTGAGGATATGATTTGTATGTACATAATGGATCAAAAATTGCAGTGGGAAGACTATTTGTGCCTGATAGAGTTTGTCTATAATAATGGGTACCATAGATCTCTTATAATGTCTCTTTTTGAGGCCTTTTATGGTAGACTCTATCGTACACCCTTGAGTTGGGATCATTTAGAGGACCGTGTTGTTTTGGGTCTAGAGAGGCATCAATAGGTTGTTTGTATTAGAGAGAATTTAGTGATAATTCAAGATTGGAAAAAGAAGTATGTTGACACCTAAAAATTGGATTGTCACTTGTGGTGGGTGATCATATTTTTTTGAGATTTTGATAGTGGAATAGCCCTATCAGTTATGAGAAAGGCTCTAAGTTAGCTCCAATTTTTGTTGGGTTGTTTAATATTTTAGAGAGGAATGGTCTTGTCACCTACTCCCTAGAATTTCTACCTAGCTCGTGTTGTGTCCACGATGTATTTCATGTTTTTGTTCTTAGATAGTATATTCTCAATGTGAACCATGTACTTGATTGGGGTGCTTTGCATGTAGAGGATGAGAAACTTTCTTTGGATCCCATCTATATCCTTCAACATTAGAGGAACCTTAAGGGTTGAGACATAAAGTAGGTAAGGGTCCTATGGGACTTGAATCATCAGACTTCTGCTACTTGGGAGGATGTTGAACAATTGAGAGAGTTGTAACCCTGCCTTTTTACAAGATTACATGACTAAGTTAGTCCTTGGGAGAGAGTATGTAGCACCTTTTGTGCTTACATTTTTTCATTTCTTATTTTTATCTAAGTTAGACTCTATATATGATTTATCATGTCAATTTTTGAAGATTATTATTTTGTTCTAGTATTATTGTAATGCACTTGGTTACTAATATATTCTTTTGTTCATGTGATTTGTCTACAAGTGTGGATAGTAGTGTATAATTGTGATTTCAGTGATGATAATCTACACATGCATGATGTTATAAAATGATGTTTAGATATATATACATGTATAGATGACATTTTGGCCTTACTGAGTCGGTTGTTCATTCATGATGCACATTTATCTTGTGATAGTGATTTGATGATATATTATATTATTGATCATGTATTATTATTGGTGTGGTCCAGGGATTTGTTATATACTCATTATTTCCATTAATAATATTAATGATATTTTAGGTATTTAATTTAGATGAGAGTATTATTTTAGTGTTTAAATGATGATTAAATGTGAAAATGGATGATATTGTAACATTTGAATACATAAGAATTGTTATGTTGTTAAAATTTCATTTTTAGTTTCTTGTGTTATCTTGATTATTTTATATATTTGCTAAGACTATTTTACATACATGAAAAAGTACACTTGACATATTAATATTTCAGTAATGTATCAGGCATCGACTCCACCCAACTCTACAAGTTTGAGTGTGCCTATATCCTTGACGGTTGTTACAAAAATTAGTTATAGTGATCATTCATGTTGCCCAACCTAATTATCATTCCTAATTTGGATGATAATCCCATATTGCATATAATTACCCATTTAGTTACCATCTTGGTAATGCCAGGTTACCCACTTGTATATTGTGAAAGAACAGTAACAAGTTTATGTGCATAGCAATAAAATAATAAATATAATTAAGTATTTATCTTGCAATTTATTATTATTTACCAAAAAATATTTCATTTGAGTATTTGATTTAATGAGAAGAAAATGATTTACTTTGTTTGGAGATTTTGTGAGTTTATTTTGTGATTTGACTTAAGTGGTTTTATATTATTTTTCAAAAAGAGCCCTTTTTAATTGAATGGAATGTTCATTTTCAAACACTTGTTATTTTTAATTTGTTCTTAGCTTTCAAACCCTCGTGCCTTGAATTTGGATTTATATTTAGATTGGGAGATTGGTGTACAAGTTTTTTGTGGGCATTGGATCTTTGGATTAATCTATGTAGATTAGGAAAATCAGGGTGTTGGATTCAAAACACGATTAGCCAACCACAAAAAGCTATACAATCATGTTAATAAAAATCCTAATCTAACTAATAAGACTATCAAAATTAAAAGTATAAATAAAAAGGTATTTCAAATCAAAATACAAATATTTCTTCGATGACATCTCATTTCCTTTTCTTTCTCCTTTTTTTATATGGTGCTCTTTGTATGATAAGTGCAAAAATATAACCAAAAAGCAAGGATAATCATACATTGTGATGGTGAGGATACTAGATAAGCATGGTTAACCAAAGAGGGTATTGAGAACCCAATTTATAGATTCCCAATTCGAAATAAAAAGTTAAGATAAAAAAAATGGACAAACAAGATTGCATAAGAAGGCCAAGTAGAGGAAGTTGAGTGGATAAGTGGAAAGAAAGAGCCAAAGGTCAACAATAGAATGAAAATAATAAAAATTCATCTACCAGTTCAATCTCAAATGCCAATTAAATATTTCATATTTAATTGTGAGATAAAATGACAAAGGCATAAATAAATGAAATGTATTTATGTCAAAGGGGACATGCTAGGACATATGAGAAATAATTAAATGATAATTCCCTTAGAGACAAATTAATGATCTTGATTAAATAATTTTCAAAATTATTTATTCAAACAAGAGAAAAGGATCGACAAGGGATAAAATGTGACGACATGATAAAAAATAGATGACAAGACTATTGATGTTTTCAAAAGCAGAATAGCATTGGCACAAATATAAAATATCTAAGAACACAAATACAAATTGACACAATTATTTTACCATGGGAAAACCCCCTAATCGAGGGAAAATCCTAGCCACACCTAAAAAGCATATCCCTTTATTGAGATATCAAAACAATTACAATGATCTTGCTTATGATTGAAGTCTACAAACTGTCAATCAATAAACCTTCCTTTTTCTTGACAAATATCTCAGAGTCTCTAATAAAAACAGCCTGGTTACAAAAATGAATCACACAATGCCTCAATGATCATACATAGATCATATATATTTTCAGCAATACAAAATATATGATACAATACTTATAATTTTAGAGAAGAATGAAGAAAAATCTCCAATCTCGTAACGTTGCATACTAAAAAAATAAATACAAGCCTCATTGTTACTTTCACTGAACCAAGATACTGAATACAGAGCTCACAATTTCATCCTGCTATATATTTTCAAAGATACAATACGAAAATAAAGCATCACACCCGATAAGTGAGTCTCAATGCACTTTTTATTTCCCATCGCCTAAACAAAGATATGATGTTATTACAAAGAAGGATCTCATAGAATTCCAAGGGGTCAAAATTATGTTTCTTTTAATATTCCACAACCGAGATTCCTTAAATGGACAAGAAGATGAAATGGTGCCAATACATTCAACTCAATGCCAAGTCATCATACACATAATTACATGACATCCACAATTTCACTCATCACACGTAAGGTGTCAAATCATTTATAGAGTTGAGTCAACCATCTCCTATAGTAATTTATCTTTCTCATAGCTATATAACATTAACGCTCCCTCTTAGAAAGAGAGAGATCATTCATATGAAATGGTGTCTCAAGCTGACAAGAAAAAGAAGTTGAAACCAAAAGGAAAGTCAACAAAAATCTCATCATAGACTTTCTCAATACAAAGTTGTTATCTCAATGAACTGAAGGTAAGATGAAACCCTTCTCCCAGAGTGATAGGAATATGGAGAGAAAGAGTGGGAGAGGGAAAACGCTGGAAGGTTTGAATTTGAACTCCAGTTTGGGCGGGAATTCTGGCAATGGTCAGAATCCTACCAACACTGTGGTAGAGGAACAAAAAAAGGAGGGAGAAGCATCAGGTGAGGGCTCCACAAAATATTATGATGAGGACAAGGAACACACAAATGACCATTCCCGAGAAGGTAGGCCAGAAAATGTGAGAAATACTAGTAAGACTTCTTCTTTCAAGATTGCTGGAACCTTTTCTTCTGGGGCCTCCATGAAAGGGATTTGGTCCTCCTTATTTGGTGTCAAACCTATGGGTAAGTCTTCCTTCTCAAGTATTAATGATATTTCTGATCTTGCGAAGGGAGTATTTGGAATTGTTCTTCCTGACCTCCTAGTGGACCATACAATCTCTACCATGGTGCTTACCCTGGTAGGAAAATTTACTGGGTCAAGGCCTAATATTGATATGTTCATACAATCTACAACTAGGAAATGGAACCTTAAGGGGAAATTTGATGTGGCAACTCTGCCGAAAGGTTTCTTCTCATTTGTCTTTTCAAATATGGAGGATCTCTCAAGAGTTATATGTGGGGGTCGATGGATGTTTGATAAATCATCCCTGGCTCTCCAAAAATGGGCGACTAACTTGGAATTGAATGATTATATGTTTGAAATAGCCCCTATGTGGGTTCGGTTCCTAAGCCTCCCATTGGAATATTGGCATGAGGATATTTTATCAAGGTTGGTAGGTGCTTTTGGATGAATACTTTCCATAGATCCTATGACAGCGGTGAAATCTAGACTAGTTTATGCTAGAATCTATGTTAACATACACCAGAAGGAGGATCTGCCTAAAGTTATTACTATTAGATCCAAGTTGGGAAAGCATATTCAGAATGTGGAATTGGAATCTATTCCCTTTTCCTACTTCACTTGTAAAAAAGATGGACACTAGGCAAAATAATGCCCTAAGAAACCTCAGAAGGAGAAGAGATCCCAAGTGAAGAAACACAAGCCTAAGAAAGAATGGAGGGAAAAATTAGTACAATAGCTGAACCCTCTAAAGTCTCTGAATTAGTCTAGCATGATGAAATGGAGGTTGAAAATGAACATGCTAAAAAACAACCAAAAATCAGTAAAGATTATAACCTCCTGGTTGATAGTAAAGAGGGTAAGAGTAATAATGAACCAAAGGAAATTAGAGATAGATCTATGATTTTGAGTGAGTTGGCCCAAGAAAATAAAGAGACCAATTGTTGTTAGAGTCAATTGTGCTTCCCATATCCCCCAACTTTGGAATGCAATGGTGTATCTCTCAAGAGTCCAAAAAGGGTGAGTTTAGGGAATGTGGATAACATTGGGGTTCCTCAAGCTATCAACATGATGAATTATTTCACACCCTTAATCCCAAATTCTAAGGAAAATACCTCTAATAGAAGTAACTCTGAGGAAAGTGATGATGAAAATATTTCACCCATAACGGACTTATGGAAAGAAGAAAACTTGGAGAACTACTTGAGCTCTAGAATAATACAAGAAGAACCTTGGCCTAAGGTAAAGGGGAAAAAAACCAGTACTAGTTTAGTAAAGAAAGGAGGAGGATCAAATCATAACAAATCTGGTGGATCTACAAATAAAATAGATAGTATTACTAAGGGATGAGTTTAGAAAAGAAGACAAATCAAAGATGATGTAGGAACACCCAAAGGTGAGAAAAGAGGAAGAAAGTCTCTCAAAGATACTCGAGAAAAAGAAGCTAAAAAAAATATAGTGGATGGTCGACAACTTACCATCCAGGATATTTGTTCCCCAACTTTATAAATAAAGATTAATTCATGAAATTTAGAGGACTGAATATCCCTCATAAACATGATGTCGTAAGAAACCTTGTTAAGGATATTAAATTGGATATCTTACTTATTCAAGAAACTAAAATTATCAGAGAGAGTGGAAAAAAAATCAGCCTTTTAAGTATGGGGGAAGTATAGGTTCTGATTCAGATGGTGCCTCTAGTGGGGTGGTTATTTTATGGAGCAGATAGACTATAAGTTGCACCCTGTTGAAGATTGATAAGAATATCATTCTTGTAAAAATCTCATAATATTAAAGACAATTTCACCTGGAATCTGTTAAACATTTATGCTCCTAATACTAGAAGCGATAGATAGAAATTATGGAAAAACCTTAAGGAGATTTGCAAGGTTTATAAGGAAACTAGATGGATGGTGTTGGGGGATTTCAATACCCCCCTCAAAGAAGAGAAAAAAATTGGAGGTATTCCTTCCTAGATGGAGACTAGAACTGACCTTATGGACTACATTAATGATTAAGCCTTTTTGGACATGGACCTAGAAGGAATTACCTATACTTGGTCAAATATAAGAACATGCAATGATCTTATTTAGGTTAAGCTTGATAGATCTCTCTTATCTCATGATTGGATTTCATGGTACATTTTCTCTCTTTCCTCTTCTCTTAGAATAGGATCTTTTCCAATATTTCTAAATGCTACTCTTATCAATGGAAAGAAAAATATTCCTTTCCGCTTTGAAAGAATGTGGATAGACCATCCCAATTTGAAAGATTGTATCATAGATTGATGGAATTTTAAGCTGGGTGGGGCAGCTATGTTCAAAGTTACCAAAAATTGATTAGGATTAAAGGTAAAATAAAAAATTGGAATAAGGAGGTTTTTGGTGATATCTTTCTTACAAAAGGAAGAGTACAACTGGAAATAAAGGATATTCAAGAGAAAATTCAAATGGAAGGACTCTCAGAAGAACTAAGAAGAAATGAGGATACTATGTTGGCTAACTTTCATAATATCATATCTAAGGAGGAGTCCTTTTGGAGAGAAAGATCCAGAGCCCTACGGCTGAAGGCTGGAGACAAGAATACTAGATTCTTTCACATGACTATTATGAAACACAAAGCTATTAACAAAATCTCCAACCTGTCTACTAATGGGAACCATCTCAATAAAGAGGAAGATATAAGAAAAAAGATGCTTGGCTACTTTTATTCTCTTTTGACTAAATATGAAAATCTGGGCATTACGAATCAGGAAGAAATTTTAACTATCATCCCTCAGATCATTGATGTTAGGACTAACAAAATCCTAAAGGCTATTCCTTTTGATAAGGAAATAAAAGTTGCAGTGCTATCTTTTAAAGGAGAAAAGACTCATGGTCATGATGGTTTCCCCATGTTTTTCTTCCAATTGTATTGGGATATTTTTGGAAAGGATGTTATGGATGCGGTTGACGATTTATTTAGGGCTAAAACTATGTTGAGGGAAATGAATGCTACTTTCCTTGTGTTAATTACAAAAAAACCAGAGGCCAATAATGTGAACTCCTTTAGACTAATAAGCCTTTGTAATTCCCTCTTTAAAATTATCTCTAAATTCCTTACTTCTAGATTGATGTCATTATTTCCCTTGATCATATCCCCCCAGTAGAATGGCTTTATCCCCGTGAGGCAGATTATGGACTCCGTCATGATAGCACATGAAAATATTCACTCCTTGGATGCAAAAAAAAAAGGCTTCTTAATGAAATTGGATCTCTCAAAAGCTTATGACAGGGTGGATTGGTAGTTCTTACAAAAAGTTCTTCAATCTTTTAGCTTTAACACTGGGGTTATCAGACTCATCCTAAAATTGGTTACTACTATGAGCTCCTCTGTCATCATTAATGGAGGATCCTCTAAGTTCTTTAGAACTATAAGAGGCCTTAGACAAGGAGATCCCATATCCCCCATTTTGTTTTCTATCCTTGTAGAATGCCTTGGGAGGTATATCAATAAAATGGTGGGATAAGGTCATATAAATGGCCTCCAGCCCTCTTCTACCAACACTATTTTCTCCCATGAGTAATTTTTAGATGATACTCTTATTATGGGGGAAGCTACTATTAAAGAAGAAAGGAACTTGAAGATAGATCTTACCTCTTACACCTCAGCCTTAGGTCAACTCATTAATTGGTCTAAAAGATCCATCTTCTTCATCAACACCCCTGAATAAAGACAAAAAAATCTCTCTTAATCTTGGATGTAAAATTGGTGTTCTCCCATCTTCCTATTTGGGACTTCCCCTATGTTCAAAACCTTCTGATAGCTTCTGGAACTCTATCATTAATAGATTCAACAACAAACTGGTTGGATGGAAAGGAGCTCTTTTAAGTAACTCTGGGAAGTGTCAACTCCTCAAGTCTATCCTTCAGAATATCCTAGTGTATGCAATGAGTCTATTTAAGATACCTCAAAAATTTGCAAATATTATCAAAATAATTCAAAAATGATTCCTATGGCCTGGAGTGGAGGAGAAGAAACGATGTAGCCTAGTCGCCTGGGAAAATGTCTGCAAACCCAAACAATGTGGAGGGCTTGGATTGAGAACAATTAGAAATGTCAATAAATCCCTCTTGGCTAAGAAACTTTAGAGAATATATGGGACTCAAAAAAGGTGGAATACTATTATAAAAAACAAATACCTTTTCAGACACAATTCTATGGAGGATTTCATTGTTGAAAAGGAAACTATTAATGGCTCTTACATTTGGAATAGTCTCTACTCCTCTAAAGATATTATCATCAAAGGAATGAGATGGAAATTGGGGGATGGAAGCATAATTGAATTATAGGATGATTGTTGGATCCAAAAATCTCCTCTTTCAAGTAATCAAGATTGGAAAGAAGATATTGATTACTATAAAGAAACTATTGGGACTAAAGTGAAAGATTACTGGTAGGGAAACAACTGGAGGAACCTAGGAATTTTAGACAGACTATTTATTTCCCTCCAACATGATCATATGTGCTTCTATGTTTGATGGTAACTATACTGTGGCATTGGCTTGTGATCTTGTCATTAATTAGGAGGATAGACCTTTATGTTCACAAGTGTGGTATAAGTTTCTTATTCCCAAAATTAATTTCCTTTTTCGGATTTTAGCCTAGAATAAACCTCTCACCCTTGATAATCTTAGTAAAAGGGATTTCCAACTCCCTAATAGATGTTTTCTTTGCATGGAAGTGGTTGAATCCTATGATCATATAATGATGCATTTGTCCTTCACCTATAGTGTGTGGGTCCTAATCTTCAAAAAATGGAATCTTTGTTGTTTTTTTCCTCTTCTCTGGCTGGACTTTGTGGAGAAATGGTGTTGTCCTCTTTTTAATGACTTGACTAAAGAATTTTGGAAGCTCCTACTTCCTCATTTTTCCTAGAGGATCTGGAAGGAATGAAATATCAAAGTGTTCAGGGATAAACATTCTCAACCTAAAGTGGTTAGCAACCTTATCTGCAAAGGAGTGGAGGAAAAATTTAACTTCTCTCTCAGCATCAGCAACACGAAGGGCTCAACTCAAATATCTCAAGAGAATATTAATAGAAATTGGAATTTTTGTAATCAAGTCCCCAAGGCTGATCATCCTAGATTGTCTTCTTCCTAGACCTCCCCCCCCCAAGGATTTGGTTAAATCAAACTTTGATGGAACGACTAAGGGAAACCCGGGCGTGGCTGATCGAGGTGTTATTATAAGAAATTGGATGGGTATTGGATTTGGTGTGGTGGCAGTCCCTCTTGGGCTTCAATCCAATCACAGAGCTGAAGTAATGGAAGCTCTCAATACCATGTAGCTGGTAGAAGAGCTGGGACATAAAAAAGTTTAGCTGGAAGGAGACTCGCTTAATATTATCAATAACCTTAAAGGCATAAGTAAGGCTTCTTGGTCAATTGAGCATATCATCAATAAAATCAAGCATATTGCTTTGAATTTTTTTTCCTTTCATGTAACTCACAATTACTATGAAACTAACCAAGTGGCAGACTGTTTGGCTAAACTTGGGGTTAGAAGTGACGCTAGTCATAAGTGGTATGAAACTATGAAAATTAAAGATGAGATCAAAGCCAAAATTTATTATGACATGATCAATCAAAAGAATGGTATTATTAGTAATAATGATTATTATGTATGATTTAAAGATTACCCGAGGTACTTTCTATGTGAAGTGCCATGTGGTCATTAAGAGTATTCATTGCAACTGCATTCCACATTCTTATTGGGTCTTAAACTCTATTGAGTTGCTAAATTCTGAACATTCTGATTTTAGGCAGAGATATCTGAAGACAGAGAATATGAGGAACAAGTTTATGAAGTATGGTGCTCAAAAGATGAAGAAGAAAGCTGATATGGATGGGAACCTTAAGAGGGAGGAACTAGCAGAGTGTAAATGGAGACAGGAAAAAGAAGTCTGGAGAACATTAAAAAAGGAATGGTGTACCAGTACATGAAGTGTCTGCATGGAAATAATAAAGACATTACTAGGGCCTTTGTAGCAGGCTGGAATAATTGTAAAGTGAACCTTGCTGGGAAGAGCTTTACTATGTCATTGGAGCTTTTGGCTGATATTACTGGTCTTCCCCTTAAGGGCATGCTTTTCTCCAAGGATAAGAAGGAAGGTAATAAAGCGTACAAACTCTTCCCTATGGATGATGAAGAAAGAGTTATGTTGGTTAAAGGTAAAGTGGATTTTGTTAACCTGAAAACATAAAACTCATCTGGGCATGTGTCCCTAAAGATATCATGGAATACTTAAATTTAGATGACAGATATAAAAGGGTTTACAATTACCATTTTGTTTTGATTAACCACTTTAGACATGATTTTAGGGTTTCTTTCCCTTATTTCCTTCTTAGTTCGCTGAATCAAAGCATCGTGGAAAATAAAGTGAAGGGTACTCATATCTTGCATGAGGGGCTTATCCTGTTGATAGCTGATTAGGCTAAAAATAACATTCCTAAGGTTATTCCTAAGAAGATAACCAACACTAAAACAAAGTAATCTAAGACTGTGTCTGACAAGAAAACCAAAATTACCTCAAACAAAAAATCTCGTAAGGTTAGACCGGTCAAATATGAAATTAAGCTTCCAATATTTGATGAGGTGCAAGGAATGATCTTGGAAGATGACTTGGAAGAGGTTTCATCAGAGGAAGAGGAGATGGTCAAAGGTGATCCTATTAACAAAGGAATATCTTGCTCTATTACTCCTGATAAAGGTAATGATGACACCCGGATCGTCGAATCTATGGAAGAGGCTGGTAAGGAAATCCCAGAGAAGATCACAGAGAAAATTAACAATGTTATGGAGATTTACTTTGAAAAATATTAGGGTAATAGAAAGGAGAATTTGAAAAATATTGATATTGAAGCGAATAGTCTAGGAAATATCATGAAAGAGTATGTTGAAGATTCTGATGATCAGGAAGTTGACAATGAAAACTCCATGGCAGAAGACAATGAAAGAGATGCCAATAAGGATGGGAAGAATTATGACACTCAGGGAAACAAGGATGCCATTGATCTAGACAAGAAAGAGGTGGAGTGTGAGATCATTCCTACCCCTCCTGACAACCCTAAGGATGGAATCCAAGACAAAGGCAAGAAAGTTCATAAAAAGGATAGTATCGAAGAAGACTTGTGGGATGCGAACTACAAAGTTAAGAGAGTTTCTAGCATCACTTCTCTGCAGGCTGCTAGAAACAAAGCCATGTATGGCTTTAATATTGATAAATGGGTCCAAGAGGATATTCAGGAGGCAAGATCCAGAATCAAATCTCTAGAAACTTAGAATGTGACGCTCAAGGATACTGTCTTTAAAATGCAGAAGGATGTTGTGGCTTCTTAGAAAGGTAAATTTGTTTTTGATGAGGTAACTGGAAATAAAATGGATCACATTATCTCCAAAGCTATTGGAATCTCCATCAAACCTATTAAGGAGAGAGTAAAAAATAGTGAAGTTATAATGAAAAAGATGATTACCATGAACAAAGAGAGCATGACAACTACTATTTAAAATCTTAAGGCTCTATGTGCTCTGCTGGAAGGGAACAACCCTGATAAAAGCAACAATGAGGAAGATGGGAAATAGGACATTCATATTGTTGGCCCTGGTTCTAAAACTAGATCTAGTACTAGAAATAATTATGCTCCTCAGGCCAAAGATGTCACCAATTTCAAGGAATCAATTTAGAAAATCCATAATCAGATGGTGGAGACAGAAGAGTTTGTTAAGCTGCTGGACTAATTTCTGTGTTGGGAGGTTTTTTTACCCTGTTTTGCTGGTAGTTTTTGGGGGACTTTTTGTTCCTGCATTCCTCTTTGGTTTTTGGGGATGTTCCCGGTGGGTTGCTGTCAATTGTTTTGACAGTTTGTTTCTTGTTTGTGATTTTCTCGTAATCATCTTTCAACTTTGTTAAAGGGTTTTTAGGGTCCCTTCAAAACCTAATGTTACCGTAATAAAAACACATTTATCATATATACTCCTAGATGGTGAATAAAAAAATAGAAAATAATAAAGTCATCGAGTCACAAACATGACTTCCACCATGGATACTCCTAGAGGGTGAATCCACCATAGCTACTCCTAGAGGGTGGAAATAGGGATTTCACCTCAAACTTCTCTCATAGAGAAGAATTCATTAACAAGGGATTTAACCTTGAACTTCTCTCATAGAGAAGAAATCATTAACAAGGGATTTAACTTTGAAATTTTCTTGTAGAGGAGAACTCATTAACAAGGGATTTCACCTCAAACTTCTCTTGCAGAAAATAACTCATTAACAAGGTATTGCACCTCAAAATTCTCTCACAAAGAAAAACTCATTAAAGAACATAAAGGATCATATGAAAGCTGAGACCCCCTCTCATCCGAGAATCCCTCTCAACAGGAGCAACATTCTCATAGATTTTATTATCACAACACCAAGGAATTGGCTCCAATGTTTGTTCAACAATGAGCTTTTCAATCACACCACTACAAAATCTTGTTGATCCTTTGTAAATGACTTGAAATTCTATATATGCCACTCAAGATCCCTTTGAATCTGATTTCTGTAGTTGAATAGTCTTCCTCTAATTTGTTGGTGTATGGAAAATTGTTGGTATAACTTCTCTAGTTGATAAGTACGTTATATTGTTTTTTGTTGATGTCAAAGTAGAAAAGTATTAACTATCGGCATTAAAGGAAGACTTATTAGCAAAAAGGATAGCTAGTAGATAAGGATGTCGATAGCTATTGGGTTAAAAGAAAAGATCATGCCACAACTGACAAGGAAGGATGAACAAGAAAATGATTTATTATTATGATGAAGTTGTGATCATTGGATCTAGGTTTAGATTTTGATGATTAAAGAAAACTACTTAAGGAAGAAGACAAGCAGAAGTTAGGAAGCAAAAAGAGAAGTTTGGAATCGTCATGAAGAAGAAGACAGGATATCAGAGGAAAAAAGGAAAAAAATAGAGAAGGATATTTTCAATCATAGAACAAGATAAAAAAAGGATACATAGGATTGAATGGTATGTTATTGTGTTAGAGAAATTTATCGGATCTGATATAGAAGAGATAGTGCAAACTAAAAATCATTATAGGTTGTTACTCTCTAATAATTGTGACACTAAAAATCCCTTATTGGGTGACCTTAATAGGTCTATTGTAAATCCTTTAACAAGGTGAACACTATATAAGTAGGATAAAATCCATTAACTAGGTTACCCCTAACAGGGTATAAGACTTTAATAGGTCTCTAGGTAAATCCTAGAATTGGGTAGCATTTAATATAAGTTTTTTTGTAACCCTTAACTAGGAAAACTCTTTACTAAGCCTATTCCAAAAAGAGTACAACATTTGTGGGAATAGATCTCACACCGTGGTTTTTTCCCTAATCAAGTTTCCACATGATAAATACTGGTGTTAATGTTGCGTGAATGTTTATCTTATGATGCATGGATGTTTAATGTTTTGGTAACCGATAAGACTATTATAGGTTAATGAAGTTGTTATCAGTAAATTTATAAGAAAAGGATTTGGGACTATGATTTAATGTGAAGTTGGTGATTATTGATTCACCCCCCCTCTCAGTAACCTTTCTTATATCTACAATTGGTATCATAGATTTGGTCCTCTTTGTATTAAGCTTAATGGCTTGAGGAGAATATCCCTAAAATCAGTATGGAGAGTTATAGGTATGAGAGGCAGCTTGATGATGCAAACAAGATGATCAATGAGCTTAAGGAAAATTTGAGGCATTCCCTTTCTAAAAGAAAAGAACTTGCTAATAAATTGATTGATAGTCAAGATGACATAGAGGAACTATCTGAAGCTAGCGGATCTAAAGAAGATGAGGAAGCAGTTGTATATTTGATGGAAAAAAACAATAGACTTAAACAAGAAGTGACAAATCTAAAAAGAGAACTTGAAAGATAGTCTGTCAAGATATGTGAAGAAATTGAGAAAAGGATAACTATTGAGGATGCAAAGAAGGTTTTTGAAGATGCTCTAAAGGCCAAAGAAGAAACCCTAACTGAAAAGTTAGAGCAACTATTCAAATTGGAGCAAGAGGCTTCTACATTGAAAGAACACCTACATGATACAAATGAATAAAAAGGTGAAATCAAAAGAGAGAATGAAAATATAAAAGAGGATTTGAAGAGTGCTAATGAAACACTGAAGAAATACGATGAGATCTCATAGAATATTGATGAACAATTAGAGAGCCAAATAAGACCCACAGATACAACCGGTCTTGGATACACTGATCAAGGCACATTTGAAGCTGGTGAATCATTTGATACTAAGGACATCAATGAAAAGGAAAATCTACACACAAGGTGAACAAAACTAGAAAGAGAAGGTATAAACCAATATATTTTAATTGTCATAAAGAAGGTCATAATATTAATGTATGTTGGTTTAAACCTATTGGTCTGAATTCTAGACTTAGAGGTTCCACAAATAGATAAGGAAATTCCTATGGTAGAAATAATAACTACAATTCTAGATCTAATAAATTCCATGGATTTTGTTATTATTGCAATAGTTTGGACATAAATCTAATGAGTGCAGATCCATGCCCATCAGTAGATTGAGTAATGGTAAATTTTACGAGTATTGTCATACATGTAACAAATATGGTCATAAGGATAAAGGTTGCGGGTCTAAAGTATATGCACCAAGGTCACCTGTCAAATTAGTGTATACTATTACAACGGAAAGAATTTTGGTGTCACATGTTCAATGTGTGGCACCTATGTACACATGGTTGTGAATTTTAGAATTAACACATGAAGAGGAAATGCAGGACCGTGGAGAACTACTAGTATGACATGCTTTTATTTCCACAAGATTGGATTGATGAACTATAACTGATTGAATGTTTGAAGATGATAATTTGATGATCACCAAGCTGCAAAAGTGAATGCAAGACATTAAATCAATTAATGTATTGTATTTTCATTAATGTCAACTTGATATGGCTTGATTATTCATACACATAATTTCATAAGCTTGAAGATCTAAAGAGACAAAGTTTATGTGGTCGTTAAAACATAAAATGTCTGTATACACCGAGAATTTCACAATATATACCAAGCACAACAATAATGAAGAAAGTGTTACCGAGCAATAGTTAATGACCGAGAATAGTTGAAGTTGATGAAGGAGCATAACTGGAGTTAAAGAATGACAAAATTGCTTAGCTAGAAGAGCTACGTCTATTTAGGGATTGACTGATTGATTGTTTTATTATCAATAATCAGTTAAGCTAAAGAAAGGAAGGAGATTAAAAGCGTGCTTAATTCACAGTTATCAAGGAGATATTTATGAAATAAAATTAAAGGAGAGATTTACAGGATAAAGCAAATCATGGTGAGTTTTACGGATCAAGGAAAGATCTATGACAAAAACAAGGAGATTGAGTGGCTAATCACGTCTATATAAAGAGACAAGGAAATCATTACAAAGAAGATGAATATTTAATATATTTTGTGTGAAGATAGAACTCTTCATACAAATCTAATCATACAGGTTGAAGAATAGAGCCAAGGAGTTCTGCAGACACCGAGCAACAGAGGACAGAGCATTCACCGAGAAGAATAAAGAAAGAAAGAAAAGGAACTAAAGTGTATATTGATCAGAGAGGTATTATATGACTAATAATAGATCTAAATATTTGCAAATCAAAGTTGTATTTTGAACATATCATTTACTATATCAGTTTAACCATTGATTCAGAAAATCTCTTAACCGAGTGAGATTTAACAATCCTTATTGTATTGAGGTACTCAAGAGTATCAAAAGGTTTTCTTGTTGACAACACAGTGAGTGCTAGGTCAAAAGAAACACTATTGGTTTTAAATCTTGTAACAAGTTCACACTTAACAATGTGTATTGTAACCTTTAACAGGGTTGGCTCTTCACCGAGCTCACTTTAAAAGAGTGAAAATATTTTGGGTTACCAGTCCCAAGTGGTTTTTCCCATATTGGGTTTCCACATTAAAATTTGTGTCAAATGTGTATATGTTTCATTACATTGATATTTTGTTTTACACATTATTGAAACTAGATTGGTTAGTTAACACTAAGTTTATTTGCTGCTACTCGGTAAAGTCTAGAAAAGATAAATAGTATATCTTACTGAGCAGTTTATATTTGTTAAGATTATTTATGGCATACATCTTGATGAAATTGGGACTGTAAGATAACTAAAGGTATTATATTTGAGATATAAGTTTTTGGTTGGATCTTTTGGAATAAATAATAAGGCTACTGATTCACCCCCCTCTCAATTATTCTAACATGGACATGTTGCAAAATATTGTCGGTTCAGAAACCAATCACCCAATCGGTTGGAAGATAGAAAATGTTAAAAGATTGTTGATGTTGAGGAAATGAGAAATAAAATGAAGAAGACATGGATGAAGAAAGAATAGACCAAGGAAGAAAACAAGTTATCTGAGAGAAATTCACCTTCCTCTAGTACAGAGGATTTATCTTCAAGCTAAGTCAATTTTGGCTTAAGGGGAACACTTAAAGAAAAACCTTTTACCGATCCCCTACATATAAGAATGGTAAGATGTATCTACATATTGTGATGCATATTGATGTTTTGGTTGATCCTAATAAAGTTTGAGGTTAACATTAAGTTTTTTTCCAACCAGTCATAAAAGTTCTAGAGGTACTATGATACCATTGGAATAATTTTTTTTACTAATAAGATGCAATAAGTGAGTTCATTAGAAAGATGGGAGAAAAAAATTTATATTAATGGGTTATGAGGTAGAAAGTGATCTAGTGAGGCTACATGTAGATGCACATTTGTCTAAACCTATTGATGCTACCACGTCTAGGTTTGGTACTTATAAAGAGGTTATTCCTAAGATTCTAATGGAACTAAAGAAACCAGTAGTACAAAGAAAGACAAGGAGAATTTTGAAAAATCCAACTTAGTCACTTGGAAGTATAGAGGTTGGTACTTCTACTACTAAAGCAATTAATGTAGATAAGCGACCACAAGATACTCTCACTACGTGTATAAAAGCAGAAGAGATGATGGCATTAAAGAAGTCTTACAAGAGTAAAGGAAGATTGATGAAGTAGGCAGGTAGAAGGACACAAAAGAAGAAGAAACCAACACTGAATCAATTAAGGAGATAAATAAATTGAAGGAGAAAGACCAGATATGGTACATGAAGTTGGACTAGTGGCTATATTTTCATGTAATCCCAAGGAATCATATATGATAGTGATGAAAAGGATATTTAGATATCTGAAAGGGACTAAAGACTATGGTCATTAGTATGCTTACAAGGGTGATTTCTCTTTAAGTATGTTTTGTTAGAATAGCTGAGAGGGGGGGGGTGAATCAGTGGTCTTAAAAATAATTCTAGAAATCCAACCAAAATCTATATCTTGAAAATAATATCCTCAGTTATTTTTTAGTCCATCAAGATGTATACCATAAATAACTTTAACAAATATAGCCTTCTCGGTAAGATATACTGTTTATCTTTTCTAGACTTTACCGAGTAGCAGTAAATAAACTTACTGTTAACCGACCAATCCATTTTCAATAATGTGTAAAGAAAAATATCAATGCAATGAACCATATACACATTTGACACAAATTTTAACGTGGAAACCCTGCTAAGGGAAAACCCACTTGGGACTGGTAACCCAATATATTTTCACTCTTCTGAAGTGAGCTTGATCAAGAGCCAACCTTGTTAAAGGTTACAATACACAGTGTTAAGTATGACCTTGTTAGAGGATTTAAAAATAACATTTTTTATTTTGACCTAGCATTCACTATGTTGTCAACAAGAAAACCTTTTGATACTCTTGAGTATCTCAATATAATAAGGATTGTTAAATCCCACTCAGTTAAGAGATTTTCTGAATCAATGGTTAAATTGATACAATAAATGATTTGTTCAAAATACAACTTTAACTTACAGATATTCAAATCTATTGTTAGTCCAATAATACCTCTCTGATCAATGTTCACTTGAGCTCCTTTGTTTCCTTTCTTTGTTCTACTAAGTGAATTCTCTGTCCTTGTTGCTCAGTGTCTACAGAATTTCTTGGCTTTGTTCTTCAGCCTGTATGATCAGATTTGCATGAAGAATTCAATCTTCACCATAATATATTCAACATTCCTCCTTTCATAATGAATTCCTTGTCTCTTTATATAGACATGATTAGTCTCTCAATCTCCTTGTTTTTGTCATAGATCACTTCTTGATCCGTAAAAATTGCCATGATTGGTTTATCCTGTAAAGCTCTGCTTTAGTTTTATTCCACAAATCTCTCCATGATAAATGTGAATAAAACAAGCTTTAAATCTCTTTCATGCTCTAGTTTAATTGATCATTAAGAATAAAACAATCAATGAGTCAATCTCTAAATATATCTCTTGCCAGCTAAGTAGTTTTGTTGTTCTTCAACTTCAGTTTTGTTCGGATTAACTCCAGTTATACTCGGTAACAACTTTAATTTAATGTGGTGCTCAATATACACTATGAACTTCTTGGTTAATAATGTGCTCATTTTACACTGTGAACTACTCGGTGTTCACTGTCACTCAGTGTATACAAACTTTTTATGTTTTACCAATAACATAAACTTTATCTTTTCATCTCTTGAAGGGTATGACCAATATGTGTATGAATAATCATACCACATCAAGTTTAAATCAATGAAAATATAATACATTCTGATTTAATGTCTTGGATTCACTTTTGCATCTCGGTGATCATCAACTTATCATCTTTAAACATTCAATCAATTATACTTCATCGATCTCTCCCTTTGGAATTGATGGAAACATACTATGAAATAAGCAGTATGAGATATGCCATAACATTCCAAACTTATTGTTCTATAACTAATTCAAATATCTAAATCTTGGTAAGCTCTTCTAGCTTAGATTTGATTGTGTTATGTACTCTCCCTTTCTTCATTCCCTTCAATGGATAGGTGTAGCAATTCTATATTCTAATTTTTTCTCTCCCTTTCTTGTAGAATCTCTTCTCCCTTTTCTGTTAACTTTCTCCAAATCTCTCCCTTTGATGGATGGTTATTTTATTAAATCTTTCTCTCCCTTTAGATGTTCTTCTTCCTGATGTATATTTCATTGAATATTTCTCTCCCTTTGACAATAATGCCAAAAAATATTCATCTTTGTAGGAGCCAACAATATTTTTCTCCCTTTGAAGCTTTCCATCCCTTTAGTAGACTGATACATCATTGAAGTCTATATCTCAGCTTGCATCAACATGATTAATATTTTGATAATGTGTAGGCTGGTGTAGCCTCCTAGTCATCTTAGTGACCAGTAGGCAAGGGTCAAACCCCTAGTCTATTCCTCACGTACTCAAATGTATCATTTGGCAATGGTTTTGTGAAGATGTCTGCTAGTTGTTATTTGGATTGTACATATTCTAGTATCACCTGTTTCTCTTGTACTTTTTCCCTTAAGTAATGATACTTAATAGCTATGTGCTTTGTTTTAGCATGCATCATAGGGTTCTTTGAGATGTTGATAGCACTAGTATTATCACAATAGATAATAGCTGGCTCAAGAATTTCCTCATTCATACCTTTCAACATTTTCTTGATCTATGCAATGTTAGAGCAATTTGCAGCAACTACATATTTTAATTTTGTAGTTGATTTAGGTATGCATCCTTGATTTTTACTTATACATGTGACAATTATGTCACCCATAAAGAATGCTCCTCCTGTTGTGCTCTTTCTGTCATCTATTTTTCCTGCCTAATCAGTATTAGTATAAAATTGTAGCTCAAATTTGCCTTCTTTATTGTACCACAAACCATAGTCTTCAGTATTCTTCAGATATCTCAAAATTATTTTAGCAACAGTCATGTGTGATTCCTTAGGATTAGCAGAGAATCTTGCAACTATACCAACTGGATGTGATATATAAGGTCTAGTGTGTACAACATACATTAGTTTTCCAATCATAGATCTGTATAAGGTCTGATTTACCTCAGTTTTCTTGTCTTCCTTTGTCAATTTTCATCTGGTTGTCATAGGTGTTCCAACTAGTTTGGATTCCTCCATCTTGAATATCTTTAGAAATTCTTTGATGCATTTGGATTGTGTGATGTAGATTCCTTCATCCTATTGTAGAATCTGTAGACCTAGAAAAAATTTGATCTCTCCAAACATTGACATTTCAAATTCTTTTTTGATTTCATCAACAAATGACTTGCATAGCATATCATTACCTCCAAATATGATATCATCAACAAATATCTCAGCAATCAAAACTTTATCATCAATATCTCCTTTCAAATATAGATTACTGTTGTCACTTGTTCTAAAAAATCCAATACTAATGAGATAAGAGTGAATTCATTCATACCATTCTCTTAGTGCTTGTTTCAAGCCATACAAGGCTTTGTGTATTTTACAAACCATGTTCCTTTTGTTAGGATCAACAAACTCTTCAGGTTGTTCAATGTATACCTCCTCTTTTAATATTCCATTCAAAAATTAGATTTAACATCCATTTGGTATACTTTGAATCCTTTAAAAGAAGCATAAGCAAGTAGAACTCTTACTCCTAGTCTAGCAATGGATGAAAATGTTTCTCCATATTCAATACCTTCTTCTTGTGCATATCTTTTGCATACCAATCTTTCTTTGTTCCTTGCAACTTCTCCAATCTCATTCAGTTTGTTTCTAAAAATACATTTTGTGTGAGTGACATTTTTGTCACTCGGTCTAGGTACTAATGTCCATGTTTTGTTCTTCTCAATATGTTCAATCTCTTCATTTATTGCACTACCCCATTCTTGATTCTCAAGTGCAACATTAACAGATTTAGGCTCAAAATCACAAATCAAACATCTATTGTTAAGAGACTTACTTCTTGTTCTCATTCCCACTCTTTTGTCTTCAATGATTTGGTCATGTGGATGGTGTCTTCTAACATATTTAGCAAGTATAGGTTCAAATATCTATCCTTCATTTTGATATTCATTATGATCTTCATTTTGATATTCATTGTCACTCAGTTTGTCATTGTGAACATTTTCCTGATTCTCGGTGTGTGCAGCCTGTTGCTAAGTTGCATTATTCTATCAATTGGGGAAGGTATCAAGTTCTTCAATATAGACAAATCTGTTGTAATCTTCAGGTTCCTTTCTACTTTTCTCATCATTTTTCTTAGCAAATTCATCCACTTTAACATTTTCACTTTCAATGATTTTGTTAGAAGATTTGTTCAGACATTATAAGATCTTTTTTTTGTAGAATATCCTAGAAATATTCCTTCATCACTTTTAGAATCAAGTTTCCCATTTCTATCATCTTTCAATATATAACATTGACTTCCAAAAGTTCTAAAGTAATTCACATTTGGTGTGTATCCATACCATAGCTCATAAGGTGTCTTATTTATCTTTCTTCAATTGAACTCAGTTTAGTGTATATACAACAATACTTATAGCTTCTCTCCAAAATGTTTGTGTGATGACTTTTTCAATCATCAGGGTTCTAGCACAGTCACCAATTTATCTATTCCTCCTTTCAGCAATCCAATTTTGTTGTGGTGTTCTCGGTGCAGAAACCTATCTTGTAATCCCATGCTCATTACAAAATTTAGTGAATTCCTCAGAAATAATTTCTCCTCCTCTATCTGATCTTAAAAATTTCAGTTCTTTTCCACTTTGTTTTTCAAATTTAGGTTTATACCATTTGAACATCTTAAATTCTTCAGATTTCTCTTTTAAGAACATTACAGACATCATCCTAGAATAGTCATCAACAAATAGAATAAAGTATTTGTCACCATAATATCTCTTTATTCTCATTGGTCCACATAAGTCAGTATGGAATAATTCCAGAATAGCATTAGATGTGTAGGTTTTTCTCTTGAAACTAGACTTTGTCACTTTTCCTATTTGACAATTTTTGCACATAACATGGTCGGGCTTTGAAATACTTGGTAAGCCTCTCACTTTTATTTTCTTACTTATCTTATCCATTTTGTCAAATTTCACCTGACATAACCTTTTATGACACAACCAAATGTCTTCATTTATAGCCAATAAATAAGTGGTCTCAATATCATCAAGATAGAATAGATTACCTTTTGTTTGTTTACCAGTACCTATCAAATTTCCCTTTTCATTATAGTCGATCATTGCCTTTTTGTTCTTGTAATCTCAATTATCTCTTCTATCAGAGTGTTGGTTGCTTCAGAAGTCTTGGTCATCACTTCTTTCATACTTGTTTTCATAAAATCTGCCATTATTTCTTTCATCATTTCTCTTGTTAGGGAATCTAGCAACAAAATGTCCTATTTCTTTGCAATTAAAACAGACCAATGGTAATTTACCTTTATATCTTCCTTTACCTCTATGTAATCTCCTAGCCATTAGTGCTTCAAGTTCATCAAGTTATTGTTCATCACTATCACTGTCACTATCATTTCTCATAGTGTGTTTGTTACTAGATTTTCTTATTTTTAGAGAAGATTTGAATGCAGACTCAATAGTAGGTAAGACATTGTTGTCATATTTGTTCATCTCAAATGAAATAAATCTACCAATCAAACTATCAAGAGTAGCATTATTATTTTCTACTGCTCACATTTCTTGAATTCCAAATACTCTAATAGCATAAAAAGGTAGCAAGGGTCTCAAAATTTTACTTAAAACTATTTCTTCCTCAAGTACTCCTCCTACTCCATAGATAGCATTAACAACTTCTTTGATTCTGCTACTGTATTGAGTGATGTTCTATCCTTCTTTCATTCTCATGTCATCAAAATTTCCTCTTAGGCTTTCATCTTTAGCTCTCAACACATTGGTATCTCCTCCATGTACTATCTTGATTTTCTCCCACATTTGCTTTGCAGAGGTGCATGTTTTCACATCTTCAAATTCAGCATCAGTTAGTGAAGAAGCAAGTTCTATCATCATAAAATTGTGTTCATGTTTCTCTCTTAATTGATCAACAGTCAGAGGTCCAGTACATGCAACATATTCAATATCCAATTATTGTGGACATCATTTACAATACCTAATAGATGAATTCTTATCATTTTTTTCTATGATACAAAGTTTTCCTTGTTCAACTTAGGCACATCCCTTTTACTCATCTTGTGATCTTTAGCTTAAGTCCCTTTAAAATTTTCTTCCAAGCACCAAAGCTTTTATAAGAATTGTTAGAATACTTGAGAGGGGAGGGGGGGGGTAAATTAGTGGTCTTAAATATAATTTTAGAAATATAAACAAAATCTATATCTCAAAAATAATACCCTCAATTATCTTTCAGTCCATCAAGATGTATGCCATAAATAACTTTAACAAATATAACCTGCTCGGTAAGATATATTGTTTATCTTTTCTAGACTTTACCGAGTAGCAGTAAATAAACTTAGTGTTAACCAACCAATCCAATTTCAATAATGTATAAAGAAAAATATCAATGCAATGAACCATATACACATTTGACACATAGATTTTAATGTGGAAACCCTGCAAAGGGAAAAACCACTTGGGACTGGTAACCCAAAATATTTTCACTCTTCTGAAGTGAGCTCGGTGAAGAGCCAACCTTGTTAAAGGTTACAATACACACTATTAAGTATGGCCTTGTTAGAGGATTTAAGACTAACAATTTGTCTTTTGACCTAGCATTCACTATGTTGTCAACAAGAAAACCTTTTAATACTCTTGAGTATCTCAATACAATAAGGACTATTAAATCCCACTTAGTTAAGAGATTTTCTGGATCAATGGTTAAAATGATACAGTAAATGATCTGTTCGATATACAAATTTAACTTGCAAATATTCAGATATATTGTTATTCCAATAATACCTCTATGATCAATGTTCACTTTAGTTCCTTTGTTTCATTTCTTTGTTCTGCTCGGTGAATGCTCTGTCCTCTATTGCTCTGTGTCTGCACAATTTCTTGGCTCTGTTCTTCAGCCTGTATGATCAGATCTACATGAAGAATTCAATCTTCACCAGAATATATTCAGCATTCCTCCTTTCATAATGAATTCCTTTTCTCTTTATATAGACATGATCAGTTTCTCAATCTCCTTGTTTTTAATTGTAGATCACTTCTTCATCCGTAAAACTTGCCATGCTTTCTTTATCTCATAAAGATTTTCTTTAGTTTTATTCCACAAATATCTCCATGATAAATTTTAATAAAACAGGCTTTAAATCTCTTTCATGATTTAGTTTAACTGGTCATTGAGAATAAAGTAATAAATCATTCAATCTCTAAATATAGCTCTTGCCAGCTAAGTATTTTTGTCATTATTTAACTTCAGTTTTGTTTGGTCATTAACTCTAGTTATGCTTAGTAAAAACTTCAATTTACTGTGGTGCTCGGTATAGACTATGAACTTCTTAGTGACACTTTCTCAGTAACACTTGCTCTGTTACTAATATGCTCGATTTACATTGTGAACTTCTCATTGTTCACTATCAGTCGGTGTTCACTATCACGCGATGTATATAGACTTTTTATGTTTTACCAATAACATAAAATTTGTCTTTTCATTTCTTCAAGATTATGACCAATATGTGTATGAATAATCATACCATATCAAGTTGACATCAATGATAATACAATACATCAACTGATTTAATGTCATGCATTCACTTTTGCATCTCAGTGATCATCAACTTATCATCTTTAAACATTCAATCAGTTATAGTTCATCATGTTTTTACTAATGCAAAATGAGTAGGAAAAATGGAGGATAGGAAGAGCACTAGTGGAGATGCATTATTTCTTGGTGAGTCTTATATCTTGGATAAGCAAGAAAAATAAGTGTATATCTCAATCAAATAGTCAAAGTTGAGAATGTTGTTGCTGCAAATTAATTATACATAGGTAGTAAAGATCAAGAAGATGCTGGAAGGAATTCAAGAGAAGATACCATGTATAGGTAGACTACTCTATGGGGGGAGAAATCTAGACAAGTAAGGTAAAGAAACTAGACTAGATATAGTACAAAATCATAAGATAGTACAGTAAGGTTGGTTTCCTTTGGCATTATTGTCAAAGGGGGAGAAGAAAGTATGGAGAAGAATAGAAAAGGAGAGAAGTAAAGAAAGGAGAATGAATAAAGAATAGTGAGTACAGAGAAAGTAGAGAGATGAAGAGAAAAGATGAAGAATCCGAATGGACAAAATTGAAAGACAAAAAGGTACAAACAATGATGTACTACTAGAAGTTTTCCAAGATGTTTTCCATCAATGCCAAAGGGGGAGATTGTTCACATATGGAAATATTATTGGTATAACTACTCTAGTTGATAAGGAAGTTATATTGTTTGTCATTGATGTCAAATTAGCAAAGTATTAACTATCGACATTAAAGGAATACTTCTTGACAAGAAGGCTAGCTATCGAATAAGGATGCCGAAAGCTATCAGGTTAAAAGAAAAGATCACACCACACCTGAAAAGGAAGAATGAACAAGAAAAAGATTTATTATTATGATGAATTTATGATTTTTGGATCTAGGTTTATGTTTTGATGATTAAAGAAAAACAACTTAAGAAAGAAGATGAGAAGAAGTTAGGAATCATAAAGAGAAGTTTGGAATCATAACAAAGAAGAAGACAGGATAATGAAGAAAAAATTAATGAAACAGAGAAGGATAGTCGTGACCATAGAAGAGGATACATAAAAGGATATAGAGAATTGAATGATATGTTATTGTGTTACAGAAATTTATTAGATCTAATTTAGAAAAGATAGTGCAAACTACATGTCATTATAGGTTGTTACTCTCTAATAATTATGACATTAAAAATCCCTTATTAGGTGACCCTACCAGGTCTATTGTAAATCCTTTAACAAGGTGAACACTGTAAAACTAGGATAAAATCCTTTAATCAGGCTACCCCTAACAAGGTATAAGAATTTAATAGGTATCTAGGTGAATCCCATAATTTGGTAGCACTTAATAGTGCTTTTTTAACCTTTAACTAGGAAAGCTCTTTACTGAGCGTATTCGAGAAGAGTACAACATTTATGGGTGAAGATATCACACTGTGGTTTTTTCCCTGATCAGGTTTCCACATGATAAATAATAGTGTTAATATTGTGTGAATGTTTATCTTATGATGCATGAATGTTTAATGTTTTGGTAACCGATAAGACTGTTATAGGTTAATGAGGCTGTTATTGGTAAATGTATTAGAAAATGATTTGGGACTATGATTTAATGTGAATTCGGTGATTATTGATTCACCCCCCTCTCAGTAACCTTTCCTATATCTACATGATTATCATTTCTTCCTCTTCAGAGAAACTAAATAGAATGAAAATTTGAATAGGTTCTTCCTCTTTAAAGCAGTTATGTGCCACCAATTCAATCTCATGACTACAAGAAGCATTCCCATCTTCATTTCTCTAGCCTGTATAACTTTGTATGAAATATATTATCATCCCATTGCTTCTTGATCCGTCCAACACATCTTCCTCCAAGGCTTCTTTAACTACATGTTCTCATATAAATCCCTTATAGTTAACATCATATTTGGCACCCATTAGAGATCATGATTCTTCTAGAATCCAATTGTTTTCTTCTTGTTTCGATCATTTCCTTAGACCCACTCTAATACCATGTTGATGTTTTCAAAACTAGAATATCATTGACACAAATATCATATATCTAAGAATACAAATACAAATTGACACAATTATTTTACCTTTGGAAAAACCTCCTACTCCAGGGAAAACCCATCCACACCTGAAAAGTAGATACCTTTATTAAGATATCAAAATAATTACAATGATCTCGCTTATGATTGAAGTCTATAAGAATCAATAAGCATGCCTTTTTCTCAAAAAATATCTCAGTCTCTAATAAAAACAAACTGATTACAAAAATGAATCACTCAATACCCCAACAATCATACACAGATCATATATATTTTCAGCAATACAAAAGATGTGATATGACCCTTAAAATTTTAGAGCATAATGAACACAATTCTCCAATCCCATAACACTACAAAATGAATGAATGAATACAAGCCTCACTATTAGTTTCACTGAAGCAAGATACTTAATATAGAGCTCATGATTTTCTCTTGCTATATATTTTCAAAGATACAATACAAAAATGATACATATCATCATGGAGAACCAACCACTTTCTAGTATCTATATGATCCAATCAACATTTTGAAATATTTATCATCAACTTTAGAACATTTAGAGGCATAATCAAAAAACAATATTCTTTATCAGGTCACATAGTTATCATAATTTCACTAGTTAGGATCCCTACATTCCTTGGATCAAGACACATCCTTAGCGAGAAAACTTCAAATGTCCAATTAGTAACTTCACATTTCCATAGAATGCTTCGAAGAATTCATTCACCCATTTGGTTCTTAGTGAAAACTAGACCTTAGGCCTATTAGACCAAACACCAATGCTTTATCAATCATAAAATGAACTTCAATAATCAATACCTACATATCGATGAACATTACCAATTATCCCTCCTTGTTTACTGTGTACATATTAAAGAACCACGATGTTCAAAAAAATACTTGTTAGAAATGTCAATTACAAACCAATCAACTCTTATTTGTCCTTAGTCTCATAATATCCTTGAATACCATTAAATTCCATCAATAGATACTTCATTAATTCTACTATATATATGTACTAAAAATCCATTCAACACTTAGTGCATACCTTTGTTAAAGACCAAAACAAATGAATGAAACCTTTCTTTAACCATGACTGTTACTGACAGTTTTCAAGATCATCACTCATACATCTATAAATTTTATTCTAGAAAATACCTATCCAATTTCTCTAGTGAGTTTTTGGTAAATAAGAATAAAGACATGTCCAAAATTAATTAAGATCCAATGATTAAATTATGAGTTATGCCTTTTGTACCGAGACCATTTCTAACTGTAAAAAATAAGAAACAATAAAATTTTCTTACCTAGTTCTCCTAGGGCATAAAATTACTTCATATAATATCAAACCATTCAATGTCAAATCATATGCATCTTAAAGTTCTCTGAGTCTACTTTTAAATGAATCAAGAAACATGATTTTTCATCAGTCCATTTATGAGATATTTACAAACCCTTGCATGACATTCTATTAATGGGGGTTTTAAAATAATATTTATTAAATTACATCATTCTTCCTCAATAATTCATGGATAATGATCAAATAAAGTTTTTAATTAATTAGAATCACCATACTACATGTTCCAATAGATTTTTGTTCTCATTCAATCCAATATACCAATAGAAAACATACATTGGAACAGTAAAAATATGACTATAACAGGGAACTGTCAAGGAAAGTGATCAAATCAAAACATTTACTCATTGAATCCCTATTAAAAATATATTTCAATTGATTTCCATATAACATACTTATTTCCTATCAATTCAATTAACCTGTACATGAAAAATTTGTAATCCAAAACTATACAAGATTCTCTCAAATATCCACCAAATGCCTACAGGGTGGTGACAGCTAGAGGCTTATTGATTAATCTTTACACACTCTTACTCTAACCTTTCCCACGGACCTCAATTCAACCATTACATGGTTCTTATATCCATTTGATAATTTCTAACTTTGAGTAACCTTAGGGACCAAACAACTACCTTTGACAACTTTTAGTTTGTAACCTTTTTACAAATGTTTATAATGCAACTTTTTAAAAAATTTGACATTGTAACATAAATGAATTCATACCTTTGCATGAACACACTTAACACATCAAAATGGAATAGAAGTGAACATTTAAAAATTTCTTACCCTTTCATGGGAATATTTGCATAATTTGACCACTTGACCAATTTAGGACTTTAATTGCACAACTTGACAACTTTTACAAATGGATTTACTTAACCTTGCATAATAATTTAAATGGACTCAAAATAGATTTAAATGATCACATAAACTTAAATGTAAGTGAAATTACTCATGAAATTTATTTTAACCTCCTGGAACTAGGTGCTTCTACACCAGAAAAAAAAAAAGAATCGCACTCGACAAGTGAGTCTCAACGGACTTTTTATTTCCCATCGCCCAAACAAAGATATGATGATGTTACAAAGAAGGCTCCTACAGAATTCCAAGGGGTGGCAGCTACATCTCTTTAATAATATTCCACAACCAAGCTTCCTTAAATGTACGACAAGATGAAATGGTGCCAAGACATTCAACTTGATGCCAAGTCACCATGCACACAATTACATGACATCCACAATGTCAGTCATCACACGTAAGGTGTCAAATCAACCACAAAGTTGAGTCAACCATCTTCAACAATAATTTCTCTCTCTCATAACTATAAAACATTAAAAAATATGAAGGATCAATCAAATAATCAAAATGATCAGAATTACATTTATCATTTTTGGGTGTCTACATTTTTCTCCTCTTTGAGACAATGTGATTCTAAGAATTGTTTCAAAGGTAATTGAGAAAAAAATCACAATAAGAAATGGCTCAGACACAATAGGCTATAAGGGTTCCTTAACAAAAAAATTGGGAAAAAATTAGAAGAAGGGGCCAATTTGTCAAAAAAATGTTAGGAATCCAAAAATACAGATGGAATTGAAATCAACAGTCAAACACAAAAGGCATGATTGACCAAAAGGAACACAAGATTGATGAAAAGGAAAGACAAGACAAACCAAAGAAGCATGAGATGAAAATTAGACAAGGAAAAATGGTGGTAATGAAACCATCCTTTTTTATAAGTGCCCTTCTATAGAAAAGTGAATGTGTTATGTCATGAGATATATGAAGTCAGAGATATCCTATGATCTCTTTTACATAAAATAGACACATTGTAGACAATGAATGATTCAATCCATCCTAAAACATATGTATATTGAGGGTCAAGTTATATGTGACAGTCACTAGGTGAACATCCCAACATAGACACCCTAGACATACATGCCCAGAACTTCATGAAAACAGCCCATAATTAAAAGAACAAATAAAAAGAGGCCATGAACCATCCCAACCACTCTTATTACTCACTATTACCCTTAATTAGCATACAAACATGGCAAAAAATTAAATCAATAAAAGATAAGTCTCAATAAACCAAGCAAACCAACAACCATTTTGATCTTACAGTTAAATTTGATTATTTGTGCTGAAAAGGATCATCATGATTTATAGTTTTAGGAATGACATGCCCTATATAAGACAAATATTGTTTCATATTGAGCCCATTGCACCTTGTTTAAGATGGATGATGGTTGATGGAGGATTGATGATGATAATATTGTGATGTGACAAGTTGGATATGTCTGATAGATGACTCGATTGGGTGGTGTATCTATTGATGCATGATTTATCAAGCATGAGATTTGACCTATTTCCTAGTTGTTTATGATCAAATGTCTATCTTTGTCACAAGGCACAATTTATTGATGAAAAAAGAAGTGGTGTCATAAAACGAGATTTATTGGTTTGGATTTTTAAAAAAATAAAAATTATTTGTAAGACTTATTTTTTAAGGATATTTTATAATTTTTAGGATTTTTTTCAGGATTGTTTTATTTTTTAATTTTTTTTAGGACATTAATGCTCGAGAAAGATGTAGTTTTTTTCCCCCAATGTCTAGCATGGAAGCGACATTATGAATGAATGAATGGACTGGTATAATGATAATGGATAGAGGAAGATGGTGGCAACTTTACTATGGAATTAGGGATGATTTGAATCTAAAGGGCTATCTAATGAGGGGAGAGCATGTTTTTTTGAAAGCTAAGGGATTAGACATGAAAAGGTAAGGTATTGGCATGATGCATTGGATGGAATGTGGTCCACAAAAATGGACATGTCAAGGGGTTTTTGAAAACTTATTTTGTGTTTTGAGTCTTTATTTTATATAAAGATCAAGGGATGAATTTGGATAGGATAACAATAAGACATGGAAACTACATGAAGGGATAAGAAATATAAAAAAAGGGTAATTGATATGGACTTAAGGGTGTGATAAGGTAAGGGATCTGGACTAAAAGGAAATGATGAGCTACAGGATATTAACTAATCATACTTAGAAGATCCTCAACCTTGTCAAGACCAAAGATGGGACACAAATAATTCTTAGAAGATCCTCAACCTTGTCAAGATCAAAGATGGAAGAGGGAATATGGATGAAAATAAATATTATGGATATAGGGGAAAAGGGATAATGAAGGGAATGATGGAAGATCAAATATAGAAAATGAAATATGGATGCAGAGAAGGGTGATGGATATGCAGGACAAATGATAATGAAGGATATGATAAACAGGATATGATATGGGTATGATATGAGTGGGATACATTTAGATGGAGGGATAACAATTTTAGAGTGTTGTGCTTTGAGGAGACACTCAAAAATCCACATGGATATCTTTTTCATTCTTTTGTGGTTCCTTGGAACACATTGCTTGTACAATGGATTTTAGGAACCCATATGGCTTTTGATTTTTATTTCTTTTCCTCAATGGTACTTTGTGGAATTTTGGATTTTTATTTTTTATTTTTGAATCATATTTTTTTTATTTTTACATGTCTTTTATATGTGACATGTTGATCCTTGATTGCGTGTAGGTTTTATGACTTATGGATTTTATGCTTAACATCCAATTCTTGGAAAATAAATGAGACACATGGATGGATAGAAATGATATAGAGGTATGTTGGATGGAAATAAGGTTCTCCAATATGTATGTCTTATTAGGAATAATGAAACTAAGGAGGGGGGGGTTGAATCAGTTGTATGCCAAATATTTAACCTTTAAAATTTAAACCAATTACTTAATGAAAATATAAACACTTCAAGAACAACACCATAACACAAGTAGTTTTTTGTTGAGGAAAACCCTCTTAAGGATAAAAACCTTGGTGGGAATTAACACCCACAAATAATACACTAGAAATATTGTATCCATGTTAAAATATCTAGACCTATTAGGAGTTGATTATTAGATCTAGTACAAAGTCCATATTAAAGGACAGACCCTGTTAGGATTTTAATGAAATGATGAGCTCACTGCCTGAGAACAATGCCCAAAGTGAAGGTTAAATCCAACTTATGAAGGTTAAAACCACTTTTTGGATCCACTATCCAAAGAGAAGTATAAAAATATACTTATAACGGTGAACTGACTGATAGCAACTTGCTTTGCCTATAAAGTTCCAATGAGGTGCATTACAAACATAATCACTACTCTACATCCATTAGAACTCACATTCACATGCTCGTAGCATCCAATACATCAAAACCATACCTTTACACATCAAGACACTTCTTTCCTTTATATAAGTTATAATAAGCAATTAGGTCAGCCTGTTAAGACTTCCCTAATGTACAAACAATTACATATACCATTGATAATATACACACGATACCATACACAAGTATTTAATAAATACAAATCATCAGTACATGCCAATACCCATAATTCATGCTTGCTAATCATAAATCACGTTACATCTCTATGGTCAGCCCCAAATAGTTCTTCGCTAGTCCACACACCTCAACTGACATCATCAAGAATCCAATGACACAAGAATAAAAAATAATGTTCTCCCATGTATCTTCTATAACACGTTAAGCTTGCATATCAAAACTCATTCTTGCATCCAAGTTATCCCAAAACTCAGAGACCATCTCTGTCATAATCCTTTGTCATTGTTTTGTAACTAGTCTTCACCAAAATAGCTATAATATATGCAAATAACAAAATAAGATCCAGAAACCTTAGACATAAGGTATACACTCATCCCTCACACAAATTTGTGCTCTCATACTCTCACATTGTACACTGTCTGTACACATCTGTCAATCTCGCTTGTACCTATGATAACCAATCTTTATGAAACTTCTAATGCATCCAACTAAAACATATGTTGAAATAAATTAAAAACATAAATTTCAATACCTCAAACAAAAGCAATTCCAACAATCTCCCCCATTGGCATTGATGGCAACATATGTGAAAATTTATCAACGAAAAAGTAGCTTTCTTAATACAATCTTCTCAATATCCTCTTCATAGCTCCCCCTAAAATAGTAGGGATTTTTTACTTTTATTTCTCCCCATTTGATATTAATGGAAAATGATTCCATATATCTTTTCCTTCTCTATGAATCCCACCTCTATATCTTTTTCAAATCTCCATGCCTGCAAAAAACTAGTTGCTTGATCACCCAAAAATGTTATGTTGTGTTCCTGCGATCACTCCCCCTGGAGAGTAGATCCAAGAATCAAGTTCAAAGAATAATATAGCTCTAATAAATTATATATTGATGCATTCCTACATTATTTAATTCTCACAAGGAGGGGTTCTCATGCCAAGCATACCTCTGAGATACTCAAAGACATCTTTTGAGAAAGGTTTAGTGAATATATCTTCTATTTTATCCTTTATACTAATGTACTCCAATCTGAGTTCATTTTCTGCAACCTTGTCTCTCAAAAAGTGATAGTTAGTTGAAATTTTTTTAGTCTTTAAATGCATAACAAGGTTCTTTTACATGTTCACTATACTTGCATTATCGCAATGTATAACCATTGGCTCTTCAAAGGTTATCCCAATGTCCTTTAGCATATATTTGCATCCAAACAATCTGTGTGCAATTTATAGCAATAGCTACATTTTCTGATTCAGTAGTAGATTGAGCTATACCGTCTTGCTTCTTACTTAACCATGAAACCAACCTTTTTTCAAGGAAAAACGCTCCACCACTGGTGTTTTTTTGGCCATCAACACTTCCTGCCCAATCAACTTTAGTATAATCATGCAATGTAAAATCATCAAAACTTTCACACCATAAATCATATTCCAGTGTCCTTTTCAAATATTTGAATGTTCTTTTAACTACAGCAATGTGAGTCTCCTAAGGACTGGCTTAAAACCTTGCAATAATTCAAACTACACTAGCTATGTCTGTTCTAGTGTGAGTTAAGTACTCCAAACCTCCAATCATAAATTTTTATTTTGTCTGAAAAACACTTTGAGATTTATCAGTAGTAGTAAGCTTGCATCTAGTAACCATAGGTGTTCCAACAGGTTTACAATCTCCCATCCCAAACTTCTTTAGCAACTCATTAAGATACATTGTTTGAGAAATAAAAATACCATGTTTACTTTAAGTAATTTGCAAACCAAGGAAGAACTTCATTTCACCAATCATAGACATTTCAAATTCACTTTTTATTTCCTCAGATAATTTGTTACTCATTTCATCTTTTCTGCCAAAGATTATATCATCCAAAAAGACTTCAATAATCAAGATTCCATCTTCACAAGTTCTCAAATATAAATTAGCATCTGCATTACCTTTGCTGAAATGAAGATGTAATAAATCCTTGTCTAACTAAGCATACCAAGCTCTAGGATCTTGTTTCAGACCATAAAATTATTTCTTCAATATGAAAACCATGTCTTCATCATCTGTCAAAGGAAAACCATAAGGTTGATCAATGTAGACTTCTTCCTCTAGATTGTCATTCAGAAATGTATAATTTATATCCATTTATATACCTTAAAGTATTTACATGTTGCATAATCATGGAACAATCTCACTTCTTCTAACCTCGCAAAACATGCAAATATTTCTTCAAAGTCTATACCTTCCTGTTGTGAATATCCCTTGCAAACTAGTCTAGCCTTATTTCTTACAACCATGCCCTATTCATTCATTTTTTTTATAAAAACCTATTTAGTTCCAATTATAATCTTGTCCTTAGGTCTAGGAACCAATTACCAAGTGCTTTTCTTCTCTATCTGATCTAGTAATTCTTGTATTGCCTTAGTCCAAGATTCATCTCTACATGCTTCATCAATAGTCTTAGGTTCTACTTGCAAAATCAAGCAAAGATCATTTCTAACTTTAGACCTTGTCACCATTCCCTTATTAACATCATCAATAATCTGATTCTCAAGATGATTCATCTTAACATACCTTGGTGTCCATGGTGCTTCTATAGACTCATCCAAGAATGTCTGAATCTCAAGAATTTGTTTTGTCTCTTGATTTTTAGTACTCTTCTCATCGTCTGGGATCTCAGTCTGAAACCTCTCATCAATTTTTACGTTATCACTTTCAACTATTTTTCTCAATTTCAGATTGAAAAATTTATAATCCTTACTTATAGTGGAATAGACAAGGAATATTCTTTCATTACTTCTGATGACATGTAACTGATTGAATGTTTGACAATGTTAAGTTGAAGATAATGCAAGGCATTAAATCAGTTAATGTATTATATTGTCATTGATGTCAACTTGATATCATCTGTATGGTCATGTACATAATGCCAAAGACTTCAGAGAATCAAAGGAACAAAGGTTATGCTTTCAGCAATGCATAAAATTCAAGTATTCACTAAGTGACAAACAACACCGACGGAGTGCACACCGATGGACAGAGCAAAGAAGAATAGTCATAGTGATACCCAAAAATCAGAAATATAGTATTGCCTGATGAAGAAAAACCATAGTGATGCCCAATGAGAAAAGTTAGAAGGTTGCCTGAAAAGTAAAATTCCAATGATGCCCAATGGACGAAGATCATGAAGCTAACTGGAGTCTCACTGACAGAACTATCAGTTGTCACTGACGACTAACTGCAGTGGTGACTGATGGAATAGAGAGTTTAAAAAATGACAAAATATCTAGCTGGAAGAGCTAAAGATAGACTTAACTGGCTGTCTACTTTGTTTTATTCGACTAGAGATAAGTGATTGATTTAAAGATGATTTGTATAGTTGACAAGAAGATATCTATGAGACAAATCAGGAGTTATGCTTTAAATCTAATTGGCTAGATTGTTTTTCATGCCAAGAATCAAGAATCAAGAAATAATGAATATCATGTCTATATAAGAGACAAGCTTAATTCATTTACAAATGGGATTAAGGGGAGTGAATAGAAAGATGATGTTGAAGAGAAACTAATGAAGAACAACTTCATGTAGTCCTGGTCAAACAAGCTGAAGGAAGAGCTAAGGAATTTTGCAGACATTGACAAACAATGAGCACAACATCATAGAACAGAAAGTACAGAGCACAAAGGATTGAATTGATACATTGGTCAGAGAGGTAATGTACTTAAATAGATCTGAAAATCTACAAATTCAAAGTTGCAATATAAATAGGTCATAGTGTTTCAGTTTAACCATTGAAGCATATAGTCCCTTAACCGAGCAGGACTTAACAGTCTTCTATATATTGAGGTACATCTCAAGGAGTTCCAAAAAGGTTGATTCATGAAAGTAGCATTGGACTTGCCTAATACCTAGTGACATTCTAAGAAGGAGGTTGATTTAAGGATGGTAGCAATAGATACCCGATACTAAGTGACAAAATCCTCTAACAAGGTCGCACTTAACAGTGTGTTTGTAACCTTTAATAGGGTTGGCCCCTAATAGGGCTTACTTCAGAAGAGTGAAAATTTGGGGTACCGGTCCCAGTGGTTTTTTCCCTAATAGGGTTTCCACATTAAAATTCATGTGTTATGTGTGTATGATTCATTTCTTTACTATTTTGTATCTTACATAGCTAACCCTGGATTGATTGGTATACTCTGCTTATCTACTGAGTTTTGTTAAATAGTTATACTTCTTATTGGTAATCAAGAAAGAATAAGGATTGACAGAGAAAACCGACAGATAGTTAATCATTATTTGTATTTCATGGCATGCATCTTGTAGGGACATAATAATCTGAGGTTTATTGATTGGTGGTTAAGTTTGAAAGATAAATTTTTGAGGCCACTAATTTACCCCCNTTCCCCCCCCCCCCCCCCCAGTTATTACTAACAATTGGTATCAGAGCTTGTGTGCTTAGAAAGGAAGGTTTCAAGACCTAAGTCAAGATCACAAGAAGAACAGACAAGATGTGCCCAAGTTGAACAAAGACAACTTTTCTTCATGGAAAAGCAGGATAAGACTCCACTTATCAGGTATTGGTAATGATGTTACTCAATTCCTAGATACTGAATATTTGTTTCCCATAGGAGTATTGACAGTAGATCAATTGAGGGAGAAGCATGAGCACAACTACATGGTCATAGAGCTTTCTTCCTCACTCTCTAATGCTGAATTTAAAGATGTCAAAGATTGCAAAACTACAAAGAAGATGTGGGACAAACTGAAGCTTGTACATGGAGGTGATACAAATGTTCTAAGAGCCAAGGTATAAAACCTTAGAGGAAAGTTTGATGATCTCAGAATGAAAGAAGGAGAAAAAATCACACAGTATAGCACAAGAATCAAAGAAGTAGTCAATGCTATACGAGGACTTGGAGGTACACTTGAAGAGGCGATAGTGGTAAGTAAAATCTTAAGAACCTTACTGCCTATATATGCTATTAGATTTTCTTCCATTCAAGAAATGAGAGAAATAGAAAACAATACAGTTACTCTTGATAGTTTAATTGGTAGACTGATCTCATTTGAGATGAATAACTTTGATAATAGTGTCTTACCAAACTTAGAGTCTGCATTTAAGTCTTCTATGAGAATAAGCAAATCAAGTCATAGACACACATCTAGAAGATATAGTGAAAGTGAAAGTG
>MU225943.1:117919-136052 GCA_018584345.1 Thuja plicata
GAAATCTAATTAAATTTCCTAGGTAAACTTAGGGACTCTTAATGTTATTTTTATGTGGTCAATATATGTGGCCAGTATACTGACTTCTATAAAAATAATACTAAGAAGCACCATAACCTAGAGGGTTTTATATTAACACAGAATCCTTAGTTTTTAAGTAAATCCAATCTTTTCGAATGACCCTGGAGACGGAGAACAGTGAGTCTTTCTCTAATCCTCCACATCATCAAACTCTATTAACAAAATTTAGTGAATGACATGCGTACTCCTTTTGACCTCACCTTGTAAAATTCTCGAGTATTATCCTAAAATTAATCCTAGTCAAACTTATGATTAACGTCACCTTATGCAACTAATCTGTTAGTAGACGTTTAGGGTTAAGGGAGGTTGACAGTTGTCATGATTCCCCTTCGACCCTCTTGTTAGTAATATTAATATATAATTTCTCCTTCAAAAAAAAAAAAATTGTTGCGTTTTGGGCATGAAATTTTTGGGCATTACAATCTTAGAACCAGTAATTATCTATTTTGATAACACCAGTGCAATAAACATTTCCAAGAATCTAGTCATGCATGCTAAGAATAAACACATTGCTATCAAGTATCATTATTTGAGAGAACAAGTTCAAGCAAAGGAAGTGACACTTGAGTATGTGCAATCCAAAGAACAATTAGCTAATTTCTTCACCAAGCCACTGCCCAAGGATACATTTGAGTACTTGAGAAATAGACTAGGGGTCAAACCCTTTTCTACCAGTCAGTAAAATGACTAGAAGACAACATTAGCCTACATATTATCATAATATCAGTAATGTTGATGCAAGTAAAGAAATGAACTTCAAGGCTACATCTATATACAAACAGGTATATATCAGCACCGAGCACTAGAGCATATTGATGTATTGCTAATGGATAAGGGAATTTCAATGAATATATTATGGATGGAGAGAAATGATTGTTTGACATGAATGTCAGATATTTGTTTGGCATTGTTGTCAAAGGGAGAGAAATTATCCATATTATCACATCCTTCTAGAAAGGGAGAGAGATTATCCATTATCACATTACTCCAATAGGGAGAGATATTGTATGGAAAGATTATACAAAGGGAGAGTTGCAAAAAAAAAAGGACATCAAAAGAGAAGAACAGTCAAGGGAGATAAATTGACACAAGGAAAGAACACAACACATCAGAATACAAAGAGATGCAAGAATGAAAATCTAAGCTAAAACAGAGCTTACCGATGGTTAGACATTTATCAGTTTTTAGAATAAAAAGATTGGTAGTTTGATGAATCTCAACTATTGTATTTCATATTGTATTAGAAATAGTATAGTGTGATAATATAGTATGTTTCCATCAATGCCAAAGGGAGATATTGATGACATGTAACAGATTGAATTTTTGACAATGTTAAGTTGAAGATAATGCAAGGCATTAAATCAGTTAATGTATTGTGTTGTCATTGTTGTCAACTTGATATCATCTATACAGTCATGTACATGATGCCAAAGACTTTAGAGAATCAAAGGAACAAAGGTTATGCTTTCAGTAATGCATAAAAGTCAAGTATTCACTAAGTGAAAAACAAAACTGATGGACAAAGCAAAGAAGAATAGTCACAGTAATACCCGACAATCTGAAGTATAGTATTGCTTGATGAAGAAAAACCACAATGATGCCCAACGAACAAAGTCAAAAGGTTTCCCGTTGAGTAAAATTCCAATGATGCCTGACAGATGGAGATCAAAAAGCTAACTAGAGTCTCACTGATGGAACTATCAGTTGTCACCAATGACTAACTGCAGTGGTGACCGACAGAACAGAGAATTCAGAAAATGACAAAATATCTAGCTGGTAGAGCTAAAGATAGACTTAACTAGTTGTCTACTTTGTTTTATTTGACTAGAGATAAGTGATTGATTTAAAGATGATTTGTACATTTGGCAAGAAGATATCTATGAGACAAATCAGGAGTTATGCTTTAAATCTAATTGGATGGATTGTTTTTAATGTAAAGAATCAAGAAACAATGAATATCATATCTATATAAGAGACAAGCTTTATTCATTTATGAATGGGATTAAGAGGAGTGAATAGAAAGAGGATGTTGAAGAGAAACTGATGAAGAACAACTACATGTATTCCTAGTCAAACAAGTTGAAGGAAGAGCTAAGGAATTCTACAAACACTGACGAACAATGAGCACAGCATCACAAAGCAAAAATTATCGAGCACAAAGGATTGAATTGATACATTGGTTAGAGAGGTAATGTACTTAAATAGATCTGAAAATCTACAAATTCAAAGTTGCAATATGAATAGGTCATAGTGTTTTAGTTTAACCATTGGAGCATCAAGTATCTTAACCAAGCAGGACTTAATAGTCTTCTATATATTGAGGTACATCTCAAAGAGTGCCAAAAAGATTCATTCATGAAAGTAGCATTGGACTTGCCCAATACCTATTGACAGTCTAAGAAGGAGGATGATTCAAAGATGGTTGCAATAGATGCCCAATACTAAGTGACAACCTCTATGTATAAAATCCTCTAACAAGGTCGCACTTAATAGTGTGTTTGTAACCTTTAACAGGGTTGGCTCCTAACAGGGCTCACTTCAAAAGAGTGAAAATTTGGGGTACTGGTCCTAGTGGTTTTTCCCCTAACAAGGTTTTCATGTTAAAATTCATGTGTTATGTGTGTATGATTCATTTCTTTACTATTTTTTATCTTACATAGCTAACCATGGATTGATTGGTATACTTTGCTTATTTACTAAGTTTCGGTAAATAGTTATACTACTTATCAGTAATCAAGAAAGAATAAGGATTGACAAAGAAAACCAACAGACATTTAATCATTATTAGTATTTCATGGCATGCATCTTGTAGGGACATAATAATTTGAGGTTTATTGATTGGTGATTAAGTTTGAAGGATAAATTTTTGAGGCCATTGATTCACCCCCCCCCCCTCTCAGTTGTTACTAACAACTTCTAGCATCAAAATTTCCAATTCCATTATCTCTTTTGATATAAAACTTGCTACTAAATATTCTAAAGTATTTTATAGTAGAACCATAACCAAACCAAAGTTCATAGGGTGTCTTATCAATAACTTCTTTGATATGAATTTTGTTCAAAGTGTAGACAATAGTACTAAATACTTCTCTCCAATGCGTATGACATACATTACCTTCAAGAAACATAGTCTTGTATGCATCTAGTATAGTTCTATTTTTCCTTTCTATTATCCCATTATGTTGAGGTGTCCTAGGAGAAGAATTATGTCTGCATATCCCATGCTTTTCACAGTAAGCATTGAAAAAATTTGATGTAAACTCTCCACCTATGTCTGGCCTTAAATATTTTATCTTAAGACATGATTCATTCTCAACTTTTGCTTTGAGAATCTTGAACTTATCAAATGCTTCAGATTTTTCTTTGAGAAATGAAACCCACATCATCCTAGAATAGTCATCAACAAAAATTATAAAGTACCTTTCACCATAGTAATATCTAGTCCTTGTAGGACCACAATGATCCGTATGTACCATATCCAACTTCCCTCTTTCTGAAAAGGATTTTCTCTCAAAGCTACTCTTAGTTTGTTTTCCCATCAGACACTCTCTACACATAGTGTTAGTATGATTCACAATACTTGTAAAATATCTGACTACATTAGTGTTACTGGCCCTTATAATATTATCAAAATTTATGTGACAAAACCTCCTATGCCATATTTAATTTTTATATATCTTCGCAGCAAAACAAGTTGTCTTTGTAGTATTCAACTCAAACACATTACCTCTTGACTTAGTACATGATGAGATCAAGTTTCCAGGTTGACCTCTGATAGTAAATTTTATATCCATGAACTTTAAGTGATATCCCTTGTCTACAATTTTTCCAACGCTGAACATGTTGTTCTTAAGTCCATAAACAAGTAAGACATCATCAATGTTAGTTTTACTAGCAAGAGAGAATGAGCCAACTCCAATGATCAACTTAGGAGTGTTATCACCAAATTTGACTACACCACCATCATATTTATTTAGTTGAACAAATTCATCTTTATCACCAATCATATGATGTGAAGAACCACTATCAATGATCCATTCTAATTTATTTTCAACATGCAAGACTAGATCTTTTTCTTCATGAATAGGTTCATCATCTTTAATAGAAATAAATCTAATTTCATTCCCATCATCCATAGATTCGTCACCAGACACACCTTCACTAGCATAGTAGCATTCCTCATCCCTAGAGTAATTATACTTGTAAAACTTAGGATTATGCTTAGGAACCCTTGTAGGACATCTAGATGTAAAATGACCAATCTTATTACAAGAAAAACATTTCATGGGTAATTTTCCTTCAAACTTACCCTTACCTTTCCTTTCCCTTTTTTCTATTAGAGCCACAAGTTTGTTCACTTTCCTTTTTGCTTCTTCAATCTCTGCCCAATCATAAGAAAATTATCCAAGCTCTTCATGTCTATTGCTTTTGCTATAGCTTTCAAGGCTTGATAAGGTCTTTTTGTCATTATAAATAATAGCCTTGAATGAAGACTCTACTTTGGGTAAAGCATCCTATAACTTTGCGGTCTCAAAGGTGGTTAGCTTAGAAATTAGGACTTCTCTATTAAAATTATTTTTTAGTGGTATGATCTCCTTTATCACTTGCACTTTAGTTTGTAGGCAAGTGTCAAACATCTAAGAATTTTTGTGATCACTTCATTTTTAGTATATGTGCCTCCTAAGTTTCTGATTCCCGTAATAGCCTATGTAAACCTTTTTACATATGCTCATACACTCTCATCATCTCACATCCTTAGATTCTCCATTTTAGGATTCCAATTCTATATTTTTTCTCACTTAGTGTACTGATCTCCTTCATATAGAGCCTCTAGCCTTGTCCATATCTTGTGATCTAAATCAAGATCTTTAACCTCTATAAATGTTTCCTCAAAGAGTGCACTTATCAGTGCTTCCCTTGCAACCATATTTAAATAAAAAATGTATTTTCTTCTTCAATAGAATTTCCTAATTCATATTTTTCCTTTATTGGTTCATCCTTCTTTGTAATCATCTAGTAATCAATTCCCAAGTAGATCAGATGAGTTCTCATCTTATTCTTCCAACTGTCAAAATTTTCAGCACCAAATTTTGGACTCTCCTTGTTGGCAAGTGATGCATTTTGGAGTGCTATGGGACACTTAAAGGTTTTCATTTATGGAAACACATTTGATATGATGATTGCTTGGATTTAAGTACAGTTTTGGAGATACAGTCTTGAAAATGACTAAGTATAGAAGCATAAGTACAAAGTATTGCAATACTATTTTGGACAACAAATATCATATATGATATATGATGACTTATGAGCTTAGAGGTAGACACTTTGGGATATGTGTGCCCTTCAATTAAGGTTTCTTGTGTTTTAGTGTTGATCGCATAGATTTAGAGTATTTTGAAGACATGCAAAGATAGTGGAACAGTGAAATAGAGCAGATGAACAGTCACGATGATTGAGGGAGTATAAGATCGAATCCAAACATGCTAATTTGGATTGTTATTGTGAATTACCTATACTTTGGTAGTACAAGGTGGTCGACATTGTATTTACTTTTTGTATAAGCATTTATTCTATTTTATACTATATTTGAGAGTTGACAAAATGATGTAACACATATATATAAAGAACATTTTGTAAAGTGAAGATGTAAAAAGAGATGTTAGAGATGATTGATGGAAGATGCAAGATCAGAGGTTGAAAGATATTATTGAGAGCTATAACTAGAACTATCTAAGAATTGCAGATGCTTGTTTTTTTTCATTACTAAGAACACTTTGTAATAGAAGTATTGGTTGTAAAAGTTGTAAGCTTAGTATACCCCTAACAGGGTGTTAAATATCTTTAACAGGGTTGATGTTTCTTTAACAAGGAAATATACTATGTAATACTCAGCTCCTAAGAGGGCTAGGTTTCCTTACATGGACATTATACTTTAGTTCATGTTTGTGGGTACCATCCCCACCGGGGTTTTCCCTTGGCCAGGGTCTCCTCGACAACAAATAATGGTGTTATGAGTTGTGTGTTACTTTCTTATGTTCTTTTCATTTCAACATTCTTATGGTTTATTTGGAATTGGTTTAGGTTTAATTTAAAGTGTTGTAATACTAATTCACCCCCCTCTCAATATTACTCAATCCTAATAATTGGTATCAGATTAGTTGACCCTTGGAGAAAATGTTTAACAGCTTAAGGGAGATCAAGATAGATTCTGAAAGTTTGGAAGAAAACTTTGAAGCAGCACTTGAAGACCTTGATAAAGAAAAAGAATAGAATGGTGACTTGAGATTCAAATTGAGAAGAGCTAAAGGATTCATTAAGAAACTAAAAGATCAGCTTGAACTTTCCAAAAGTCAGAGACATGATCTTATGGTTCAGATAAAGGAGGACTAAGACAATGATACTTTAGATTAGATAAAACAACTTGAACAAGAGAATGATACTTTAAATCTTAATCATGAAACGATGGCTAAAGAGATTCAAGAAGAAAAGGATGCTTAAAAAAAATTGAAGAAGCTTTGAAGGATGCTAATATTCTGATGGGACAAATGAAGACTGAACTTGATCACTAGAAGAACAAGTATCTAAAATTAGAGAAATATAATCAGATCATAAAAGGTGAACTTGTTGAGGCAAAGAAACATATTGAGAGACTTCACATGAGTAGTGAATTGATTGATGCACAAAGAGAAAGAAAGAAACCTAAAGGAGACATGACTGGTGTTGGCTTCAATGAAGCTGAATGTTCCCAGAATCAAGAAGAAAAATTTGATGCGAAGACTGATGGAGAAAAACCTACTCTTGAAGAACCTAAAAGAAAGATCAGACCTTTCAGAGGTAGATGTTTTGGATGTAACAAGGTTGGACACATGAAGAGAGATTTCAGAGGTAAAGCCCCTTTCAAACCTTTCTTTGGTTATTCCTTTAACTATCATGCATATAGGCACAAGAAAGAAGAATGCAGGAAACCTGATCAATCTAGATTCAGACAAGATAACATTAGGGAAAAGACAGTGGCTAAAACCACATGTTACAAATGTAATAACCTTGGGCACATTGCTAGGTATTGTAAGTTGCAGGTAAATCAGATCAGATCACCTCCTATATGCTACAAATGTAACAATCTAGGGCATATAGAAAAGTTTTATAGGTACAATAGAGTAGACAATAGAAGAGTACCACCTCCTATGGATACAAAGAAGAATGACAGTGATACTGCTAAGAGTCTTGCTGAATATAGAAGTGAATTTGACTATTGTTTCAAGAAAGTAGAAGATAAAAGTAGCAATAAGGTATGGAAATTCAAAGACTCTATTGAGGTATTATTTCAAGGAGAGACACTAGATGCTACTATTCCTTCTCCTAATGCTAACACTGCTACATCAACCTAAATGGTCGAGCATGGACTTAGGGGGAGCATTGGATGAAGACACAGGATTATATCCAATCCCTAATTTTGAGGAGTAAGCTCATGTGAGCTTGGTTATAGTGTATGCAGCCATCATGGAACCTATATCTATGATTGCAACATCTGAAGATTCATATTATGTGATCACCAGATTTATGATTGACTGGACATTGTGTGAAGTTGAGTTTATTGAGTAAACTGCATTTAATCACTTAGCGATGAATAAAAGACATCAAAGTTACTTACTTATTCACCATTTGAAGAGAAGAGACCAAGGAGAGTAGAGTTTAGAGCGTATCAGACTACCAAGCAGCCATATTGCGTGATTTCAAAGCAAAAGTTCAAAATTCAGTGTGCTTAAGGTATTTAGACTATCTACTCAAGTAGAAGTTATGGATGCACCATTGATTTATGATTTTATGGATAAACCTAGATATAAATTCAAGAAACATCCCTTTATGTCTTGTGAGGATGACCTTGAAGGAGATTTTTCCTAAACACCATATGACATCCTACATGTAGAAGATATTAGGGCATACATACATTGCAAATATGAGACATTGGGAGCCATAGATATTTTCAGAGAAATGAAGGATGAGTTCAAACACCTAGATAACCTGAGCATCATGAAAATGACAAATATGTATGAATTCAATGAATAAGAATGGTTTAAAATAATACTTAGCAGATTTCATAACCAATTCATTTGGATAGGGGAGAAACCTGTAAATATTTGTAGTTAGTTGATTCATGGCATAACTAGGCTAGACAATGTTGGAGTTATCCCTGTAGCAGAAAAGAATACAAAGAAATAAGTCAAAACCCTAACACACTCTAAATGGGATAGGTGAGAAATGACAATGAATGAAATTTTGTAGTAGGATGTAATACTAGTTGAAATGATACTTGGATATAAGATTTACTACAGCAGTAGACATAATTCAATCTCAGTAGGATTTATTATGATGGCTTATAGGATGGTAAAGGAAAACACAAAATTCAATCTATGCGAGGTTCTGTCACATCAGTTTTAAGAGAATGTAAATATTATCAAGAAGGATAAATCTAAGGCTTTTAGATTTGGCCCACTTCTAGTTCACATGTATATCCATATTGAGAATAAGTTCCCTAGAATGCACCCTAGAGCATGGATGGAAAGCATACCCAATAGTATTTAAATATCATAGGGTTACAGAAGACAAAACAACACATGGGTGTGATGAAATACAACTAATTGTATGTTTTGAAGTCATTTGTTGATATTCAACCGAGTTGCAGATGTGATTATAAACATTATTAGTTAATGTATTTTCATTGATGTCAACTTATTTGAGTTTTATTATGGTGGAAAACATTTGTTATGTATAAAATATGAGGAACAAAAAAATTTATTTGGTCAGAAAATGAAGAGTTTTGTATACACTGAAAGACAGTGGACACCGAGGAAAACATAGTGTATACCGAGAATAGTGATAACTAAGAAAGGGATTGCCAACACAAGGTATTGACTAAGAAATTAATTCAAATCGAGGCTGACTAGAATGTTGAGCTAACAATTGATGATTTCAAGGTAAAAGATAAATTTTGTTATTTTGATCAAACGACTATGAAAATTAAATGAAGATTAGATGACAAAGATTGAAATGTGTTTTTAACACAACTATCGAGGAAGGTTTAAACGGTAAAATTAATGATGGAGATTAAGAAGAAAAATATGAAGGATGGAAATTAAATTAGACATGATGTCTATATAAGAGACAACACATTCATTATGAATATACCCATGAGAAAAGATGATGAAGCACACATGCAAAGTTTATGCATGACTGATCAAACTAGTTAAAGACATAACCAGGCATTTTTTCTACAGACATCATCGAGAAAATAGAGGAAAGAGCATTACCAAAAAAAATAGAGTATGGTGAATCAGATGAACTAAAGTGAAAAACTTTATCAAAGGTATTATGTACTTAGCATAGATCTATAAATTTGCTAAATAGAGTTGTATTTGAATCAAATCATTACTATATCAATATAACCATTTTTACAGATAAATCTCTTAACCGAGTAGGACAGTGAAAGTCTTTATTATAATATTCAGAGAATGTTGAGTGTTTTATTGTTGATCCCATAGTGAATGCATGGTCAAGAGAGAAATGTTAGTTTTAAATCCTCTAACTAGGTCACATTTAACAATGTGCATTGTAACCTCTAACAGGGTTGGCTCTTCACCGAGCTCACTTCAGAAGAGTGAAAATATTTTGGGTTACCGGTCCTAGGTGGTTTTTTTCCCTTAGGAAGGTTTTCACATTAAAAATTTGTGTCAATGTGCATGAATGATTGTGGATTGTTATTTTACTTTACACTTTACTTTATTGACCTAGATCGGTAATCACAGTATTATTTTACTGACATTCGGTAAACACTATTGACTAAAGTTTGAGATACAAAATACATTTCACTGAGCTGAATTATATGTTTGAATTTGTGTTGATATACATCTAGAGGAATTTGGGACTATAGGATAATTACAAGGAAACTGAGTCTAACTAATTCACCTCTCCCCCCTCTTAGTTATTCTAACAATTGGTATCAGAGCATGTATTGCTTAGAAGAAAGTTTTGAAGGACTTAAGCTAAAGGTCACAAGATGTATAAGATAGACACACCGAAGATACACAAGGATAACTTCTCAACATGGAAAAAAAAAATGAGGCCATACCTATTAGGAATTAGAGACAACATTGTAGATTATCTAGGTAATGAATTCATTCTACCTTCTAGACCTTTGACTGTTAATCAGATGAAAGAGAAACATGAACATAACCTTATAATGGTGGAGATTGCTTCTTCACTTACTGATGCATACTTTGAGGACATCAAGACATGGAAAACTTCCAAGAAGATGTGGGATCAACTTTCACTAGTTTATGGAGGAGATGCAAATGTACTTAGAGCTAAAGCTAAAAGTCTTCGAGGAATGTTTGATGATATGAGAATGAAAGAAGGAGAGAACATAAAATAGTATAGTACCTGACCTAAGGAAGTTTTGAATGCTATTCAAGGATCTGGTGGAACCATTGCTGAAGACACTATTGTGAGTAAGATTCTTAGAATTCTATTGCCTATTTATTCTATAAGATTCTCTGCAATACATGAAATGAGAGCAGCACCTAGAAATAACATTACTATTGATAGTCTTGTTGAAAGATTGATTTCTTTTGAGCTGAATAACTTTGATAATAGTATTGTACCATCTATGGAATCTGCATTTATGTCTAATTTGAAAATTGAGAAATCTAGTAGCAAACACATAATTAGAAATAACAGTGACAATGATAATGATGACAAGGAACTTGATGAGATTGAAGCCTTAATGGTAAGAAGATTGCACAAAGGTAAAGGAAGATATAAAGGTAAACTACCTTTGATATTTTTTAACTATAAAGAGATTGGCCACTTCGCTACAAGATGCCCTAATAGAAAGAATGATGAAAGAAATGATAGATCTAATGACAGAAAGGATGATTGATACTATAGAAGCAATTGACAGTATGACAAAAGAGGTAACCGAGATTACAAGGATAAAGGTAAGAAATTTTGTTACATTGCTAAAGATAAAGATAATGTCAGTGGATCTGGAAGTGATGAAGATATTGAGAGAGTGTTTGTAGCTTTGAAGGATGATTTAGATGAAGATGAAAGGTATGTAGAAATAGCACTTATTTCTAAAGTTATTAAACATGATATTTGGGTTATTGATAGCGGTTGTACACATCACATGACTGGAGATAAAGGAAAATTTGAATTTCTTGAACATTATGATGGTGGATCTGGAAGAATGGGAAATGCCACACCTTGTCAAGTGAAAGGAAAAGGTATTTTTATGCTAAACAATCAAATCAAATGTGAAAATGCATATTTGGTAAAAGGAATTAATTAAAATCTGTTGAGTGTTTCACAGTTGAATAACACATGTCACTGAGTTGCATTTGAAAAAAGAAAAGCTAGAATCTTTGATAGACTAGGAAAATTGATTGACACTAGAGAACAATATAAAGGTAACTTATTCTACCTTGACACTATTGAAACTACTTACTTATTGGCAAAGAATGAAGATATATGGTTATGGAATAAAAGGATTTGTCATGTAAATTTTGAAAACATGGTTAATATTAGTAGAAAAAGAAAATTTAGAGGATTACTGAGCTTATCTAAACCAGACCATGTAATGTGCAAAAATTGTCAAATGGAAAAGATGTCATAATCTAATGATATTTTGGAGTTAGTTCATATAGCCCTATGTGGACCAATGAGAACACAAAGCTATTATGGGGACAAATACTTTATTTTATTTTTTGATGACTACTCTAGAATGATAACTTTCATGTTGCTGAAAGAAAAATCTGAAGCATTTAAGATATTTAAATGGTATAAAGCTAAAGTGGAAAAAGAAACTAGAAGAGATATAAAGTGTTTGAGATCTGAAAGAGGAGTGAATTTATGTATGATGAGCTCACTAAATTTTTTAATGAGTATGGAATCAAAAGACAAGTTTTTGCACTGAGGACACCACAATAGAACAAAATTGTTGAAAGAAGAAATAGATCAATTGTTGATTGTGCCAAACACTGATGATTGAAAATAATATTGCACAAACATACTGGAGAGAAGCAGTAAGCACATATGTTTACACACTGAACCGAGTACAAATGAAGAAAGATTTAAACAAAATACCTTATGAGCTATGGTATGGCTATACACCTAATGTGAGATATTTTAGAATACTTGGTAGTCGGTGTTATATTCTAAAAGATGATCAAAAGGTAAATTTGATTCAAAAAGTGATGAAGGAATATTTTTTGGATATTCTAGTAAGAGTAAAGCTTATAAATGTTTGAACAAGACATCTAAAAAAATCATTGAAAGTGCAAATGTAAAAGTTAATGAATTTGCTGAGAAAAATGATGAGGACGTCATGACAGAACCAAAAGATTACAATAGATTTGTCTACATGGAAGAACCTGATACTTTAACAATGTAGATGCCTAATGTTACTATGCAATGGGGTAATTTCACTGGGCAACAAGTAGCATAGACCAAGCATCAAGAGAATACCAAAACTAAAGATCATGAACAAGAACACAATGAACCTACGGGAGAAGACAATGAAGAAGAAAGAACTGAACCTGTACTTGCTAAATATGTGAGAAGACATCATCCACAAAATCAGATTATTAGCAATAAAAGAGAAGGCATGATGACAAGAAATAAGTTAAGAGATAATACTTGTTTAATTTGTGAATTTGAGCCAAAGAATGTTAGAGATGCATTAGAAAATTAAGAATGGATTAATGCTGTGAATGATAAAATTGAGCAAATACAAAAAAATAAGATATGGACATTAGAACCGAGACTGGGTGATGAAAATGTCATTGGCATCAAATGGATATTCAAAAACAAATTGAATGAAAATGGGGATGTAACCAAAAATAAAGCTAGACTAGTTTGCAAAGGGTATGCACAAGAAGAAGGAATTGACTATGGAGAAAATTTTGCACCCATTGCTAGCCTTGAAGGAGTAAGAATATTACTTTCATACACTACATATAAAGGATTAAAATTATATCAGATGGATGTCAAGCCTACATTTTTTAATGGAATACTGGAAGAAGATGTCACGCCCCACCAGGGAACCATGGAGGACAAGTCAACTAATTACTAACAGATGTAAATTTATTTATTTTTTAATGAAATATTACAACTAATCTAAGTCCTCACATGTTCCCTAACTCTTCTATTCAAGCAACATAATCTATTCTATTAATTTATCCATTAAGGCATTGATTGATTAATATAAGTTTACCAATTCATTCCTTTACTTTTAACATTAAGTTACAACGATAATCTTACCATCATTCCTAATATTTTAACATGTATCTATGTGATTTATACTTTACCAAACTTATGTCAATATTTATACTATTCATTAAGCATTCAGGTGAGAGATAAACATTCAATAGGTAAGCAATTCCCTATATACTTTATTATTCCATACGCATTTGTGAAACATAGTAAACATAATCCAATATTAAATTATATAGCTATTTTATTCATTGATTCATTAATTCATAATAGTTTTCCACAACCTTACATCAAGAGATAGCACATTCATTTATAAATAAATTATTTCATACTAAGTCTAAGATCATTTCTTGGATACCAAAATGTAATAAAAGATACATGAATAAATACCCTAAACAATTATCTTTTCTAATAGATAACATATAATATTTTCCCTTTCCTTGTACCTAGATCTACCCATTCCCTTATACAAATGCTCTAAATTCATTGATGTACATCATATCAACAGATCCAATGATTTACAAGATTGCACATGCATAAGTACATCTTTACATATACAATAAGAAATCTTCAAAATTGATAATCAAAAGGGAACATGAGCCAAGAACATCCATATGACCATGAATAGTACCTCAATATAATAAATATTAACCACCCAACCACATGGATCCAAAAATATTCCACTCCCCCGTGCTAGGAGATAGAGACCAAGGTCCACGCAAGAAAGTAACAACTATGATACTCCTAAGGTAATGATCACCCTTCCCAAAACATAACACAAGTGAAAGCACAAGGAGACCACAAGGACCACAAAAGACATGAAAAAAATCGGTAATGATGCTAAGCTACAACCTAGGTGAGTGTCATCGCATAGCTCTCACTCCTTGGGTTATCTTGGTACTAACCACTCTGGCCCTGACCCCCAAGTAGGCACATGTAGAAGTGAACACCTTTCATGAGGACAAGGTTGTTTGATCATGCCATCATAAAGGAACCTTCTCCCACTCCCATCCTTAGTATTTACTAGCACTAGAGGCATGGGAAAGGCACAAATTAATCTTGATTAGTGTTTATTTCCCTATTCCTAATTCATTTATTAGGTTATCACTTAATTAAATAAATCATCAGTAGGCTATCTTGATACTAGCCACTTAGGGCCCCGACTCCTCACTGAGAGCAACTCACCTGGTGTCCTTAGGTTCCCTACACAAAAAAGTCTCAAAAGAACATAAGGAATCCATATCATAATATACAAGAAGCCACAACAATGTCACAACATCAAATAATTGGGTTTAGGAAACACTAGTTGTCCTGAATCCTCTAGATAACCCTAAACCACAATAAGGTACTCAGGTGGATAAAACACATCCATATTGCATCAAATGAATCAAAAAGGGATTCCCAAAAATATAATTACATAAAGTACCTCATCCCAACATAAATCATAACATCCTAACATCATTGGATTGGGTTTAGGAGATCATTCATTGTCCGCAGTCCACCGGACATTCCTAAATCCTAATTTGACATTCAAGATGGTAGATAACACATGAGAGGACATAAAAATGTACCAAACATAAATTATTCTACAAAACCATATAACCAGTGCCTTTTGGTACCAACTCAAACCACAAAACATCATAACAAGATCATGTTGCAGAAAACATCTTGATTTCTGAAAGTTGGCTAAGTCTGAAATTTCCTAAAACCTTCAAAATCTAGAATATTTTTTTGAACTCCTAGGAGGTTGAAACCACTCTCAAAAATCCTAGAAGGTATTACATAAAATATAAATTAAAGTATAAGGAATTAAGAGTAGGTATCTTATACTTAAATGTTACATTTTATGTTCTGCCCTAAGGCTGAAATTTGATTAAGCCCACCAGACTGACATAGCTCTTATGCATCAAAATGCACCATATATACTATAGATAGAGAAATCAGTGAACCAACAAGTCAAACATAAAATTACATCATCCCCAGGTTAGTACAGAACCATAAACCTCAGAAAAACCCTAAAAAATAAGTCTGGTGAAGTCCTACACAGATGGCCAATCATCATGCGTAGTTGGGCCTTGTTGCTGTATATTTGGGGTCTCAAGTTGTGCACTTGGTAAGGTCTTGCACACTTGGGTCTACTCCCTATGTAGTTGGTCATGCAACCTGCGCAGTTGGTGCCCATAACTGCGCAGTTGGGAAAATAGTGAGTTTAGTAACGATAGTAGGTTGCAAATTGACTTTGCGGGAAACACTGGGCATGATGAGAATTTGGGAAGTAGAATTAGAGGAAGACCTAGTTTTGATCTCCCTTTTTCCCTTCTAAAACACCCCTTACAACCATCTTTCCCTCAAAATAAACCTATCCCATTTACTAAAGTCTAAACTAAGGTATACAAAGACATAAACCAAAAATGTAAAGTTCTCCAAAGAGCAATTCCTACTCGTGTCCATAGGTTCCTAAAGGCTTCTAAGAACCCTAAGGTACATCAAAGGAATACCAATAGAGGAACACTAGATTCCCAAATAGAATATAACTTGATGAACATTCATACAGAAAGAATGATTTATATAACATAAACATCCACCACCTTTCAAGATTTATTTCCCATTCAAAATACTTAGATATATATAATGAAGAATATCATGGAAACACACTTTCTATAAGTTTACTCTGATATAAAGAAGTAAGATAACACAATAACACACACACACACACAACATGGAAACCATATGTGAAGGATATCCTTCCAAGAAATATCCTACCTGGAGTCCTGTGGAGAAACCGTTGAGAAATAAATTCTTAGATTATTCCAGCCAATTTCCAAACTCCTTCAGACTCTACAAGCATGAAAATTTCTTCTAGATATAGCTTAAATCCTCCACCTTTCTTCCACTGGTTTAAAATAATGATTTCTACCCTTTATCATAATAGTATTTCTCTGATAAATTTCCTATTCCCTTCTTTTTCCAACCCCCTTCTCTCTATAGAATCTCCTCTCATAAATATGCTATGGGAGTGGTTGTACGGGAAAAATCCAACTAATGCAACCATCTATAACCAAAGATTGTTTAATAGTTTAGAATCGTATTAGTTTTAAATATAAATTTATCCCAAGATATAGGTTGTTCACAGGAATGCTTTAGTATTCATTACCATACTTATTTAATTTATTTTTAAGGAAGGTCTATGTAAATTTACTCTTACCCTAGTAAATATATTTACCACCACTAGATTACATTCTAGTTACTCTAGCCATCCAAATGTAATTTATAATTACCCTGTGGTCTTTATGGAAACATTGTTTATTTTAATTATAAATACATATAATTATTTAATTATTTCACTAATATATATATATATATATATATATATATATATGTGCACCCATATGCCTATGTGTGCATATACCCATATAAACATTATTATTATAGAACATCCATTTATGAATATACTTCATAACACTCAATATAAGGCATTTTAATTCCATAGAGTTTACTAATATTAAAAAAACCCTTTAATAAGAGATATTGCATACCATCAAGAATAAATATAATTACCACTCGCACAAACCAATACTCATTAAGTCCAAAAAACTATAATTAATATCTCATAAACAATTTAAAATAATTCGAGCTAGCATAACAGGATACCATCCACCAACAAGACCTATGGATAATAATTCCAAAATCAATCAAGGCAACAAAGCTATCCAGATAACAAAAAAAATTATCATCATGCCAAAGACAATATATCCAAGACCAACTCAAGAGTACCCAACCCAGGTGCAAGGGGTCATAAGAAAAGGACCAAAGGTAGGTTTATTCTTGCGAGAACTTAGTACTATCTTTGTAATAACAACGATCAAGGATTTTGGGGCACACTGAGACCTTTGAATCTAGGAAAAGTTGATGCCTAGTACATGCAAGCTTGCATCATAGAGTAGAAATATATGTTCATTGATATACATATAAAAGAATACATTGCAGATAGATGATCATGATCGATACATCTTGTGGACCTCAATCATGTGAATAAATACGAATTCATCCCGAATCATGAAAAAACATCATGTAGATATGCACACACACAAATAATATAGCATTATCATAATGAGGGTTAGAATCTTGAGCATTGGGTTAGTCCATAATCGATACTAATAATAAATCAACATAATCATGAGAAATATCCTAAATTAGTAAGTAAGATACAAGATTCATCAAAAGTTGCCTTGATATAAGAATATATATATCCATCAAGTATATATCATTTTAACATCCTAAATCTATTCAAAAAGGTCTTGAAGGTCCTCAATCCATACATGGAGATAAACACATACACAAATGATACCTTTAGACAATATGTCTAATATTAGAATCCTCAGGTACAACTCATGGAACCATTATAAACAAACTATAGGGATAGATTAAACAAGTATTAGGTTGTAAGAAAACATCAAAAGTGTTGGAAATATGGATGGAGTAACTGAGAGGGGAGGGGTGAATCAGTTACCACAAAAATAAATCCACAAGTCCCTTAGATGTCTTAATATATATTGCTGTTACTCGGTGAATTAACCTTATATTGTTCTTTAAATATTCACAGTTATTGACATGCATAAAATAGATAACATGAACACAAGTAACACCAAATATAATGTGGAAACCCAATTTGGGAAAACCACCAATGTAACTAGTTACTGATTTTCACTCTTCTGAAGTGAGCCATGTTAGGAGCCAACCCTGTTAAAGGTTACAAAACACACTGTTAGGTGTGACCCTGTTA
>MU225943.1:142467-157887 GCA_018584345.1 Thuja plicata
TGAGCCCGGTAGTAACTAACTTCTCGATATAGTATTCTGGAGTGCTCGGTAGACTCTGTAAATAGCTTTTCTTACCGTCTGAACTCGGTAGACTCGGTAAACTGCCTTAATGAACATTCTTAGCTCGATAGACTCTGTCAGATGACTGATATGACATTCTTTGCTCGGTAGACTCTGTCTGATGACTGATATGACATTTGTGTAACATCAAAGACAATACACAATTAAACAATTGTTTCCAACAAAAAGATCTTACTTCATTCAAAATCATAAAACTTGTATAAGGGTTAGAGGGGTATTACATCCTCCCCCCCTTAGCTTTGACTTACTCCTAGAAGTCAGACGATATAAAATTAACTATATATCACACAAGTTATAAATTGTTATCCAATAGAATTGCAATATTTCTATTCTAGAACCTAATTTAATGATTGCATGCATAATTATCCTATAAGGAGTTTTGATTAGTCCTATCTAATTACAATTTTAGTGTAGATTAACTTGGTTCTAATGGTAAGAGACTTTCAAAGAATTACCTATGTGATTTTTTCACTTTACGCAGTAAGTTTGTCAACGGATACTAAAATTAGAGTATTACTTCAAAATTACTTTTATCAACTTGAAAATCCAAAGTATTCATGTTTTATTAACACCAATATATTATGAAAATGTGTGTTCTACCAATCGAAATTATCTCTTCCTTACACAATATAAAATTTTCCTATCTATGGTAGCCAACATAAAAGGAGGAATTTCTGATAACTTTTCTATTTTTGAGACACAATCTAATCCTACACAATACAACATATGGAACTTTATTTCAAATAGGGTTCTAAAATTTGTGTTCCTTACAAACTATGCATGTCAAACACAGAGGGGTATATACCATTTATATTTATTATGTTCATGAAGGTAATATATCAAACGATTATTACTTACCTTTTCCATCATGAAATAAAACAATCCAGATACTCAAAACTTACCATTTGCATTAAAGCACAGTTTCATAAGAAATATTTTAGAAGACATAAAAACCTCTTTTAGCAAGTAAACAATGTTCTTTTTCATCAAGATTTAAATAGACTTCCAATAACTTAGGACACATACACATATTACAATACACATAATCTAAGTCATCTTTCATAATAGTTGTAGTGTTCAATTTCCAAAAACACAATCATACCCCTAGAGGAGATATAATCAAATTCTAATTTATTGCACCATTAGTCATTAAGTTATGACCCCTTCTTAATGCTTACTAGTTATATATGCACCTTTTCCCAAACTTGCATGTTAGGCAATCTCCATATAGAATTTACTTAATTTCAAACAAAAATGTAAAAGAGTTCTTTCAATTTCCTATTTCATAATGATCATAGATCCATCAAGAGGGGTAAAATCACATGATTCCTACTACTATCTTCATAACCACAACAATTAAATCAATAACATTAACCAATGTACATAACTTTAAATTCTACCATTTACCTATTTGCAATATTACCCTCATACACTTTAAAACTTTGGAGATAACCTCATATCCAAGTAGAAATTGAGTGACGTACATAACTATATTCTTATAGAATTTATTTACCACAACCACTTCTTTTTCATAGTTGATCAATCACTTAATATTGTTAATTACTACTAAGGTGTTGCTTACAATGTATCTAAAACTTTGATTTTTTCCATGATACTCATTTAGGGTCCTAACCACTCACTAGGCATCTAGGAAGACATATATTTAATAAAACAACTTCCATCATTAGTATAAATAATCCATTGTCATACATACTCTTCTCTAGACTTTCTTGATTGTGTTAGCTTCACTCATTTTACATGCAATTTAACATGGAATGCATAAATAATATAGCTTCTTACCAAAATAGGGATAAAAATTCTTCTTCCAAAATGCAAATGTGAATTATAGCCTATGATAAAATCTTGGGGATGTAAGTCCTTCACCCAAGGGTTTCCTAATTAAGCATTTAAAAAATTTCCTAATATATTATTTCCTTGTCTAAACAATGTTAGTCCTTCAAAATCTATTTCTTAAAAGGGAAGAGAGAGACAGAGAAAAATACATATGGGAATAAATTATTGGTTCCTTACCTTTAAAGTTCCTACTTCAAGAATTCATGAGAGAGAGAGAGAGAGAGAATTCAAACTGTTATTATATATTAGCTATCTATTACAACCTTATTCACTCATGTGCCCTAGTTTCTCCTTTCACACAATGATCTATGCTACCACTCTCTTTCATCTTTTGCCAAGAATCAGAGAAAAATTCATTTTCAAATTTTAAACCAAGACACAACACCAAATTTTTCACTTCTTGCGTAGGTACAAATTATTAGCCATGAAATTTAATTATTACCATTTCAGTCCTATAAGAATAAAAGCAAGTACTACCGCAATCATTTCTTTCTTCACATTAAAGGTGTAAAAGCAATTCATTTCTAAGAAGGAAGTCAACTGGGCATTTATAAGATGATAGAGTGCACAACATTTCTAATAAAATATATTATAGGTAGGGTTAGGAAATAATATTACTTACCACCACAATTAAAAACATCAAGTATCCTTTTACTTTTGGCTTTCCTAGAGATAACAATGTCATTTATCAACAAGAAGATGACACACACAAGTCTGAGGGATTCCTTAACATTCTATTTATAGAAAGCATCATTTTAACACATCATTGATCTCAGAATGCAAAAAAATAAGTTATAATATAACTCAATCTTAGAGTAATGGGTGTACCATTATAATAAAATGTATCATAAATACAAGAAACAAAGCCTTCATTTTCTAAGATTCAAATTTTTTTGGCATACAAATGAAAACAAAGGAGACAGAGATAAAATATTCAATGTTAGATAAAATATTCAATGTTATGCATAGGTGAGCTATGAGTGCCAGAGTTCCTAGTGTGGAACCTAGGGCTCTAATACCAAGATGTCACGCCCCGCCAGGGAACCCAGGAGGACAAGCCAAATAATTACTAAGAGATGTGAATATATATATATATATTAATGAAATATTACAACTAATCTAAGTCCTCACAGGTTCCCTAACACTTCTATTCAAGCAACATAATCTATTCTATTAATTTATCCATTAAGGCATTGATTGATTAATATAAGTTTACCAATTCATTCCTTTACTTTTAACATTAAGTTTCAGGGATAATCTTACCATCATTCCTAATATTTTAACATGTATCTATGTGATTTATCCTTTACTAAACTTATGTCAATATTTACACTATTCATTAAGCATTCAGGTGAGATAAACATTCAATAGGTAAGAAATGCCCTATATAGTTTATTATTCCATACACATTTGTGAAACATAGTAAACATAATCCAATATTAAATTCTATAGCTATTTATTCATTGATTCATTAATTCATAATAGTTTTCCAACACCTTACATCAAGAGATAGCACATTCATTTATAAATATATTATTTCATACTAAGTCTAAGATCATTTATTGGATACCAAAAAGTAATAAAAATACGTGAATAAATACCCTAAATAATTATCTTTTCATATAGATAACATACAATATTTTACCTTTCCTTTTGCCTAGATCTACCCATTCCTTTATGAATTTAGTTGAATTCATTGATGTAAATTATATCATTAGATCCAATTATTTACAAGAGATTTATATTACAAGAATGCACATGCATAAGTACATCTTTACATATACAATAAGAAGTCTTCAAAATTGATAATCCAGAGGGAACATGAGCCAAGAATATCCATCTAGCAACAAACAGTACCTTGATATAATAAATATTAACCACCCAACCACATGGATCCAAAAAGAGTCCACTCCCCCATGCTAGGAGACAAAGACCAAGGTCCACACAAGAAGGTAACAACTAGGATACTCCTAAGGTAACGATCACCCTTCCCAAAACATAACACAACTAAAAGCACAAGGAGACAAAAATGACCACAAAAGACATGACCAACTTTTGTAAGGAAGCTAAGCTACAAGCTAGGTGAGTGTCATCACATAGCCCTCACCCCTTAGGTTATCCTGGTACTAGTCACTCTGGCCCCGGCCCCCAAGTAGGCACATGCAGAACTGGACACCTTTCATGAGGACAAGGTTGTTCGATTATGACATCACAAAGGAACCTTCTCCCAATCCCATCCTTAGTCTTTAATATCACTAGAGGCATGGATGAGTCACAAATTAATCTTGATTAGTGTGTATTTCCCCATTCCCAATTCATTTATTTAGGTTATCACTTGATTAAATAACTCATCAGTAGGTTATCCTGGTACTAGCCACTTAGGGCCCCCACCCCTCACTAAGAGCCACTCACCTAGTGTACTTAGGTTCCCTACCCAAATAAGTCTCAAAAGAAAATAAGGAATCCACAACATAATATACAAGAAGCCACAACAATGTCACAACACCAAATAATTGGGTTTAGGAAACACTAGTTGTCCTGAATCCTCTGGACAACCCTAAACCAAAATAAGGTACTCAGGTGGATAAAACACATCCATATTGCATCAAATGATCAAAAAGGGATTCCAAAAAATACAATTACATCAAGTACCTCAAACCAACATAAATCATAACATCTTAACATAATTGGATTGGGTTTAGGAGATCATTCATTGTCCCCAGTCCACTGGACATTCCTAAACCCTAATTCGGCATTCAAGATGGTAGATAACATATGAGAGGACATAAAAATGTACCAAACATCAATTATTATACAAAACCATATAACCAATGTCTTTTGGTACCAACTCAAACCACAAAACATCATAACAAGATCATGTTGCAGAAAACATGCTAATTTCTGAAAATTGGCTAAGTCTGAAATTTCCTAAAACCTTCAAAATTTAGAATATTTACTTGAACTCCTAGGAGGCTGAAACCACTCTCAAAACATCCTGGAAGGTATTACATAAAATGTAACTTAAAGTATAAGGAATTAAGAGTAAGTATCTTATACATAAATGTTACATTTTATGTTCCGCCCTAAGGCTGAAATCAGACTGAAACCACCAGACTGACCTAGCTCTTATGCATCAAAATGCACCACATATACTATAGATAGAGAAATCAGTGAACCAACAAGTCAAACATAAAATTACATAATCCTCGGGTTAGTACGAAACCCTAAACCTCAGAAAAACCCTAAAAACTAAGTCTGGTGAGGTCCTATGAAGATGGTTAATCATCCTGCGTAGTTGGGCCTTGTTGCTGTGTAGTTGGGGTCTCAAGTTGCACACTTGGTAAGGTCCTATGCACTTTGGGCTACTCCCTGCATAGTTGGTCATGCAACCTACAGAGTTGGTACCCAGAACTACGCAGTTGGGAGAATACTGAGTTTAGTAAGGACAGTGGGTTGTAGAATGACTTTGTGGGAAACACTGGGCATGATGAGTATTTGGGAAGCAGAATCAGAGGAAGACCCAGTTGAGATATCCCTTTTTCCCTTCCAAAACACCCCTTACAACCATCTTTCCCTCAAAATAAACATGTCCCATTTACTGAATTCTAAAATAAGGTATACAAAGATATAAACAGAAAATGTAAAGTTCTCTAAAGAGTGATTCCTACCCATGTCCATAGGTTCCTAAAGGCTTCTAAGAACCCTAAGGTACATCAAAGGAATACTAATAGAGGAAAAATAGATTCCCAAATAGAAGATAGCTTGATGAACATTCATACAAAAAGAATGATTTATATAACATAAACATCCACCACGTTTCAAGAATTATTTCCCATTCAAAATACTCAGATATATATAATGAATAATATCATGGCAGTACACTTTCCATAAGTTTACTCTGATCTAAAGAAGTAAAATAACACAATAATACACACACACACACACACACAAAACATGGAAACCATATGTGAAGGATCTCCTTCTAGGAAAGATCCTACCTGGAGTCCTGTGGAGAAACTGTTGAGAAAGAAGTTCTTAGATTATTCCAGCCACTTTCCAAACTCCTTCAGACTCTACAAGTATGAAAATTTATTCTAGATATAGCTTCAAGCCTCCACCTTGCTTCTGCTGGTTTAAAATAATGATTTCTACCCTTTATCATAATAGTTTTTCTTTGATAAATTTCCTATTCCCTTCTTTTTCCAACCCCCTTCTCTCTACAGAAGCTCCTCGCATAAATATGCTACAAGAATGGTTGTATGGGAAAAATCTAACTGATGCAACCATCTATAACCAAATATTGGTTAATATTTTAGAATCATATTAGTTTTAAATATAAATTTATCCCAAGATATAGGTTGTCCACGGGAATGTTTTAGTATTCATTACCATACTTATTTAATTTATTTTTAAGGAAGGTTTATGTAAATTTACTCTTACCCTAGTAAATATATTTACCACCACTAGATTACATTCTAGTTACTCTAGCCATCCAAATGCAATTAATAATTACCCTGTGTTCATTATGGAAACATTGTTTATTTTAATTATAAATACACATAATTATTTAATTCTTTCACTAATATATATATATATACACACACACACACACACACACACACACACACACATATATATATATATGTATATAAATACATACATACATACATATATATATATATATATATATATATATTCATACACATATATATACATACATATATCTATATATATATATATGTATATATAAACATATGCATATGTGTGCACCCATATGCCTATGTGTACATATACCCATATAAACTGTCATGCCCAAAACTAGGGAAAAAACACATAGACAATTTTTTTTTTAAAGCAATACAATCAACTAAGATGGCACATCTATTACTAATACATTGCAGAAAGGTGATGACATGGGGAAGTTAGTTTTTGAGTTGCAAGGTCTATTCATAGATTGGGTTTTAGTTACAACAACCATAGATGCAGAATCGGGTTGCTTGACTCTAGTTTCAGTTTGAACAAGTGTGGCATCACGTTCTCAAATCCATTTGTTGAACACAGGTTAAGATAGGTTGATATGATACTCAAGTACTAAAATCCCTAATCCTAACCATAACCTTATTCATATACACTATCATCATTAAGTTAGTTACGACATCCAAGTATTGTTTCACAGGGCCCTAGGTCATAACCAAGTTTGACTAAACAAAAATCCTATCAGATATCCTTAAATCCTTAAACAAACCCAATTAATTAATCTACCCATAATAGATTTCCTAATATGTTTAAAGTACGGCTTTCACAATACAATAATATTATCCAATTAGACTATGAAAAGTTGCATTTAGATATCCTAAGAATAATCATAATTCTGAAATTAATTGAGAACAATTATAACAAAATTCACTTCTTAATTTAAAAAGGAAATCCTAAACTACATTTACTCCTATATTAATTAATTAACTAAAAACTAAATTAATTACCAAGGGTAAAATACATTACATTCCTACTAGAATATAGATCCCCTTAATATTACATGTTAATACAAATCCCTATGATTAATTATAAATTATACCCCTTTATAAAACAAATACATAAAAACAATAATAATGCATTTACCATTTAGAATTTTAAATAAAGCAACTAAAGAATATATTAATTTAAATCATAACTAAGTATGCACTTGATTTTACTAAAACCACATTAACAAACTCCTAACTAACCTATCTACTAACCTACCTACTAACCCATCATATCACTCACTTCCTAGCCCTTGGCCCACGTACCAAGTGGTAGGGGGGTGATGTGACATTTCCTAAGGCTGCAAACGAAGGAGGATTTCAAAATTATAGGGAGAGTAATTAAGTTTGCAATTGTTTCCAAATTTTAAGACCTTGGGCCCACCAAAGATGTTGACTTCCCCAATGCAATCAAGTTAAACTTTCATAAAGTGCAGATTTTGCTTAGAAGAAAAGGTACGCAGCAAGGTAAGTGATGTGTTTTTTTTTTAAATAACCCAAACTAAGTGGGCATGTCAAATCATGTAGGAGGTGAAGTGGGTGTGGGGTCCATTTTATATTTAAGTTTATAAGGTAAGTTATATTATATACCCCTTTTATTAATTTTGGAGTTAATCACTAACAAGGGTTATATTAGGGGTTAGTATGCTAACACATACTTAGGAATGGAATCTTGGGGGAAATATTCTCTATGGTAAAAGAGAATTAATTCCTCTCCTCATACATTTTCCAGAGAGCGTTTTTCTCTCTAAATTATGGAAAGTGACATTTTCTCTGTTTGCTTTGTCCATGTTTTTTTTTTCTTTCTAACATTATTTTTTTTGCATTGAAGTTAAATGTATCCATTATGTTTTTTTTTTATGTATTTAATTGAATGAATTTTTATAACACATAGGTCATGGGTAATTAATTTTCTAGTGTTACCATTGGATTAATAGTCCATTTCTATCATGATTTCTCACAACTTTTTTGAAGATGCAATTTAAATTTAAGAGGGAATGTTTTGGTCACATTGTTTGAAAACAAACCTAGTTTTTCAAGGAAGGAAATGGAGTTTATTTAACTTGAAATCTTACAATCAATACATTAAAGAGAATATAAGATTTACATACCAATAAGACTTTAACATCAACTTTCTTATTTCCATGAAATAACTACATCTCTATTACAATATTGGATTCTACATAACTTGCTCCATTCCATTACAAAATGAAAGCACAATACAATAGGTATTACAACAATGGAGAAGTCTCCAACAATTTGACATCAAAAGCATCTTCCAAGCTCCAAAAATCATAATGGCTCCATCAAAATCTGCAAAATGAAAATATAAAACCAACCATGGAGAGCTCATCTGTCATCCTAGGTCTCAAGGAGACCACCCCCAAGCTAGGAGAATTGGTAACCAATGGGTGACATCCACACCATTTTTATAATACAAAACACAACAATAAAACACCCATCCAAGGCTTATACAATAGGATTCACCTTGAACCCATAACAAAGAGTGAATATTGCCAATGAAATACATACAAAACCATGCCTTTCCAAGGCTATAATCCACATACACTCTTCTATAAATTCTCCTCCTTATCTCCCCCAAATCAAGATCAATAACCTTCATTGACATGCAAGGGCCAATACACCTTGCATCTTTTCCCTCTTCTCTCCATGAGAAGAGACTCTACACTTCTATAAAATCAAAATAACCCCTTCCCCCATACATGGCCACTTCTTCCCTATCCAAGGGTGAGTAATGTCATTACACCTTTCACAAAAATCCCTCATTCAAACAAGAATAAAACCATAATCATTAAATCAAACCAAAATCGCATCCCTTACATCACAATATCACAACAATACATAGAATCCATATGCAAGAGAGAGTTAAAACAACATGCTAATCTATTTGCAACAAAATAAGAAAACTTCCATGGCAAAGGAGTCGACCAACCTTCACAAGTGTTATGGAAAATGAAGTTTGAGAAGAGTCCAATCCTTTAGCTTTTTCCAATCCAAACCCTAATGTCTCTAAAATTAGAGAGTGTGTGAACACCCTCTAACTCTCCAAAGGGCCTCTAAAAAGGCCTCAAATTCCTACCCACCAATTATTAAATTCAAAATTGACTCCTAAGTCCTTAGGCTATCCTTTATCTCTTATCATAAATGCAATTGGGAAGGAGTGTGGGTTTTGGTAAAAGGTCAAGATTTCACTCCATTTTCGTAACATGTGAGAAATGGGTTATTAAGAGGGTCACCAAGGCCACTAGTGGGTTCTAGAAGTGTTAGAAATGTTCCTAACCCATACCCCTATCACTAAGGTACTTAGATTTTTCTAAAATTGACCCTTATGACCTCCTTTTGGCCTCTAGAAGTGACTAGAACAAAATTTAAGTTTAAACAATTTAATTGGGTTTCGTTGCCAACCCTAGTAGACATGTCATCACATAAACACATAACAAGTTTCAAAGAACACTGAAAAAATAACATAATACAACATTGACATGTCACTAATTACACAGTGAAAACACCTAATACATACATACAATTTACGGTCACAAATAAAATCACTTAACAATGAGGTTCAAATCTCTTTATTAGATTCAACCTTAGCTTTACAGTTTGTACATAGGGTTGGCTACTGATTCTCTGATAATTTTCATGGTACTTTTCCTGCACACTAAATTGAACATTCCACATTTTCACTTAATAACCTTTTCTCATTTCTGTACCTGATAAATATAACTGATTGCATAACCAAAATCACATAACATATTTTCCATTTGCATTAAAATACTGAAATAATCATCATAATGCATGTGTATACCTAAAGCATCATAAATATCATCAATAAAATATACATAAGTAATCATCACATGACATAAATAATACTAATAATGTCTAGTCTATCAGATATAATATCCCAAAATATCAAATCATAATATATCAAAATAAGTGTATTAGCCGAGCTATGATGGGTTGGGGTGAGGCCTCACATCCTCCCACACTAGGCATGAACTTCCTCCTATATTTCATCAAAAAGATATGGGTAATGAGATCTTATATGTGTTGCATCCTCCCATGAAGCCATGACCTCATCATAACAATCCCACTGGACCCTAACCTTGGCTAGATCTCGGCCTCGTAGTGCAAGGTTCCATCAGGATATAATACGAATGGTCACCAGTGCCAGCTACCCATTTGACTCCACCTGCAAGGCATCCAAATCTATCACATGAGTCTCATCATAAATATATCCTCAAAGTACAGAAACATGGAACACATTGTGGATGCATGATAGGCTAGGTGGAAAATATAAATGGTATACAACTGGTCCTATCCTCTCCAAGATCTCAAATGGTCCAATGAACTGAGGTGACAACTTAGAGCACTTTCTGAATCAGATCAGACTCTTGTGCAGTCACACTCTCAAGAAGACTCTATCTCTGACCTTATACTCTCTATCAACCCTCTTCGCGTCTACATATTTCTTCTATCTATCATGTGCCTCTTTAAGATGATGTCGAATCAGGTCCACCTACTACTCTATCTCTTTGACTAACTAAGGATCAATAAATACTCTATCCTCAATCTTGTCCCAACTTAAGGGTGTCCTGCAAGGTCTACCATACAAGGCCTAATAAGGTGGCATACCTATAGAATAATGATGCCTATTATTATAGGAAAACTCAACCAAATGTAGGTATTCCTCCCACTTGACCCGATGGTCCATCATGTACATGTGCAATATATCCTCCAATACCTGATTAACTCTCTCGGTCTAACCATCTATCTAGGGGTGATACGTTGTACTAAAATTGAGCCTAGTGCCTAATGATGTATGTAACTCTCTCCAAAAGGCTAATGTGAACAATGAGTCTCTATCAAAGATGATCTAAATTCCATGAATTCTGACAATATCCCACAAAAATACTTGAGCTACATCTCGTGGTATGAATGTAGTATGCACGGATGAGAAGTGTGAAACCTTGGTCAATGTGTCAACTATCACCAAGATGGCATCATGGCAGAAAGAAGACATGGGGAGACCAACAATGAAGTTCATAGATATAGTATCCCACTTCCACTTAGAAATCTCATGTGGTTGTAGAAGCCCACCAGGGTGACAGTGCTCAGCTTTCACCCTCTGGTACTTTAGGCATCTCGCAAAAATACTAGGAATTTGTATTCTCATGCCTAGCCAATGATATAACTGTCTCAAATATGCATGTAACTTCTTAACACTGGGGTGCATGGCATAAGGTGCTTTGTGTGCCCCAAGTACAATGAACTCACACAAATCCCCAATGGAAGGTACATAGATACACCCCCTATGACGTAATCATTCATTAGACTCCAAGGAATACTTAGTATACTTCCCTTCTAAGGGTATTTGAGAACGCACCAATTGACAAACCTCTGCATAAAAGGGATCCTCTAGAAAATTATGTAGGATACACTCTCTCAAATTGGTACAAGTTATCATAGATGAAAGCTCATAGTGTCTCCTACTCAAGGCATCTGCAACCACATTCTCCTTCACCTTGATGTAATGAACATCAAAATCATACTCACATAGGAACTTCATCCACCTTCTCTGTCTAGCATTAAGGTTTAGCTGAGTGAAAATGTACTGCAACCTCTGATGGTCTGAATGAAGCTCAAATCTATGACCTAGAATAAAGTCTTGCCACCTCACTAAAGCATTAACTACTGCAGCAAGCTCTAGGTCATGAGTAGGGTAATTAAGCTCATGATTCTTCAACTTCATAGACTCATAGGAGATAGGTCATCCATCCTGCATAAGGATTGCCCCTATTCCATCCAATGATGCATTTGTGCACACTACAAAATCTATTACTAGGTCTGGCACTGCAAGTATCGGTGCACTCATGAGGGCTCTCTTAAGCTCCTAAAAGGCTCTCTCACACTTCTCTATCCACTCATACTACTTTCCCTTTCTCTGAAGGGAGGTGATGGGGTGTGCCAATCTGGAAAATCTTGCAATAAAGCATCTATAATATCATGCTAACCCCATAAAACTCCTCACCTTAGTGACACTGGTGGGTGCTGGCCAATCCATAATGGCTCAGATCTTTGATGGATCTACAGAGATCCCATCACCAAATATAACATGACCCAACTAATATACGTTAAGTTGGAAGAACGCACACTTTGACAAGCTGCCAAACAACTGGTTCTCTCTCAACCTTTGCAAAACCTGCCTCAGGTGCTCCTCATTACGAGAATATATCAAAATATCATCTAGGAACACAACCACAAACATATCCAAGAAGGTACAAAATACTTCATTCGTGAGGCTTATGAAAATCGTTGGAGCATTTGTTAGGCCAAATGGTACCATGGTGAACTCATAGTGACCATACCTCGTACAAAATGCAGTCTTGTGGATATCACTCTCCACAATTCTCAACTGATGATAACCTGACTTTAGATCAATCTTTGAGAACACTCAAGCATCCTATAACTGATCAAAGAGGTCATCAATCCTAGGAAGTGGGTATCGGTTCTTAATAGTTACTTTGTTCAACTGCCAATAATCAATGCACAACCTAAGTGATCCATCCTTCTTCTTCACAAAGATCACTAGTGCACCCCAAGGTGACATGCTAGGTCAAATATGCCCTTTCTCCAAGAGCTCCTCCAACTGAATCTTGAGCTCATTAAGCTCATGGGTAGTCATCCTATATAGTTCTCTCAATACTGGTTCGGCTCCTGGCACAAGGTCTATGTGAAAATCCACTACTCTAGGTGGAGGCATACCAGGGAGCTCTAAAGGAAATACATCTACAAACTCTTGTAGGATAGGAAAATCATTGAGGGATGGCTCCCTCTCTGAATCCTCCTCTCTGTCACTAATGGTGATAGCAAATAGCTGACATCCCTTTCGCATGCACTACCTAAGCTGCATAGCATAAATAATGTGAAGAGATACAGGTCTTTACACTCTGGAGATCACCCTAGGAATACCTTTCTCATCCAAACATTCTACCCTCTTCTATCAACAATCCATCTTGGTTTCATGGGCATAAAGCTAATCCATGCCAAGGACAACATCATATGAACCTAAAGGGGTAATGCGTAGATCAGACATCATGGATATATGTCTCCAATCTGAATCTGACAATTTTAGACCATGAAACTAACTAACACCCTAGCTCCTAAGGCTAACTCTACCTCCCAACTGACATCCTATCTAACTACCACTAGCCTACAATGCTCCACTACATATGGAGATATAAAGGAGTCAGTAGCTCTAGAATTAAATAAAATAGTAACCATACTACCTCATATCATACCTGTGGCCTCAATAACTATGGCCTAATGCTCAGCCTAGTGGTTATCAACCACTGCAAAAATCCTATGGAATCTACCTATGTCTCCAACTGTAGGCTCTAAAGTAGCTCCTCTCTAACCACCAATTGATTTTCCCTGTGGGAACTCTCTTTCTCTATGACCCATGCCACCGCAAGTGTAACATGGCCCTCTAGTCTGAATTTGTACTCCCTATGATCTAGACTATTATGGTCCTCCAATCCTACTAGAATTATTATAATTACTACTATAGGACTACTGAGTCCTAGTTAGTTGTGCCTGAGGGGCCTGTCCTCTGATCCCGTCTAAGATCCTAAGATTGCCACAGTTTGGGCTTAGAGCCCTGATAACCCTGTGATGGCCTCTATCTAGAATCCTTCTAAGATATCTATTGTTGAGACTGTTGACCCTTAAAGGATTCTGCTAAGTGATTATGGTTCCCTTTCCAAGGGGGCCTTTGTTGTCATGCCTACTGGGTGGAGGGGTTTCGGTGCTTAGACTGATCCTAAGACTCCTGTCTAGTACAGATTGTATGCACCCTAAAATGGGACCTAGACTAACCTTTTGAGGCATAATTTTTTTATCTTTGATGGAATTTCTTCCTCTTTCATGTCTTTCAAACTTCTAGTCTTTCATTCACCCTTCTTTTCTTCTAATTCATCAATGGGGCATGTTTTCACTGCCTAATGGTTGATTTATTGACCTTTATTCTCGATTCTGAGTCATTATGATTTGATCAAATCTTTATCAGTTTGTTGTTCCTCTCTATCTAATTTTGCTTTCGATTCGAAGGGGGCAGTACCTATTGGATTTTTATCCTTGATTCCTTGATTTTCTTGATTCAGCTATTTTTCTGTCAGCTTTCGCTCAAGCTTGAGATTCTTATCTCTTAATTTGGATATGATCCCAAATTGACCTCATGTCTAGAATCCTTTATTTATTTTTGTCCTGATGTGTTCCCGTTTCGACCACACGTCTGGGTTGTTTTGTGATCCCATTTTGACCTCACACTTCAACTGCATTTTTTGACTACATGTGTTCCCGTTTCGACCACACATTTGTCAAAGAGGGGCAAATGTATGCACCATAAAATGGTTGTCTAGACTTTGGGCCCCATTTCTCAATTTATCAAATCCCTGAATCAATATTTTCAAATATCAACAATATCAATTATATCAATTTCCTTGATCAAATCATAATCAATTCAATATTTCCTAAGGTTTGAGACTTATTTAATTTAAAAGAGAAAAAATAAAAATAAAAATATTATTTAATTAAGAGAACATGCTCTCTTTTAATTAATTAAAAATCTCTTTTAATTAAATAATAAAATCACTTTATCCTAAGCCTTTATTTAATTAAAAGGAATTTCCTCCTCTTTTATTTAAATAAAAAATCTTCACTTTTCTTCTTATCCTATGTTGCATAAATAAAGCATTATTCTTATTTTATAAAAAAGAAAAAAACACTTTTTGTCTTATGTGGGACACAAAATTCAACTCTTATTTTTCTATTGGAGGATATTTGTGCACAAAGATCAAGCTTCCATTTTTCTCCACCCTTGATTAAGACTTTTGCCTCTTAATCTCAATGGTCCATTTCATCTCACTTCTTATAAAAGGAGAGCTCT
>MU225943.1:161990-207380 GCA_018584345.1 Thuja plicata
ATGATAACTCATATCATGCATTGAACAATAAAAAATAAGTGCATACCCATCACAAATTTTTATTTTTTTTGCATTTGACCTAGTCAACAAGATCTGATTTTTTTGATATGATTTCGGCCAAAAAAATGAAAATGAAAAATAGAGACCCCTGCTAAAAAATAGAGAGCTTTCCAAAAATATAAAAATTTTAGAAAAATCTCTTCATGTGTGCCCTAGAGAGCCATTTTACTAAAACATACCAGTTTTTATAAATCAACCAAATGACCTATGATATGACCTTTAAATTAAAAACATAGTGAATGGACCCCCTATATAATTTCAAGAACTTTCCAGAAATGTAAAAATTTCTGAAATTTTTTCTGATTTGCATCAAAAATTAATTTTTTATGAAAAATAAAGAAAAAATCATAAAAATACAAATTACCTTCAAAAAATCTAAATTTTTTATTGAAGCTTTTCTGATACGTCACCAACTTGAAAAAAAAAATTTAGACCAAAACTCTAAGCCTTTTGAGAGAGATGATCAAATCATTGAAAAGCTAGGGTTTTCATCTCCAAGCAAATCTACAAAAGGGTTAGGCTTGAAAAACTTTAATAAAATAACCATCTAAAGATTAGAAAATCTAAGATCTAAATAAAATAAAAGAAAATTAGGAGCATCATACCCCACGGTGGGCGCCAAAAATGTACACACAAATGTAGTGCACTTCTATGAATCCTTACATGCAAGGAAACTCAAGAATGAGCCCTCACAAATCGATCCATAGCTCTCTATGTATGGAGTTGCAAGATTTGTAAAATTACTCTCAACTAGAGCTATAAACTCATGACCTTGCCAATAAACCATACAATGAGAGATTCACAATGAAAACAAGGGCAAGCATGCCAATATCTCCAATGAAACCAAATGTATGCAATGCAATGCAAATCTATATGACAATGCAAGCTAAGCTATAAAAATGAAAGTACAATGCAACTAATTTATAAAAGGAAAGAACAAGTGTTACCAAGCCTTCCTATTTAGACTATGTGAGATTAATCTATTGCATAAAAGGAAATCTAAGCTAAAATGTCATGATAATTCAACTAAGAAAGGAAATATGCAACTATAATGAAAATGCAATAACAAGTCTTCAAAGCTTGGATGTAAAATATCTTCAAAGAGCTCCAAATGACCTAGAAAACTTGCAGCATAACCTTAGCATGAAAACTTAAGATATGAAAATGAAGGAGAGAGCTCTCCTTTTATAAGAAGTGAGATGAAATGGACCATTGAGATTAAGAGGAAAAAGTCTTAATCAAGGGTGGAGAAAAATGGAAGCTTGATCCTTGTGCACAAATATCTTTCAATAGGAAAATAGGAGTTGACTTTTGTGTCTCACATAAGATAAAAAGTGTTTTTTCCCTTTTTATAAAATAAAAATAATGCTTTATTTGTGCAACATAGGATAAGAAGAAAAGTGGGGATTTTTTATTTAAATAAAAGGGGAGGAAATTCCTTTTTATTAAATAAAGGCTTAGGATAAAGTGATTTTATTATTTAATTAAAAGATATTTTTAATTAATTAAAAGAGAGCATGTTCTCTTAATTAAATAAGATTTTTATTTTTATTTTTTCTCTTTTAAATTAAATAAGGCTCAAACCTTAGGAAATATTGAATTGATTATGATTTGATCAAGGAAATATAATTGATATTGTTGATATTTGAAAATATTGATTCAAGGATTTGATAAATTGATAAAATAATAAAATGGGGCCCAAAGTCTAGGCGACCATTTTAAGGTGCATACACAGATATCCTTAGCTACAAGTGTCATCTTCATTATCTCTCTGAATGTGGTAGGGAAGGCTAGGTATATTTTACCCTGAAGAGACATATTAAGTCCCTTAATGAAATGATGGATGTGCAATTTCTCATCATTCATGTAATCAACATATGGAAGGAGCTCGAGAAACTGACCCTCATACTGGGTCACTGTGAGACCTCTCTGCTAGAGATCATAGAACTCCTCTATCTATCTCTATCTAAAATGCTCGGAGAGGTATCTCTCTCAGAATTGGCCCACAAAATACTCCCAAGTGAGTGTGTCAATACTCTCTCCACCTATGGACTCCTCCTGCTCCCACCAAGTGGAGGATTTCTCCTGAAGGAGATGGACTGAAAGTCATACCTTTAGATTGGGGTGCAATCCAAAGCATCATCATAAGCTCTGTAACTAGGTCTCTACTACTGACCCATCGGTGGATCCCAAAAACAAGGGTGGATGGAGTCGCAATAACTCTTATATCTCATCTCCAAATTTTCTATGGGGTCTCTCTCTGGCATGTATCTCATTCTCAGGTGGTACCTCAACTTGATGAACTGAATCACCCTCATGATCACCATGACCCTCAACATGTCTGGGTGGGGAACTCCTACTCCTTTCTCTGTTAACTACCCTATCACCCTCAGAAATTAGTGCTTCCCTTTTGGGAATCTGTTGCTTAGGCTACTGATCTATGGGTGGTATTTTTTACTAAATCACCCCAATTAGATTCTGGAGGATGTCCAAAATATCTTGGATAGGGTTCTAAGGTGGTGGAGGTGGTGGTGGTGATGGAGGTAGTACATCCCCCCGTTCTGCCTCAACATGGGAAGCTCTACGACCTCTGCCCAATTGGCCAACTCGTGTGACGACATGCATCCTACATAATAATTTAAGTTTAAAATGATTTGAAATGAAATGGGTTCAGGTTCATAGTGTCAAAACATGGCTCTGATACCAAAATGTCATACCCAAAACTAGGGAAAAAACACATAGATAATATTTTATTTTTTTTAAGCAATATAATCAACTAAGATGACACATCTATTACTACTATTTGTGGAAAGGTGATGACATGGGAAAGTTATTTTTCAAGTTGTAAGGTCTAGTCATAGATTGGGTTCGAGTTACAACAACTGCATATGCAGAATCGGGTTGCTTGACTCTAGTTTCAGTTTGAACAGGTGTGGCATCACATTTGCAAATCCATTTGTTGAACACATATTAAGATAAGTTGATCTGATACTCAGGTACTAAAATCCCTAATCTTAATCATAACCTAATCCATATACGCTATCATCATTAAGTTAGTTACGACATCCAAGTATTGTTTAATAGGGTCCTAGGTCATAACCAAGTTTGACTAAACAAAAATCCTATCTAATATCATTAAATCCTGAAAAAAACCCAATTAATTAATCTACCCATAATAGATTTCATAATATTTTTAAAGTATGGTTTCCACAATACAATAATCTTATCCAATTAAACTATGAAAATGTTGCATTTAGATATCCTAAGAATTATCATAATTCTGAAATTAATTGATAACAATTATAACGAAATTCACTTCTTAATTTAAAAAGGAAATCCTAAACTACATTTACTCCTATCTTAATTAATTAACCTAAAACTAAATTAATTACCAAGGGTAAAATACATTACATTCCAACTAGAATAAAAATCCCTTTAATATTACATGTTAACACAAATCCCTATGATCAATTATGAATTCTACCCCTTTATAAAGAAAATACATAAAACCAATAATAATACATTTACCATTTAGAATTTTAAATAAAGCAACTAAAGAATATATTAATTTAAATCCTAACTAAGTATGCACTTAATTTTACTAAAACTACATTAACAAACTCCTAACTAACCTATCTACTAACCTACCTACTAACCCATCCTATCACTCACTTCCTAGCCCTTGTCCCATGTGCCAAGTGGAAGGGGACTGATGTGACATGTCCTAAGGCTACACAGGAAGGAGGATTTCAAAATTATAGGGAGATTAATTAAGTCTAACTTGATTTTACAATACAATAATCTTATCTAATTAAACTGTTACAAGTTGCATTTATATATCCTAAGAATTAACATAATTCAAAAAATTAATTGATAACAATTATATCAAAATTCACTTCTTAATTTAAAAAGGAAATCCTAAACTACATTTACTCCTATATTAATTAATTAACCAAAAAATAAATTAATTACCAAGGGTAAAATACATTACATTCCTACTAAAATAAAAATCTCCTTAATATTACATGTTAATACAAATCCCTATGATTAATTATAAATTCTACCCTTTTATAAAGAAAATACATTAAAAAAAAAATAATGCATTTACCATTTAGAATTTTAAATAAAACAACTAAAGAATATATTAATTTAAATCCTAACTAAGTATGCACTTAGTTTTACTAAAACCACATTAACAAACTCCTAACTAACCTACCTACTAACCCATCCTATCACTCACTTTCTAGCACTTGGCCCATGTGCCAAGTGGAAGGGGAATGATGTGACATGTCCTAAGGCTACAAAGGAAGGAGGATTTCAAAATTATAGGGAGAGAAATTAACTTTGCAGTTGTTTCCCAACTTTAAGACCTTCACCTCACCAAAGATGTTGACTTCCCCAATGCAATCAAGTTAACCTTTCATGTGATTTTAGTAAAATTAAGTGCATACTTAGCTAAGATTTAGGTATCCTAAGAATTAACATAATTCTAAAATTAATTGATAACAATTATAACAAAATTCACTTCTTAATTTTAAAAGAAAATCCTAAACTATATTTACTCCTATATTAATTAATTAACAAAAAATAAATTAATTACCAAGGGTAAAATACATTACATTCCTACTGGAATTAAAATCCCTTTAATATTACATGTTAATACAAATCCCTATGATTAATTATAAATTCTACCCCTTTATAAAACAAATACATAAAAAAAAAATAATGCATTTACCATTTAGAATTTTAAATAAAGCAACTAAAGAATATATTAATTTAAATCCTAAATATGCACTTAATTTTACTAAAATCACATTAACAAAGTCCTAACTAACCTATCTACTAACCTACCTACTAACCCATCCAATCACTCACTTTCTAGCCCTTGGCCCATGTGCCAAGTGGAAGGGGAGTGATATGACATGTCCTAAGGCTGCAAAGGAAGGAGGATTTCAAAATTATAGGGAGAGTAATTAAGTTTACAATTGTTTCTAAACTTTAAGACCTTCGGTCAACCAAAAATGTTGACTTCCCCAATGCAATCAAGTTAAACTTTCATGTGATTTTAATAAAATTAAGTGCATACTTAGTTAGGAATTAGATATCCTAAGAATTAACATAATTCTGAAATTAATTTATAATAATTATGATGAAATTCACTTCTTAATTTAAAAATGAAATCCTAAACTACATTTACTCCTATATTAATTAATTAACCAAAAACTAAATTAATTACTAAGGGTTAAATACATTACATTCCTACTATAATAAAAATCTCCTTAATATTACATGTTAATATAAATCCCTATGATTAATTATAAATTCTACTCTTTTATAAAGCAAATACATAAAAACAATAATAATGCATTTACCATTTAGAATTTTAAATAAAACAACTAAAAAATATATTAATTTAAATCCTAACTAAATATGTAATTAATTTTACTAAAACCACATTAACAAACACCTTACTAACCTATCTACTAACCTACCTACTAACCCATCCTATCACTCACTTCCTAGCCCTTGGCCCACGCGTCAAGTGGAAGGGGAGTGATGTGACATGTCCTAAGGCTCTAAAGGAAAGAGGATTTCAAAATTATAAGAAGAGTAATTAAGTTTTCAATTATTTTCAAACTTTAAGACCTTGGACCCACCAAAGATGTTGACTTCCCCAATGCAATCAAGTTAAACTTTCATGTGGTTTTAGTAAAAATTAAGTGCATACTTAGTTAGGATTTAGATATCTTAAGAATTAACATAATTCTGAAATTAATTGATAACAATTATAATAAAATTCACTTCTTAATTTAAAAAGGAAATCCTAAACTACATTTACTCCTATATTAATTAATTAACCAAAAATTAAATTAAATACTGTTAATTTTTGGATCAGATTTATATGGCTTTTAATTTTTCTTAAATAACTTCAATATATGTAATATATTTAATCATAATATATAAATATATATTTATTATTGATATAATAAGAGATATATATATAAATATATTTAATATTCAATATTATGCTGTATAGATGAGACTTGCATTCAAATAATGTTGTATATGCTTATCTTCAATCAAATGATCATTGAATATAAATATAGAAGACATGATGATATAGAGGCATGTCTCTTTGAAGAGACATGACTCTATATAATCATGTCTTTTCAATATACAAATGAATTACTTAAAACCCGATAATAATAATCGGTGATATCAAACCACAACTGATACCTTTAATAAATCTTGATGGTTTATATATTTAAGATCGGTGATATACTATCGCTGATAGTAATCATAATGCATAATGGCAAAACATGATCGGTGATGTCCGATCACCCGATCGATGTCACATATGTTTGCCATCCGATATAACTTACGATGATGACAGTGTCAATTCAATATTGACTAAAGCGATGTTAAATGGTATTTAATACAATGACATTAATCGGTGATTAATTAAATGAATATTAATGTATTGATCGATACTAATCAGTATTAATATTATTAAATATTATTTAATCAAATATAATATACATTATACATTGTATATATATATATATATATATATTGATATATATAATAATATCATTATTATTATATATATTAATATGCATATATAATATAGACTAATATAACAATATTATCAATTCAGATATTTATATAATGGATAATATGATGTCATTCGATCAAATCCATTTCAATAGTTAATTATATTAGTAATATGATAATAGATTATTTTCTCAATTATGATTGTATGTAAATACATTAATATATATATAATAATAATATCTAATATTATTATCATATATATATTGATATGCATAAGTTAATCTATTCTCATAATATTAATATCTCATTCATTTTATCTGATCAAAGCTACAAACATCAACACTCTCTCTTAGTTAGGGAAGGTAAAATTCATCATCCAAGATAACATCACAAAGTTAATTGTGAAAGTCTGATTAGAGATATCAAAATATCCCCAATATGTAGATTGCCTCCATTGGCAATTCTATCCACAAGCTCTTGTGTGGATTGCCTCCATTGACGATTTGATCCACGAACTCATGAGCGTTTGGTGTGGATTGCCTCCATCAGTGATTCGATCCACAAGCTCTCATGTGGATTGCCTCTATCAGTGATTCTATCCACAAACTAATGAGCTTCAGTGTGTGGATTGCCTCAATTAGCGATTTGATCCATAAGCTCTCATGTGGATTGCCTCTATCGGTGATTCTATCCATAAAATCATGAGCTTAGGGTGTGGATTGCCTCAATCAGTGATTTGATCCACAAGATCTCATGTGGATTGCCTCTATCGGTGATTCTATCCACAAACTCATGAGCTTTAGGGTGTGGATTTCCTCAATCGGCGATTTGATCCACAAGCTCTCATGTGGATTGCCTCTATCGGCAATTCTATCCACAAACTCATGAGCTTCAGGGTGTGGATTTCCTCAATCAGCTATTTGATCCACAAGCTCTCATGTGGATTGCCTCTATCGGTGATTCTATCCACAAACTCACAAGCTTCATTTAAAAGTATTTGTCGTAGAATATCAAGTCACGTGATATTCTCCAAATACTCAGAGTAATGGCCTACCAACATCAAGTCACATGATGTCCACCAAGTACTCAAAAGTTTACAAAGATATCATATCGTGATAATGGGAGCATTGGCCTACAAAATATCAAGTTGTAAGATATTCACCAAGTTCTTAGAGTAATGGCCTACCAACATCAAGTCAACATGATGTCCACCAAGTACTCAAAAAAGTGTCCATAGGTAATGTGCACTTACCATAAGAACATTCACATCTTCTATTATGATCTGTTTCAGCCATCACACGATGTCTATCACAAATAGAAGATGCCATCTATCATGCTCTGTTTCAACCATCACACGATGTCTATCACAATAGAAGATGCCATCTATTATGATCTATTTCAACCATCACACGATGTCTATCACAATAGAAGGTCAAGTTATTGTAAGGTCGTCACCTTCCAATAACTTTTACAAATACAAGTGATAATCATTTGGAAGTCGTCACTTCATCATGATTTACACAGTGCCCATATAGTTATAAAATAACATTAGTATAATAATCAATAATCATGTCAAATTTACCTCAGAAGTGTTCAGTGAACTCCCTCTCAATCATGCATAAGGTGTCAACTATTTTGGATTTCATGATTCCTTTACACTCTTCTTGAATGCAGTTGATCAAATTTGGAGAGTTTGGGGTGAGCACTTACTCCTTGTCTAAAGTTTTCCCATTGACTCTGCTCATCATTTTCTATTAGGTTTACGAGGATTTTCCATTATTGTCTTTAGCTCATTCTTCCTTAATACCAACATCATTTGAAGTTTCCATGACTCAAAATCGGAGGCACCTTCAAGTCTGTCTTTGAGTCTCATTCCATTTGTCATTCTGTAGGTACAATATTTCTAAAAAATCTGATCTTGATCTTCCTTCAATTTAATTTGATCTTCCTTCAAGCGGTTAGGCTTTAACAAAGGAACCTTGCTTTGATACCATGTTAATTTTTGGATCAGATTTATATGGCTTTTAATTTTTCTTAGATAACCTCAATATATGTAATATATTTAATCATAATATATAAATATATATTTATTATCGATATAAAAATAGATATATAAATATATTTAATATTTAATATTATGTTGTATAGATGAGACTTGCATTCAAATAATGTTGTATATGCTTATCTTCAATCAAAGGATCATTGAATATAAATATAGAAGACATGATGATATAGAGGCATGTCTCTTTGAAGAGACATGACTCTATATAATCATGTCTTTTCAATATACAAATGAATTACTTAAAACCCAATAATAATAATCGGTGATATCAAACCACAACCGATACCTTTAATAAATCTTGACGGTTTATATATTTAAGATCGGTGATATACTATCGCTGATAGTAATCATAATGCATAATGGCAAAACATGATCGGTGATCTCCGATCACCCGATCGATGTCACATATGTTTGCCATCTGATATAACTTACGACGATGATAGTGTCAATTCAATATTGACTAAAGCGATGTTAAATGGTATTTAATAAAATGACATTAATCGGTGATTAACTAAATAAATATTAATGTATTGACCGATATTAATCGGTATTAGTATTATTAAATATTATTAAATCAAACATAATATACATTATACATTGTATATATATATATATATATTGATATATATAATAATATCATTATTATTATATATTAATATGCATATATATAATGTAGAATAATATAACAATATTATCAATTCAGATATTTATATAATGGATAATATGATGTCATTCGATCAAATCCATTTCAATAATTAATTATATTAATAATATGATAATAGATTAATTTCTAAATTATGATTGTATATAAATACATTAATATATATAATAATAATATATAATATTATTATCATATATATATATATGCATAACTTAATCTATTCTCATAATATTAATATCTCATTCATTTTATCTGATCGAAGCTACAAACATCAACAATTACCAAGGGTAAAATACATTACATTCCTACTATAATAAAAATCTTCTAAATATTACATGTTAATACAAATCCCTATGATTAATTATAAATTCTACACCTTTATAAAGCAAATACATAAAAACAATAATAATGCATTTACCATTTAGAATTTTAAATAAAACAACTAAAAAATATATTAATTTAAATCCTAACTAAGTATGCACTTAATTTTACTAAAACCACATTAACAAACTCCTAACTAACCTATTTACTAACCTATCCTATCACTCACTTCCTAGCCCTTGGCCCATGTGCCAAGTGGAAGGGGAGTGATGTGACATGTTCGAAGGCTGCAAAGGAAGGAGGATTTCAAAATTATAGGGAGAATAATTAAGTTTGTAATTATTTCCAGATAAGACCTTGGGCCCACCAAAGATGTTCACTCCCCAATGCAATCAAGTTAAAATTTCATGTGATTTTAGTAAAATTAAGTGCATACTTAGTTAGGATTTAGATATTCTAAGAATTAATATAATTCTAAAATTAATTGATAGCAATTATAATGAAATTCACTTCTTAATTTAAAAAGGAAATCCTAAATTACATTTACTCCTATATTAATTAATTAACCAAAACTTAAATTAATTACCAAGGGTAAAATACATTACATTCCTACTAGAATTAAAATCCTTTTAATATTACATGTTAATACAAATCTCTATAATTAATTATAAATTCTACCCCTTTATAAAGCAAATACATAAAAACAATTATAATATATTTACCTTTTAAAATTTTAAATAAAACAACTAAAGAATATATTAATTTAAATCCTAACTAAGTATGCACTTAATTTTACTAAAACCACATTGACAAACTCCTAACTAACCTATCTTCTAACCTACCTACTAACCCATCCTATCACTCACTTCCTAGCCCTTGGCCCACGTGCCAAGTGGAAGGGGAGTGATGTGACATGTCCTAAGGTAGCATAGGAAGTAGGATTTCAAAATTATAGGGAGAGTAATTAAGTTTGCAATTGTTTCTAAACTTTAAGACCTTGGGCCCACCAAAGATGTTGACTTCTCCAATGCAATCAAGTTAAACTTTCATGTAGTTTTAGTAAAATTAAGTGCATACTTAGTTAAGATTTAGATATCCTACAAATTAACATAATTCTAAAATTAATTGATAACAATTATAACAAAATTCACTTTTTAATTTAAAAGGGAAATCCTAAACTACATTTACTCTTATATTAATTAATTAACCAAAAATTAAGTTAATTACCAATGGTAAAATATATTACATTCCTACTAAAATAAAAATCTCCTTAATATTACATGTTAATACAAATCTCTATGATTAATTATAAATTCTACACCTTTATAAAGAAAATACATAAACACAACAATAATATATTTACCATTTAAAATTTTAAATAAAACAACTAAATAATATGTTAATTTAAATCTTAATGAAGTATGCACTTAATTTTACTAAAACCACATTAACAAACTCATAACTAACCTATCTACTAACCTACCTACTAACCTATCCTATCACTCACTTCCTAGCCCTTGGCCCACATGCCAAGTGGAAGGGGAGTGATCTGACATGTCCTAAGGCTGCAAAGAAATGACGATTTCAAAATTATAGGGAGAGTAATTAAGTTTGTAATTGTTTTCAAATTTTAAGACCTTGGGCCCACCAAAGATGTTAAATTCCCCAATGCAATCAAGTTAAACTTTCATGTGATTTTAGTAAAATTAAGTACATAGCTAGGATTTAGATGTCCTAAGAATTAACATAATTTTGAAATTAATTGATAACAATTATAACGAAATTCACTTTTTAATTTAAAAAGGAAATCCTAAACTATATTTAGTCCTATATTAATTAATTAACCAAAAAATAAATTAATTACCAAGGGTAAAATACATTATATTTCTACTAAAATAAAAATCTCATTAATATTAAATGTTAATACAAATCCCTATGATGAATTATAAATTCTACCCCTTTATAAAGAAAATATATGAAAACAATAATAATGCATTTACCATTTAGAATTTTAAATAAAGCAACTAAACAATATATTAATTTAAATACTAACTAAGTATGCACTTAATTTTACTAAAACCACATTAACAAACTCATAACTGACCTATCTACTAACCTACCTACTAACCCATCCTATCACTCACTTCCTATCCCTTGGCCCATGTGCCAAGTGGAAGGGGTGTGATGTGATCTAAGCCTCCAAAGGAAAGAGGATTTCAAAATTATAAGGAGAGTAATTAAGTTTGCAATTATTTCCAAACTTTAAGACCTTGGGCCCACCAAAGATGTTAACTTCCCCAATTCAATCAAGTTAAATTTTTATGTGGGTTTAGTAAAATTAAGTGCATACTTTGTTATGATTTAGATATCCTAAGAATTAACATAATTGTGAAATTAATTCATAATAATTATAACAAAATTCACTTCTTAATTTAAAAAGGAAATCTTAAACTACATTTACTCCTATATTAATTAATTAACCAAAAACTAAATTAATTACCAAGGGTAAAATACATTACATTCCTACTAGAATTAAAATTCCCTTAATATTATATGTTAATACAAATCCCTATGATTAATTATAAATTCTACCCCTTTATAAAGAAAATACATAAAAATAATAATAATGCATTTACGGATTTTTCCATATGCATGTCTCATAACATTAGATAAATGGAGGGAGGAAGCACAGGACCGCTCGCAGGAGTGACCAATGGAGGAAAACAATGTAAGGGTAAGCAATCTTCAGGTCTTATGTAGCAGTTGCAAACACAAGAGGAAAAATTCCAGCAGTACTATCAGGACAGGGGAATATTAGTGCATATAAGGTGGCAAAAATAATGTAGATGGAGTCAGTTGTAGTCGCAGAGCCAGAAATTTGAGCAGTATTGTCAAGACAATGGGCTCCCTCACTCTAAACAATCATCATTCAAGAGTAATGACTTTACCCATATTTTTTCTTCTACGCCTATGGTTCAATCTGTCAGTTCAGATCATTGTAATTTTCATTTTCAAAGCTATCTATTTGTGGAAAGAAACCCTAGTAAGGGTTTGGCAGATCAAAAAGGATTGAAGTCAATCTTTTCTAGTAAGGCAATAGTTCAGCCAGCCAAACCCTTCTTCGTCAATCCCTGATTTTATGACCTTCGATACTCGAAATAGCCCTTATCAAAAGGCATTCCACAACCTACTACTAAGAGACCCTGGCATGCTTCATCTACATTTGAAATAGGTGAATCTTCCAAACAAAATGTTGATCACGAAGCGTATTTTCCACGCTTTGAAAAAATGTTTGGGCGGGAAAATTCCTTTTTCAAAAAAATGGATGTGGCATTGATAGGGCTAAACATAGATCTAAATCATTTCAATCAAAGGAAGTATTCTGGCCATGGTAGAAAGATGAATAAGGGTCAGCAAAAATAGCCCATCTTTGATATTTGTGATAGGACTCCTCCTGGGTCTCCGGCACACATTCATAATGCTTCACCAAACATTCAATCTAAAGATAATAAAAAAATCCAGGATGTTCCTGCTTCTCCAAACGCAACCAGGGCCCCCTTCAATCCAAAGGTTTCTAAATAGATTTGGCAAAAGAAAGCCTTGGGATATGCAGATGCATTCTATCCGCATAACTCTATGGGTGGGAGAAATAATCTGATGGTCACTTTACCATCTCATTTACTTCAGCACTCTATTGGTCTTCTTCGCCAATCAACTCTTATTGGTAAGTTCGTTTCAACTTCCTTATCATTTCCAATCATTAAGGAATGGGCATTTGTGTCTTGGCCTGGTTTAACAGATATTTTTTATATTGATATAGTATCCAAGTATTTTGTTGCCATCTTTGAATCTAAAGAGGATAGAAACTCCGTTCACAAACAAAAAGGTTGGTTTTGCCAGGGGTCAAGTCTTTTTACTTTGATCTGGACCCCAAATTTTAATCCCAAGGATCCACTCACTCAGTTCTTCCCTCATTGGATTTCTTTCCCATTACTGCCACTAGAATATCGAGACCCAGAGATTATTGAAATCTTAGCTAACAAATTGGGTATATTTCTCAAGCATGATCTCATTCCATTTGATTGCCTGCATTTGGAAGCTAGAGTTTGCCTTCTCATTGATACCAATAAACAATTTCCTACCTCAATTTCTCTCAAATCTCAGTGGGGCGAATGGGGTCAGATAATTAAAATTCAAGATGAAATCATAGTCAACAAATACAGGCATCAACTGGGTCACTTTAACACCCAGTGTCAAGCTCAAGATACTGGTGTTACACTTCTTTGTTCAGATTTTTGCTCTGATCTGATGAAATGTTCTAAAATATCTGAATTGAGTGATCACACTCAATCTCCTATTGTGAAAAATGAAACAATGATTGACCGATCGGTGGGGCATGTCAATAAAATGCCAGGCTCAGAGTTTATATGTTTTCTCAAGTGGATTCTACTATTTATTCAGCAATTTTCTACTATAGCAAATATGTGGTTGTCGTTACCCCCTGTTTCTCAGAATACTCTCGTGCCATATTCTTCTTGCCAAGTTGTTGAGGAATTTCTAAATAAGAATGGTAGTTTTCCTGTAAATCTCCCTAGACAGCTAATTATCACTCCTACTTTAGCAGGCAGGAAGGTTCAACAAATAATAGATCAAATTATTTTAGAGATAACTGCTAATATCATGTTTGGCATAGCAAGGGAAGAAGGTTTTAGTGTCAATAATAATGATTCTTCAAAGCTTGATAGTCTGCTCAGAGAATTTCAGTTCTAGAATAGTCAGGATATTGATCAATTTTCCAAATTTAAGTTGATCACAGGTGGGGAAATCGATCTATTGGCTAATAATCTCTTAACAGGTACTCCTCCTAAAGCCAGTCACTGCCTACAGCAAGACAAAGTAGAGAAGCTTGAAATTATCCCTTATGAGGATCCTTTGGGATTGGAGAAGTGTCTATATCAGCAAGTTCAGAGCTCAAATGATAATATACCCTCTCAAGTTCTTAATAGTTGGACTCAGGAAGATGTTCTAACTAGCTCCCAGTTACCCACGAATATTGAGTCCCATACTGTTAGTCAGAATTTTGACCATAATCAAACATTGTCTATTGTGAAAACACCCTTGAAGACCATACTTTCCCCCAAAATGCCAAAGTCAAGAGGTAGGCCGAAGGGGTCCAAAACCAAGTCAGAAATAGCAGCTAGCATTCAAACTACTTTGGATGCCCAATTTGTAGTCACCAAAAGCTCGACAAGGAGAACAAGAGGTTCTCCTTGTCCTCAATGAAGATCAATTCATGGAATGTTAGAGGCATTAATTCCTCTGACAAGCAACATAGGATCAAACAAATTGTTGATTCTATGCAAGCAGATATTGTTCTGCTATAGGAGACCAAACTATCGCAGGACACTTATGACAAAACCATTGCTAAATGGACCAGATGGAAATCTTTGCATACCTCGAGCTTGGGTGCCTCTGGTGGGCTTGTAGTACTATGGAATCCTCAAAACATCAAAGGCATGCTCATTCATCAGGAGTCTAACTGGCAGATGCTAAACATTTCTGAGTTTGATTCATCTTTTATTTTGATCAATGTATATGGCCCTTCTCCTACACAGGATAAAGCCAAAGTTTGGGACTCGATTACTCAATTCATCCAAGTTTAGGAATCTCAAGATGTTGTTATTGGTGGGGATTTTAATGCAATTATATCCTACGAGGAGAAGACATGGGGTATTGTTCCTCCTACTAAAACCATTCAGGATTTCAATTTCTTTGCGGAATTTAATAATCTTATGGATATCTCCCCGACTAATGGGTTCTTTACTTGGACAAATAAGAGGTCTGGTTTTGCACACATTGTTGCTCGACTGGATAGATTCCTTTTGGCACAATACTAGAAGCTTAAAGATGTGGAAATATCATCAGACATTCTTCTTTAGCCAGGTTCTGATCACTTTCCAATTTCACTAAATATTACCAATACTCATAAAGGAGATGATATCCAATTCCATTCCTCTTTCAAATTTGAAAAAATGTGGCTTCACAACCCTCATTTTTTATAGCATATCCAGAAATGGTGGATTAATGCACCACATGTTGTAGGAACCAAGATGTATCAATTTTCCATAAATTGAAATTTGTTAAAAGTCAAATCAGAATTTGGAATCAGCAGGTCTTTAAAAATGTTTTTAGAAAAAAAGAGGAAGTTAAAAAGAAACTAGAAGAAGTTTATAACCACATCGTCCAAAATGGTATGAATGAAGACACTCATGCTAGGTAGAAAAACCTTCAGCAGGAATGGGAGGAGTTGTGTAGTCGAGAAGAAATTTATTGGAGATAGAAATCAAGAGAACTTTGGCTGCATGAAGGAGATAGAAACACAAAATATGTTCATTCATCAGCCAAACAAAGGAAAGCTACTACAACCATCTTTCAAATTGAAGATGCTCAGTCTGGAAACCTTATTACCAATGCACAACAAATCCATGAAGAAGGGGTTAAATTTTTTAAGAATCTACTTGCTCCTGCTACTTTTCCATCACCCACGGAGGCACAAGTCAATGAGATCCTAGCAGCTATTCCATGCATGGTGTCTGAGAAAGATAATGCTATGTTGATGGCCCCCTTCTCCATCCAAGAGCTTCGAAAGGTGGTCTTCTCCTTCCCTCCAGATAAAGCTCCAGCGCCGGATGGATTCTCTGCACTATTTTATCAAATTTTCTGGGATACTATTGGATGGGATTTATTGAATGCAGTGGAGGAATCACGAAAAAATAAGAGTATGCTCAAATACTTTAATACTACTAATATCTCAATAATCCCAAAAGTCAAGAATCCAAAAACATTTGCAGATTTTAGGCCAATTTAATTATGTAATCTGACATACAAGATCATTACTAAGGCCATTTACTTAATACTACAACATCTTATTCCATCCATTATCTCCTTGGAACAAGGAGGTTTTGTCTTGGGCAGAGAAACAATGGAAGGAGCGTTAGTGGCTCATGAGGTTCTACACTCAATAAACTCTAATCATACATCAAATTTTGTGATCAAAATTGATATGATGAAAGCCTATGATAGAGTTTGTTAGAAGTTTCTGCTCCAAGTATTAAATAAGATGGGCTTCTCAAAAGGTTGGTGTAAATGGATTAAAGCATGTATCTCGGGTGCTTGGTTTTCAGTCTTAGTTAATGGAAAACCAGGTGGCTTCTTTTCATCATCACAAGGCATTAGACAGGGTGATCCATTATCACCGGCTCTATTCATCATCATGGCTGAAGCTTTCAGCAGAACTATTAAGCATCATCATGAGTCAGGTAAGTGGAAAGGTGCACATGTTTATGGTACAAGTATTTTTGTCACTCATTCCCTATTTGCAGATGACACTTTGTTATTTGGTATGACATAAGTTCAGGAGGCTCATCATATTAAAAGTATCTTACAACTTTATTCTACAGTTTCAGGTCAGGCTATTAAAGATCAAAAATCCAAAATATATCTCTTTAATACCAATAAAGTGATCTCTGGAAAAATAGTCAGGATTCTAGGATTCTCAGTGGATTTCTTACCATCTATATATTTGGGAATCCCATTTTTTATGGGATCAAATAAGGATAGCTATTAGTCTTCAGTGGTGCAACGCATCCAAAGTAGAATAGTGGCTTGGAAAGCCAGATGGCTGTCACTGGTAGGCAAAATTATTCTCATCAAGTCAGTACTTGCAGCCATACCAAATTACTACATTGTAGTCCTTAAAGCTCCTCCCAAGATTCTTCAGCAAATATAAAAACTGATTAGAGGATTCCTTTGGTCAGGTAACATGAATGATGCCAATAAAATTCCTCTTATATCCCTTTAAGACATGGCACACATTCCATTAGTAGGTGGTGCAGGGGTACATGATCTAGCAAAGAGAAATGAAGCATTTGGTGGCAAATTAGTATGGCATATGTACACTAAACCTCAGTCCATATGGTGCAGGATTATGCAACAAAAATACTTAGATAATAATGACCCCTCTAGAGTTTTATCTATTTTGGATCCTCCCAAAGGATCAATAATTTGGGACTTTATGATGTCCTCACGACAAATTTTCCTCAAATACATTTCTTGGGAAGTGAATAATGGTAGCATGGTAAATTTCTAGAGAGATTCGTGGAATGGGAATCCTCCCTTATCTTTAAGAACAACTTCCCAAGACATTATACATATCTCAGAGACCTCTTGGGGTACACATCTCAACCAATATGTGGCTGCTATTTGTAATATCTCAGGTAAAGTAATTTGGAAAGATCCAAATGAACTAGCATTGTCAAACCAAGATAAATACAACTTCAAACAAATACTAGCTTCAGTACAAGTTTTTTTCTCAGGATGTGAAGATAAACTCTTTTGGGTTCCAGCTCAAGATGGTAATTACTCAGTGAAAGAGGGCTATAAAATACTTTAGCAAAGTGGTTCTGATAAGATTCCATGTAGATCTTTCTCTTTTTGTTGGAATCATGTTGTGCTTCCAAAGGCAGACTATTTTTCATGGCTTGCAATTAAACATAGGATCCTGACAAGTGATAGATTAAATAGGTTAAACATTGCCCCTCCTTTTAATTGTCTTTTTTGCAATGCATATGAAGAAATTGTGGATCATCTTCTTTTGAACTGCACATTTGCAGCCCAATGTTGGTCCTTTATATTAAAAAAGCTAAACTATAGTACACCATTGCAAGATAATATTTGGAATCTCTTTCATTCATGGCTAGCCCTTTTTCCAAAATTGTTATTTGCAAATATTTGGAACTGTGCACCAGCATTAGTAATTTGGGCCATCTGGTGGGAAAGAAACAAGCGCATTTTCATAAAGAGGTAGCTTACATCGACAAAGTTCTGGAAGGTATTGAATGATCTATCTCAGAAGTGACAAATGCAAGTATAAGTAGCTGCAAATTCAACCATATTGTAACTGCATGGGATTCTAAAGTGCTTCAGGAATGGAACCAACTTGTTATTCCCTACGGGTGGCAGAGTCATAAGAATTCAACTACACCAGTATCAAGATCGGATGTGCATTGGAGACCTCCAAATGAGGGGTTTATGAAGCTCAATTTTGATGGCACTTCGAGAGGTAACCCTAGAATCTCAGGGTTGGGGGCGTGTATTCAAGACATTAAAGGCAAAGTAGTTGCAATTGTCACATCCCCTTTGGCTGTTGGTACTAATAATTTGGCGAAAGCCCAAGCTCTACTTGCAGGTCTAATTTTAGCTAAACAGGGTAATTTTCATTTGTTGCACATAGAAGGTGATTCACCTATTATTACAAATGCCTGTATTCATAAAAAGGCACATTCATGGAAATTAAAATATATTTTAATCCAAATTTGGAGAATGTTAGATGAATGTCAGGATGTTTGTATATCACATACACTGAGGGAAGGTAACCAGGTTGCAGATTATTTATTTAATTTGGGATGTGATGGTTTAGACCTTTCATCATTGAATCCATCGGCTTTGATTGATGATGATGGAGAGCTTAAAAGATTAATTCAAGTTGACAAGGACTGTTGTCGTCATTAATCAACAAAAGGACTTGGACAAGATGGTTTTTGGTATGCAAATTTGGCGATTTAGGATTCTGTGTATGAGCCAATGCCATCAACATGAGTGTAATATTTTGTCATATAATGTGAGGGATTGGAAGTACATAATGCTAACAATATTCATCTCAGTAGATTAGCACTATTCACATGGCCTCCCAGATACGAGCGTAAAAGAATAATGTATTCATAACTTGGGCAAGTACGGAGTGGGATTTCCAAATATTTTTGGTATTAATAGTCATTAAGGATACATTTGTGGCTTACATATTAGGATTGTCTCACATTTCTTTAGCAAGGTTAGAGAATGTCAAAGAATTTAGATGTTGTTGTTTCGTGTGACTCTTGTCACAAGCAACACAGGGGGATCATGCCAAAGAATTACCGCATTTGGATACTACCAAATGCTGAGGAAATTGTGCTTCCAGTTCCAGTGGTGGACTATACTCTTGATACCATGTTTATCATTCACTCTCCCATAGTTAGGCAGGCTATCAAACAGGTTATTGGGGAAGAACATTTGGGCACCGCCGCAACACAATTCTTCTATCCTTCAAATTTAGTGTCCATTTTCCTCTCCAATGCCATGGACATCATGCAATCTCTACTACTCCTTCAGTCTCTAGTGACCAAGGTAATTCAGCCAGTATTAATTGCGGATAACAAGCTTAATGTGGCTATGCAATATTATGATCTTTGGTGTGGAATGGCATTAGTGGGAGGATTGTTTTCGCATGCCCAGTTGCTCCAAAAACATGAAGTCTTAGTGACTTTTGAGGCACTGAAAAAAGTAGTGGACAAGCGTAGCTCATCACACATGAAAAATGTGTTTCAAGTTACTGCACGGGCACTCAGATATTAGTTGGAGGATAGAGTGAGAAAATTGGGATTTGTGTTCTTGGATTTGCTTAGGTTTTCAAATAGCCCTCAATTTTAAGGTCTACAATAGGCACCTTCGCAGTTGGGGCCGAATGATATAACGGCCAGTGGAGTGGTTGGCAGTCTCCAATTTATTCTCAGTTGAAGTCTACAGAATTTGTGGGTTCAAGTTGGTCCCCTGAAAGACAAGAGGACGAGTGTGTAGGATGGGGCTCGACGGTGGCATCTACAAGTGTCCATGATGGGACCGCGACTACGTTGCTTCTTAGGCATCCCTGAGACCAGATGATATTGATGAGGAGCGGCATGAAAATAGACCAGCGGTCAACACAATGGTGTGTAGTGGGTTTCGAGGTGAGGACATCATGGAGGAGTGAAAAGTAGAGCGATTTGAGCTCATTTTGAAATTTTAATAATTTGGATGCCCCTTCAATTTAATTTGTGTTACAGTAAGGTGGTTGGGGGAGGTAGTTTATACTCCTTATTGTATGAATGATGTGATATCAATCTCGGTCGATAGTGAATATTCTCAAATTATTGTATATATTAAAGCAATGATGCTAGATTTTCTTTCTGATTCTTTCCTAGTTGAGCTTTTTGAATCAATTTTTATTAATATATCATAGTGGCTCACCCACTTTTGCCTAAAAAAAAATTAATAATGCATTTACAATTTAGAATTTTAAATAATGCAACTAAAAAATATATTAATTTAAATTCTAACTAAGTATGCACTTAATTTTACTAAAACCACATTAACAAACTCCTAACTAACCTATCTACTAACCTACCTACTAACCCATCATATCACTCACTTCCTAGCCCTTGGCTCACGTGCCAAATGGAAGGGGAGTGATGTGACATGTCATAAGGCTACAAAGAAAATGAGGATTTCAAAATTATAGGGAGAGTAATTAAGTTTGCAGTTGTTTCCAAATTTTAAGACCTTGGGCCCACCAAAGATGTTGACTTCCTTAATGCAATCAAGTTAAACTTTCATGTGGTTTTAGTAAAATTAAATGCATACTTAGTTAAGATTTAGATATCTTAAGAATTAACATAATTTTAAAATTAATTAATAACAATTATAACGAAATCCACTTCTTAATTTAAAAAGTAAATCCTAAACTACATTTAATCATATATTAATTAATTAACCAAAACCTAAATTAATTACCAACGGTAAAATACATTATATTTATACTAAAATAAGAAATCCCCTTAATATTACATGTTAATACAAATCTCTATAATTAATTATAAATTCTACCCCTTTATAAAGCAAATACATAAAAATAATAATAATGTATTTACCATTTAGAATTTTAAATAAAGCAACTAAAGAATATATTAATTTAAATCCTAACTAAGTATGCACTTAATTTTACTAAAACCACATTAACAAACTCCTAACTAACATATCTACTAACCTACCTACTAACCCATCATATCACTCACTTCCTAGCCCTTGGCCCATGTGCCAAGTGGAAGGGGAGTGATGTGACATGTCCTAAAGCTACAAAGGAATAAGGATTTCAAAATTATAAGAAGAGTAATTAAGTTTGCAATTATTTCTAAATTTTAAGACCTTCGGCCCACCAAAGATGTTGACTTCCCCAATGTAATCAAGTTAAACTTTCATGTGGGTTGGTTAGGATTTCGATATCCTAAGAATTAACATAATTTTGAAATTAATTGATAATAATTATAATGAAATTCACTTCTTAATTTAAAAATGAAATTCTAAACTATATTTTCTCCTATATTAATTAATTAACCAAAAACTAAATTAATTACCAAGGGTAAAATATATTGTATTCCTATTAGAATTGAAATCCCCTTAATATTACATGTTAATACAAATCCCTATGATTAATTATAAATTCTACCCCTTTTTAAAGAAAATACATAAAAATAATAATAAAATATTTACCATTTAGAATTTTAAATAAAGCAACTAAAGAATATATTAATTTAAATCCTAACTAAGTATGCACTTAATTTTACTGAAATCACATTAACAAACTCTTAACTAACTTATCTACTAACCTACCTACTAACCTATCTTATCACTCACTTTCTAGCCCTTGGCCCACATGCCAAGTGGAAGGGTAGTGATGTGACATGTCCTTAAGGCTGCAAAGAAAGGAGGATTTCAAAATTATAAGGCGAGTAATTAAGTTTACAATTATTTGCAAACTTTAAGACCTTGGGCCCACCAAAGATGTTGACTTCCCCAATGCAATCAAGTTAAACTTTCATGTGGTTTTAATAAAATTAAGTGCATATTTAGTTAGGAATTAGATATCCTAATAATTAACATAATTTTGAAATTAACTGATAACATTTATAACAAAATTCACCTCTTAATTTAAAAAAATAATCCTAAACTACATTTACTCTTATATTAATTAATTAATCAAAAATTAAATTAATTACTAAGGGTAAAATATATTACATTTCTACTAGAATAAATATCCCCTTAATATTACATGTTAATACAAATCCCTATGATTAATTATAAATTCTACCCCTTTATAAAGCAAATACATAAAAATAATAATAATGTATTTACCATTTAGAATTTTATATAAATCAACTAAAGAATATATTAATTTAAATCTTAGTTAAGTATGCACTTAATTTTACTAAAACCATATTAACAAACTCTTAACTAACCTACCTACTAACCCATCATATCACTCACTTCCTAGCCCATAGCCCATGTGTCAAGTGGAAGGGGAGTGATGTGACATGTCTTAAGGCTACAAAGGAAGGAAGATTTTGAAATTATAGAGAGAGTAATTAAGTTTGCAATTATTTCCAAACTTTAAAACCTTGGGCCCAAAAAATATGTTGACTATCCCAATACAATCAAGTTAAACTTTCATGTGGTTTTAGTAAAATTAAGTGCATACTTAGTTAGAATTTAGATTTCATAAGAATTAACATAATTTTTAAATTAATTGACAACAATTATAACGAAATTCACTTCTTAATTTAAAAAGGAAATCCTAAACTATATTTACTCCTATATTAATTAATTAACCAGAAGCTAAATTAATTACCATGGGTAAAATACATTACATTCATACTACAATAAAAATCCCCTTAATATTAATGTTAATACAAATATCTATGATTAATTATAAATTCTACCCTTTTATAAAGCAAATACATAAAATTAATAATAATGCATTTACCATTTAGAATTTTAAATAAAGCAACTAAACAATATATTAATTTAAATCTTAAGTATGCACTTAATTTTACTAAAACCACATTAACAAACTTCTAACTAACTTATTTACTAACTTACCTATTAACACACCCTATCACTCACTTCCTAGCCCTTGGCCCACGTGTCAAGTGGATGGGGAGTGATGTGACATGTCCTAAGACTGCAAAGAAATGATGATTTCAAAATTATAAGAAGAGTAATTAAGTTTGTAATTATTTTTAAACTTTAAGACCTTGGGCCCACCAAGAATGTTGACTTTCCCAATGCAATCAAGTTAAAGTTTCATGTGGTTTTAGTAAAATTAAATGCATACTTACTTAGGATTTAGATATCTTAAGAATTAAGATAATTTTAAAATTAATTGATAACAATTATAACAAAATTCACTTCTTAATTTAAAAAAGAAATCTTAAACTACATTTGCTCTTATATTAATTAATTAACCAAAAATTAAATTAATTACCAAGGGTAAAATACATTACATTCCTGCTAGAATTAAAATCCCCTTAATATTACATGTTCATACAAATCTATATGATTAATTATAAATTCTACCATTTTATAAAGAAAATACATAAAAATAATAATAATGCATTTACCATTTAGAATTTTAAATAAAGAAACTAAAAAATATATTAATTTAAATCCTAACTAAGTATGTACTTAATTTTACTAAAACCACATTAACAAACTCCTAACTAATCTATCTACTAACGTACCTACTAACCCATCATATCACTCACTTTCTAGCCCTTGACCCACGTGCCAAGTGGAAGGGGAGTGATGTGACATGTCCTAAAGTTGCAAAAGAATGAGGATTTTGAAGTTATAGAGAGAGTAATTAAGTTTGCAATTGTTTTCAAATTTTAAGACCTTGGACCCACTAAAGATGTTGACTTCCCCAATGCAATCAAGTTAAACTTTCATGTGGTTTTAGTAAAATTAAGTGCATACTTAGTTTGGATTTAGATATCCTAAGAATTAACATAAGTCTTAAATTAATTAATAACAATTATAACAAAATTCACTTCTTAATTTAAAAAGGAAATTCTAAACTAGATTTACTCCTATATTAATTAATTAGCTAAAAATTAAATTAATTAATAAAGGTAAAATACATTACATTCCTACTAGAATAAAAATTCTCTTAATATCAAATATTAATACAAATTCCTATGATTAATTATAAATTCTACCCCTTTATAAAGCAAATGCATAAAAACAATAATAATGCATTTACCATTTAGAATTTTCAATAAAGTAGCTAAAGGATATATTAATTTAAATCATAACTAAGTATGCACTTAATTTTACTAAAACTGCATTAACTAACTCCTAACTAACCTATCTACTAACCTATGTACTAACCCATCATATCACTCACTTCCTAGCCCTTGGCCCACGTGTCAAGTGGAAGGGGAGTGATGTGACATATTCTAAGGCTGCAAAAGAAGGAGAATTTTAAAATTATAGGGAGAGTAATTAAGTTTGCAATTGTTTCCAAATTTTAATACCTTGGGCCCACCAAAGATGTTGACTTCCCCAATGAAATCAAGTTAAACTTTCATGTGGTTTTAGTAAAATTAAGTGCATACTTAGTATTTAGATATCTTAAGAATTAACATAATTCTTAAACTAATTGATAACAATTATAACGAAATTCACTTCTTAATTTAAATAGGAAATCCTAAACTATATTTACTCCTATATTAATTAATTAACTAAAAATTAAATTAATTACCATGGGTAAAATACATTACATTCCTATAAGAATAAAAATTCCCTTAATATTATGTGTTAATACAAATCCTTATGATTAAGTATAAATTCTACTCATTTATAAAACAAATACATAAAAATAATAATAATGCATTTACTATTTAGAATTTTAATTAAAGCAACTAAAAAATATATTAATTTAAATCTTAACTAAGTATGCACTTAGTTTTACTAAAATCATATTAACAAACTCCTAACTAACCTATCTACTAACCTACCTACTAACCCATCCTATCACTCACTTCTTAGCCCTTGGCCCACGTGCCAAGTGGAAGGGGAGTGATGTGACATATCTTAAGGCTGCAAAGGAATGAAGATTTCAAAATTATAGGGAGAGTAATTAAGTTTGCAATTGTTTCCAAATAATTTTGAAATCCTCCTTCATATGCATTGTAGGACATGTCACATCACTTTCATTCCACTTGACACGTGGGCCAAGGCTAAGAAGTGAGTGATATGATGGGTTAGTAGGTAGGTTAGTAGATAGGTTAGTTAGAAGTTTGTTAATGTGGTTTCAGTAAAATTAAGTACATACTTAGTTAGGATTTGAATTACTATATTCTTTAGTTTGCTTTATTTAAAATTCTAAATGTTAAATGCATTATTATTATTTTTATGTATTTTCTTTATAAAGGGGTAGAATTTATAATTAATCATAGGGATTTGTATTAACAATGTTAAGGGGATTTTTATTCTAGTAGGAATGTAATGTATTTTACCCTTGGTAATTAATTTAGTTTTTGGTTAATTAATGAATATAGGAGTAAATATAGTTTAGGATTTCCTTTTTAAATTAAGAAGCGAGTTTCGTTATAATTGTTATCAATTAATTTCAGAATTATGTTAATTCTTAGGATATCTAAATGCAACTTTTCATAGTTTAATTGGATAAAATTATTTTATTGTAAAATCAAGTTAAACTTAATTACTCTTCCTATAATTTTGAAATCATCCTTCCTTTGCAGCCTTAGGACATGTCACATCACTCCCCTTCCACTTGGCACATGGGCGAAGGGCTAGAAAGTGAGTGATAAGATGGGTTAGTAGGTAGGTTAGTAGATAGGTTAGTTAGGAGTTTTTTTAATATGGTTTTAGTAAAATTAAGTGCATACTTAGTTTGGATTTAAATTAATATATTATTTAGTTGCTTTATTTAAAATTCTAAATGGTAAATGTTTTATTTCACAAGTAGAAGAAAGCTAGTTATGGCATAACAAGTTGTTTCATATAAATTTTGATAATCTGGTAAACATAAGCAAGAACAATAGAGTCACAGGTACTCCTATTTTGAACAAACCTAATTTAGCAATATGCAAACAATGTCAAATTAGAAAGATGAGAAAAACAAGTTTCAAAAGCAAGAATTATAATACTGATGAAATCTTGGAATTGGTTCATACTGACCTATGTGGACCAATTGGAACAACAAGCTATATTAGAGAGAATTATTTTATTTTATTTTTTGATGATCATTCCAGAATGATGACTGTCATATTTCTTAGAGAGAAATCAAAAGCTTTTTAAAAATTCAAATGGTATCTTGCAAGAGTTTAAAATGAAATAGAAAAGAAACTAAAATTCTTAAGATCTGATAGAGGAGGAGAATTCATTTCTAATGAGTTCATTGAATTTTTTAATAAGAGAAGAATCAAAAGATAGGTATCTACCCCTGGTACACCATAGCAAATGGAATAGAAGAAAGAAGAAACAGATCCATTATGAATTGTTCCATAATCCTAATGATTTAGAATAATGTTGTTGTCAAATACTGGAAGAAGTCCATCAACACTATAGTGTTCACCTTTAACCAAGTTCAACTAAAGTAAGGTAGTAACCAGACACCTTTTGAATTATGGTATGGCTATAAACCTAATGTTTATTATTTTAAAGTATTCAGAAGTAGATGTTACATCTTGAAGGAAGCAAGAAATGGAAAACTAGATGCAAAAAATGATGAAGGAATATTCCTAGGTTACTCATGTAAAAGCAAAGCATACAAATGTCTGAATCTTACTACTCATAAAGTCATAGAAAGTGTACATGTCATGATTGATGAGTTTGGAAGAAAATGTGAAGAGAAGAGTAGCAAAGAGCTTGAAGACTACAAGAACTTTGTGTATCATGAACCTGATACTATACCTTTGACTTGAGCAATGGTGATTGAATAGCAGAACTATCGACCACTAAATATACTAGCACAAACTGTACAACCCAAGTTGCAAGTTGTGCAACCTGAGCTACTGGTAGAAGAGACTAAGTCACAAATAGAGGGAACTGAGTCACAGGCAGAGGGAACCAAGTCTCAAACAGTGGAACCTGAGTCACAGACAATGGAACCCAAGCATCAAACAGAGGAACAGGAAATAATGTTTGAGAATGGCAAACCTAGTGGATCAAGTCTAGAATCTAGATTGAAGGATACAATACTTTCAAAATATGTTAAAAGGCATACTTGATAAAATAATTGGAGATCAGACAAAAGGTGTAATGACAAGGAATAAACTCAAAGGTACATGTTTAATAAGTGAATTTGAACCTAGAACATTTAAATATGCATTGAATGATGAAAGTTGGATAGAAGCAATGAATGAAGAAATTGAGAAAATTGAGAAGAACAAAACTTGGACTCTTGTGCCTAAGCCAAAGAACAAGAATGTGATTGGAACCAAGTGGGTTTTTAGAAATAAGATGAATGAAAATGGTAAAGTTTTCAGAAACAAGGCCAAACTAGTTTGTAAAGGATATGCTCAAGAAGAGGGTATTGACTATGGAGAAAAAATTTCTACTATTGCAAGACTTGAAGGAGTCAGAACTCTTCTGCCATATGTTGCACATAAAGGATACAAAGTATATCAAATGGATGTGAAATTTGCATTTCTGAATGGAATCCTAAAAGAAGAAGAAGTTTACATTAAAGAACCTAAAAGATTTGTTGATCCTAGCATAAGGAATATGGTTTGCAAGCTACACAAAGCATTGTATGGACTGAAGAAAGCGTCCAAAGCCTGGTATGAAAGACTGCATAACTATTTAGTAAGTATTGGATTTTAGAGAACCAATGATAGTGGTAGCCTGTACATCTAAGAAGGACCAAAGAACAAAATATTGTTAGCAGAGATATTTGGTGATGACATATTATTCACTGGTTATGATGACCTATGCAAAACATTCTCTATAGCTATGAGTAAAGAATTTGAGATGTCTATGTTTGGTGAGATCAAATTCTTTGTTGGATTATAAGTACATCAAATGAAGGATGGTATCTACATTACCCAATCAGAATATATCAAGGAGATACTTAAGAAATTTGGTATGGAAGATTCCAAACCTATTGGAACACCCATGTGTACTAGATAGAAATTGTCTAAGGATGATGATTCAAAGAGGTAGATCAAACCAACTATAGATCCATGATTGGAAAATTGCAATATGGTATTCACACTAGACTGGATATTGCATTGGTAGTTGGTATTATTGCAAGATTTTTAGCTAATCCTAGAGATAATCACCTAATGGAAATCAAAAGAATTTTGAGATATTTGAAGGGTGCTAAAGACTATGGTTTATGGTATAAGAAAGGTGGAAACTTTGATTTAAAGGCATTCACTGATGCTAATTGGGCTGGAAGTGTTGATGATAGAAAAAGAACTAGTGGTGGAGCTTTCTTTCTTTGAAAGAGGTTAGTGTCTTGGACTAGCAAGAAATAAAATTGTATCTCTCAGTCTACAGCAGAGGCAGAATATGTTGTTCTAGTAGTGAAATATTCAAACATCATATGGATCAAGCAGTTGTTGTCTGGAATGAAGGAAGAATTAAAAGAATCAGTTATTATCTACTGTGACAACACCTGTGCCATTAACATTTCAAATAATCATGTGATGCACACCAAAACCAAGCATATAGCAATAAAGTATCATTTTTTAAGGGAATTGGTACAGGATAAAGAAGCAAGGTTGGAATATGTGAATACCAAAGAACAAGTTGTAGACATATTCACCAAACCTTTACCTAAGGATGCTTTCTTGTATCTTATAGGAAAGCTAGGGGTGCTTGACCTAACTAAATCTCACTAAAATATAGGTTAGTGATGCATCAACATGAGCGAAAGTGAAGATCTATCAGTTAATGCAGGTACATCAGAGCACATTACAGATGAATTAGTACATTTAGGTACATTACAATTACAAAGAGAAATAGTACTGACTATTGGTATTTGAGAAGATGGAGTCTTACAGAATAAAGATATGTAACTTATGGAGTCTTTGGCATCTATTGTCAAAGAGGGAGAGTTTTCTGTAATACATATGAATAAGATAAAAGAGGAAGAGTTCACTATAATATAGAAGATAATATAGTAAGAGGGAGAATTTGATGTTAGAGGGAGTTTTTTGGATAAGAATCAGAATGAAGCTAAAGACATTAAAGAAAAAAATTTGTTGCTCTACAATTCTTTGTATTATGACATGTTGTGTTGTCATCAATTCCAAAGAGGGAGATTATTGAAGAAAATTATTCAATTGTGTATTGTTATTGATGTTACACATGTATATACACTTATGTAGTGATGTTACACAAATGTCTACATTCAGACCGAGCACAGTTGATGAATAGAATGAGTTATTTTAGTGTTGACCGAGTTTAGTAAGGTATTGAAGAAGTTCAGTATTGACCGAGTCACTCAGGCATTTTAGTCATGGTCGGGCATTCAATGGCAGCCGACTAACAGTGATTTTCATTCTATAATTAATTGGTTATATGAGGCCGACTAGATTATGTTTTATTATTTAAAAGTGTATTCAAGCCGACTTGACAGGGCTTACCATATATATGAAAGGTCAAGTTTGGATTGAATGTGTGGATGAGAAAGAGTGTGAAAGAAGAAGTGTGGAATTCTGTTATATGAAGAGTGAAGGAAAAATTAGATAGAATTTTGATTAAGTACAAATCACTTGGAGTTGCAATAGAACATCTGATCAACAAGGATCCAGTCATAATCAAAACAAAGATATGAATCAGCAAAGACAATTGCTTACACATATAGGTCAATTCATTGTTACTCTCTAACAATTGTAGAAGTGATCTAAAATCTCTTAACAGAGTAGACTTAACAGTCTTTTTGTAAATCCTCTCACAAGGTAGCATTTCTATGTTGAAGTGTTCAAGACCTCTAACAAGGCCACTCCTCATAGGGTGATTAAATCCTTTAACAAGGTCACACCTAACAGTGTGTTATTGTAACCTTTAACAGGGTTGATCCTAACAGGGCTCATTTTAGAAGAGTGACAAATAGTAACTAGTTACATTGGTGGTTTTTTCCATATTGGCTTTCCACATTAAATCTTGGTGTCACCTGTGTATATATTATTTGTTTTATGGTTTATGTTTCTTCACTTAATCTCTAAAGTATAATTGCATTGGATATTATAAAGATTGCTTTGACACCCGAGTTACAGAAGAATATCTTAATTAACCGAGTAACAATGTTAAAGTATTTAAGACATCTAAGGGACAAAGGATTTTTTTTAGAGTAACTGATTCACCCCTCCCCTCTCATTTACTTATCTCATTTCCAAAAATATACCCATATAAACATTATTATTATTATAGAACATACTTTTATGAATATACTTCATAACACTCAATATAAGGCATTTTAATTCCATAGAGTTTAATATTAAAACAACCCTTTAATAATATATAGTGCATACCATCAATAATAAATATAATTACCACTCGCACAAACCAATACTTATTAATTCCAAAGAACTATAATTAATATCCCATAAATAATTTAAAATAATCTGAGCTAGCATAACAGGATACCATCCACCAACAAGACCTATGGATAATAATTCCAAATTCAATCAAGGAAAAAAAGCTATCCAGATAACAAAGCAAATTACCATCATGCCAAAGAAAAAATACCCAAGACCAACTCAAGAGTACCCAACCCAGGTGCAAGGGGTCATAAGAAAAGGACCAAAGGTAGGTTTATTCTTGCGAGAACTTGGTACTATCTCTATAACAACAATGATCAAGGATTTTGGGGCATGCTCAGACCTGTGAAGCTAGGTGAAGTTGATGCCCAGTACCTGTAAGCTTGCATCACAGAGTAGAAATATATGTGCATTGAAATACATATAAAAGAAGACATTGTAGAAAGATGATCAGGATCGATACATTTTGTGGACCTCACCCATGTGAGTAACTATGAATTTGTCCTGAATCATGAATATACATCATGTATATATGCACACACACAAAGAATGTAGCATTATCATAGTAAGGGTTAGAATCTTGAGCATTGGTTCAGTCCATAATCGATACTAATAATAAATCAACATAATCATGAAAAATATCCTAAATCACTAAGTGAGATACAAGATTCATCAAAAGTTTCCTTAATAGAAGAATATATATATCCATCAAGTATATATCATTTTAACATCATAAATGTATTCAGAAAGGTCTTTAAGGTCCTCAATACATACATGGAGATAAACACATACACAAATGATACCTTTAGACAATATCTTTGATATTAGAATCCTTAGGTACAAGCTCATGGAACCATTATAAACAAACTATAGGAATATATTAAACAAGTATTAAGTTGTAAGAAAACATCGAAAGATCTTACTTCATTCAAAAGCATAAAACTTGTATTAGGGTTAGAGGGTTATTATAGAAGAGGTATACATTGAACAACCTGAAGGATTTGTTGATCCTGATCAGACAAACATGGTATGTAAGTTACACAAAACTTTATATGGGTTGAAACAAGCACTGAGAGCATTGTATGAAAGATTGCATTATTATCTTATAAGTATTGGATTTATTAGAACAAGTGACAACAACAATTTGTACTGAAAATGAGGAAATGATGATAAGACCCTTATTGCTGAAATATTTGTTGATGATATTATATTTAGAGGTAATGATAACCTATGCACTTCATTTGTTGATGAAATGAGGAAAGAATTTGAAATGTCAATGTTTGGTGAGATCAAATTTTTTCTTGGATTACAAATTTTACAAAAGACTATAGGTATCTACATTAATCAAGCAAAATACATCAAGGTATTACTAAAGACATTCAAAATGGAAGAATCAAAACTAGTCGGCACACCTATGGTGATAGGATGCAAATTGACAAAAGAAGACAAGACACCTAAGGTAAATCAGACTTTGTATAGATCTATTATTGGTAAATTGATGTATGTTTTACACACAAGACCTAACATAGCACACGCAGTTGGAATAGTTGGAAGATTTCCTGCTAATCCCAGAAAATCACATATGAGTGATGTAAAAATAATATTTAGATATTTGAAGACTACTGAAGATTATGGACTTTGGTACAAAAGAGAAGGAAAGTTCAAACTGAAAGTTTATACTGACATTGATTAGGCTGGGAACATTGATGATAGAAAGAGTAATACTGGTGGAGAATTATTTATTGGAGAAAGATTAGTTACTTGGATAAGAAGAAGAAAGGATGCATATCTCAGTCAACTACAAAAGAAAAGTATGTTCATGCCGCTACAAATTGTTCAAACATAGCATGGATAAAACAACTGTTGGAAGGAATGAATGAAGAGATCACTGACCTAGTGATAATACAAGTGCTATAAATATTTCAAATAATCTTGTGATGCATGCAAATAAATAGCATATATATATCAAATATCACTACTTGAGGGAACAAGTACAAGATAAACAAGTAATATTGGAATATGTACAATCAAAAGAACAACTTGCAGACATATTCACAAAACCCTTACTGAAGGATACATTTGAGTACTTGAGAAGTAGACTAGGGGTTTGTCCCTTGTCTATTGATAACTAAGATGATTGGGAGGCTTCATCAACCTACATGAAATCATAATATCATACATGTTGATGCAAAAGTTGAACTACACTGACATAGAGATATTAGTACACTGAAAGGTACCTACTGCACCGAACATCATATATATTTTATTTGGCTACTGAAGAGCTATATATTTATTTTTGGCATTATTGTCAAAGGGAGAGATAATCAATTAAATATATATCCATCCAAGAGAGAAAAGAGAAAGGGAGAGACATGTCTAATCTACATAGAGATTCAAGAACAGAAAAGTCTAAACTACAGGGAGAGCCTGCATGGTGAGTTTTCAAATACTGAAATAATTTATATATTCAAGCTAAGGAGAGATACAAAATGGTTGCAGTTGTAGAACAAAAGTTTGGTATTTTTTTGTATGGCATATTCTTTTATTGCATATTTCATATTGTGTTTCCATCAATGCCAAAGGGAGATATTGATGAACTACAACTGATTGTATGTTTGAATTCATTTGTTAATATTCAACTGAGTTGCAGATGTGATGATTAACATTATCAGTTAATGTATTTTTATTGATGTCAACTTATTTGAGTATTATTATGGTGGAAAACATTTTTTTGTATTAAAGATGAGGAACAAAAAAAATTTATGTGGTCAAAAAATGAAGAGTTTTGTATACATCGAAAGACAGTGGACATCAAGTAAAATACAATGTATACCGAGCACAGTGATAACCGAGCAAGGGATCGCCGACACAATAAGGTATTGATGGAGCAATTAATTCAAATCGAGGCTAACTAGAATGCTGAGATGACAATTCATGATTTTTATTTAAAAGATAAAGTTTGTTATTTTGATCAAATGACTATGAAAATTCAATGAATATTGAATGACAAATATTGAAATGTGTTTTTAACACAACTGTCGAGGAAGGTTTAAATGGTAAAATTAATGATGGAGATTAAGCGGAAAAATATGAAGGATGAAAATTAAATGAGACATGATGTCTATATAAGATACAAGATATTAATTATGAATATACATGCAATCATAGATGTTGAAGCGCACATGCAAAGTTTATGCATGACTAATCAAATTGGTTAAAGAAAGAACTAAGCATTTTTCTGTAGACATCACCGAGCAAACAGAGGAAAGAGCATTACCGAGAAGAACAGAGTATGGAGAATCAGATGAACTAAAGTGAGAAAATTGATCAGAGGTATTATGTACTTAGCACAAATCTGAAAATCTGAAAAATAGAGTTGTATATGAATCAGATCATTATTGTATCAATTTAACCATTTTTACAGATAAATCTCTTAACCGAGTAGGATAGTGAAAGTCTTTATTATAACATTCAAAGAATGTTGAGTGTTTTCTTGTTGACCCCATAGTGAATACATGGTCAAGAGATAACTATTAGTTTTAAATCCTCTAACCAACTCACATTTAATAGTGTGTATTGCAACCTTTAACAGGGTTGGCTCTTCACCGAGCTCACTTTAGAAGAGTGAAAATATTTTGGGCTACCAGTCCCAAGTGGTTTTTTTCCTTAGCAGGGCTTCCACATTAAAAATCTATGTGTAAATGTGCATGAATGATTGTGGATTGTTATTTTACTTTAAAATTTACTTTATTAACTTAGATCGGTAATCACGATATTAATTTACTAACATTTTCTAAACACTTGGTAAACACTATTGACTAAAGTTTGAGATACATAATACATTTCACCAAGCTAAATTATATGTTCAAATTTGTTTTGATATACACCTGGAGGAATTTAGGACTGTATGATAATTGTGAGGAAATTGAGTCTAACTAATTCACCCCCCCCCCTACCCCTCAATTATTCTAACAGGGTGGATAGAGAACTATTTGGGATGATCAAAATTCTACAGAGGCAAATGAAGGAAAGTAGAGTTGGTTGAGAGATACAAGGATACAATCTGTTTCATGGTTGAAACTGATTGTGTGTGTTTTGAGGTATTTATACCAAGGAAGAAACGGTGTTACCCTATGGGCTATGAAGTTAGTTCAGAATTTCTGGTTATGCAAGTAGAACATGTTTTGGCATCTAAATTTGATACATATAAGGAGAGATGGGGGCACATATGAAGAGAAATCAGCTAAAGTTAGGGAATAATGGTATAGAGGTATAAGGAAGAGAAAGATAGAGAAAATAGTTGATGAGTTGGCAGTTAAGGAGGGAATGACTAAGGAAGAGTTAAAGGAAGTAAGGACTAAGATGACTAAGGGTGCTTCTGGATCAGTGAGCATTGGCATTGTAGCCCCTCCATCTTCTGAAGAAAAAAACATAGTAAGTCCCAGTACTACTATTATTGACCTATCCACCACACCTAAGAAGAAAACATTAGAAGAGACACTTGCAAGAATACTGAGAAGGACCACTAGATCAACCAAACCAAATAGCCCTAAGAAGAAAAAGGTTGAAGTGGAAGCTAAGAATAAAGTTGAAAAAGGAACCACCAATGTAAGACAACTATGGAAACTAGACATGAAGTTACTACAGAAAAGGTTTGTAAGAGATGGAAACCTGAACACATTAAGAAGATACTATAAGAGGTATGACTGTGGTAATCAATCCTTGATAGAGGATTTGGTAATTGAATATCTACTTTTTTCAAGAAGAACCTATTAGAGATAGAAAAAAATATACCTGAGGAATTTTATGGTAAACTTGAGATTAGAAAATAACTCGCACATATAGAAGATGAGGAAATTAGGAGTCAAGCTATTAAGGATATGTTTCCATTAGTTTCTGTATAGGAGAGAGAGAGAGAGAGAGAGAGAGAGAGAGAGAGAGAGAGAGAGCACAAATACTTGAGGAACTCAAACCTTTATTGAGAACTAAATCAAGATTAGTGAAAATTATGGGCATAAAATATGATGAAGTCATAGAAGATACTCAAAAGGCAATAGATTAGATAGGTATAAGAAATATTCCTGAGAAAACTTCACCTCCTAAACCTACTATGCCTACACCTATAGGAATTGGAGAGAGCTCTAAGTCAGTTGAGGAAAATGTTGAGAAAAGTGAAGTGAGTACTAACAAGAAACCATATTTCTTTGTTGATGGTGTGTCTGTGACCCTTAACACTTCATTTGATGAAAAAGACCCATTTGAAGGAAAAATTTATAATATAGTGGCAGATAAGAAGAAGGATAACAAGAGGAAGAATAGAAAGAGGAAGAGCAGAAAGAAGAATCATAATAGAGAGAAGAGATGGATACAACAAAAGGAGAAGAGGAAAGAGTTGAAGTAAAGCATGGAATTGACACATCCACTATTATATTGTTGGAAAGAAAGGATAAGTCTATAAGCACATATGTTGACAATATGGATGAGGATAAACTGATGAGACTATCCTTCATCACATTCACAAAGGCAAAAGAAAGAACCAAGTAGAAAGAAGACATAAAGGCTAAGGTAATTACTAAAGCAATTGACAATGTAAATAAACTACTTCCAGTGCTTATTTTTTTTCAAGGAAAAGATGATGCAAAGAGTTTGAATATGGCACTAGGTGATTTTGATAGTCACTATGAATCCTTAGTAAAGATCATTGAAGAGAAGGCAGAGCAAAGATATCTTGAGAAGAAGTTAAAGGAAGTATGCCAGTCTATTTCATGGGACTTGGGAATTCTAAGATTAGCTACATCAAAGGCCAAAATTTGTGTCACACATGGAAGGCTGTTATACATCTATTGTATAAACCCTATCAGACACATTCAAAATATTGAAGACATTATGGTGAAGGATAGGGCTACTCTGGATAGAATGATGGATAGTTGTAAGACCTCCTCACAATCTGTATTGGAGATGGATAGAGAGGTATCAAATATTTTTGATATGTTGAATGTCATAGATATAGAAAGAGGGAGAGTAATGACAAGATCTGGTTTGTTTAAGAGTCTAATCACTCTGAATCTATCAATTCTTGAAGTTCATCTATCTGATATGGAGAAGACTGCAGATTCATTAACCAATTCTATGCCCACAGATTTGAAAGTACCAGAGACTTCATCCTATGCATTGAATGGACTAATACATATTAGTAATTTGTTGATAGAGTCATGGAATGAAGCAGTGAAGATCTTGGAAGATTCATTTCACAATGTTCTAAAATTGGTGAGCAAGCACTAAATTCTACATTATTTTTTTGTAAATTTTGGGTACACCTTTGCAATTTTTGTCAAAGGGGGAGAAGAGACGAAAAATGAGAAAAGAGAAAAGAAGAGAAAATTAAAATTTCATTAGAGGAAAAGAGAAGAGAACAGTTAGTGTTTGTTGGGAGACTTAGTCATTTTTCGCTAAGTGTTGCCATCAATGCCAAAGGGAGAGATTGTTGGCAAGTGATGCATTTTGGCGTGTTATGGGACACTTGAATGTTTTCATATATTTCAACACATCTGATATGATGATCTCTTAGAGTTAAGTATAGTTTTGGAGATATAGTCTTGAAAATGACTAAGTATAGAAACAAAAGTACAGAGTATTACAGTATTGTTTTGGATAGAGAAGATCATATATGATAGTTGATGACTTGTGAGCTTAGAGGAAGACACTTTGGGATATGTATGACCTTCATTTAAGGTCTCTTGTATTTTGGTGTTGATCACAGAGATTTAGGGTGTTTTGAAGACATGCGAAGACATTGGAACAGTGAAATAGAGCAGATGAACGGTTGTGATGATTGGGGGAGTATGAGATTGAATCCAAACATGCTAAGTTGGATTTTTATTGTGAATTACCTATAATTTGGTAGTACAAGTTCTTTGACATTGTATTTACTTTTTGTATAAGTATTTATTCTATTTTGTATTGTATTTGAGACCTGACTAAATGTTTTAACACACACACATAGATATATATATATATATATATATGAATACAATTTTGTAAAGCAAAGATGTAAAAAGAGATTTTAGAGATGAATGATGGCAAATGTGAGATCAAAGGTTGATAGATATTATTGAGAGCTACAACTGGAACTATCTAAGAATTGCAAATGCTTGTTTTCTTCATTACTGAGAACACTTTGTAACATAAGTATTGGTTGTAAGAATTGTAAGCTTAATATACCCCTAAAAGGGTGTTTTATACCTTTAACAAGGTTGATATTCCTTTAACAAGGAAATGTATTATGTAATAGTCAGCTCCTAACAGGTATAGGTCTCCTTACAGGGACATTATACTTTAGTGCATTCTTGTGGGTACCATCCCCACCATGGTTTTCCATTGGCCAGGGTTTCCCTGACAAAAAATAATAGTGTTATGAGTTATGTGTTGCTTTCTTACATTCTTTTCATTTCAGAAATTGTATGGTTTATTTAGAATTGGTTTAAGTTTAATTTAAAGTATGTTAATACTGATTCACCCCCCTTCTCAGTATTACTTTTTCCTAACACTCCTTCCTATAGTAATCCATCTCAAAATTACCTCAAGAGGTTAAGCTTTCTCTCAGAGGACCACAAGCTCTCATACCAATTGTTAGGAATAATACAATAGAGAGGGGAGGTTAATAAGTTGTATGCAAAAATTTTAATCTTTAAACTATAAAGTAATTAATTAATGCAAATCTAAACACTTTAAGAACAACACCATAAAACAAGTATTTTGGTGTCGATAAAAAACCTTCTAAGGGAAAAAATCCGGTGTGAATTAACACCCATAAATAATGCACTAGAAATATTGTAACATTGTTAAAAGATCTAGCCTTATTAGGATCTAATTATTACATCTAGTACAACATTCCTGTTAAAGGATAGACCATGTTATGAGTCTTCTTAGCCCTATTAGGATTTGAATGAAATGATGAGCTCACTTCCCAAGAATACTACCCAAATTGAAGGTTAAATCCACCTTATGAAGATTAAACCAACTTTCTAGATCCATTGTCCAAAGAGAAGTATAAAAGTATATTTATATTAGTGACCTGACTGATAGAAATTTTTTTTTCCTATACAGTTCCAATGAAATGAATTATAGATATAATCACTACTCTACATCCAGCATAACTTGCATCCAAATACATGCAACATCTAATACATCAAAACCATGCCTTTACACATCAAGACACTTATTTCCTTTATACAAGTTATGATAAGTAATTAGGTTAGCCTGTTAAGACTTCCCTAGTGCACAAAAAATTACATAGACCCTTGCTAAGATACACACTGTACCTTACACAATTATTTAAAAAAATAAAAATCATCAGTTACATGCCAAGATCTACAATTCATGCTCACTAATCATAAAGTATGTTACATCTATGTAGTCATCCCCAAATAGGTTTTCGCTAGTTCACACGCCTCAACTAATGTCATCAAGAATCCAGCAACCCAAGAATCACAAGTAATGTTCTCCCAAGTATCTTCTATCATGGCTTAATCTCACATATCATAACTCATGATCGCACCCAATTTATCCCAAAATCTCAAAGACCATCTCTGTCATAATCCTTTGTCACTGTACTGTAACTAGTCTTCACCAAAATAGCTATAATGTATGCAAATAACAACATAAGATCCAACAACCTTACACATAAGGTATACACTCATCCCTCAACACAAATCCATGCTCACATACTCTCACACATTGTTTCATGTTAGTACGCATCTTTCAATCTTGGTTGTACCTGTGACAACTAGTCTTTTTGAAAATTCTAATGCATCCAACTAAAACATATGTTAACATTATTGAAAAAACATGAATTTCAACAACTCAAACATAAAAAATTCAAACATGCCTTTCCCTATCTTGATTTTTGAGAGAATATGTGGATTTTGAGCTACAAGATGGAAAAATATATGGACCTAATATGGATGAAGGGGAAGGTGTATGTTTGGATTTAGATTTTGCATGGATACCAATGTCTTGAGAATAATATGTGTAATTGAGGCCATGACCATAAAAATTTTATTTGATATGAAGGGTTCTAATATGCCTTGCTCATGAAGGCCTAACCCTTTGCCTTGATAATGCTACTTTGACAAATTTTTCTACCAATGGGATACTTGTTACAAGCTATGAGTCCATTTTGAGGTGGATGTGGTATGGAAGAAATGATAGGATTGTGAAGTAGACTAGACTAGTTGTAAGTGGAGGAACCCATTTGATATGCAATGGGTTCATGAACATATTGTGTATAGATATTGGGATCATGATGGGGATCAACATATCTGACATGTTCTTCATGAGGTGGAATAGGAGGAATGATGAGATCATTTAGAAAAATATGATCTTGTGGTGGACATGGAGGAATAGGACATGGAGATGAAGGATCGAAGGGTACTTGAGGAGGATTTGGAGAGATGATAGGATATTGTGGTGGAAATGAAGGTGGTGGGATAATTTTATCTTGACCTGGAAGGGGACACTTTGATGAGATCATTAGAAAGGATAGAAGGAATGTTGTGACCTTGCCTATGAAGTAGAAGATTGATAGGACTTGGATGGACACTTTATTCTTGAGACAGAAAGGGGTCATTTTTTATATGATGGATAATAATGGTAGGACCATTATGAGATTTAGGGAAGATATGACCTAGTGCAGGAGCACACCTAGGGTAACCTCCATGTTTTAGTTATTTTGGCTTGTACTTGACATCGGCCAAGTCAAGTTACGTTATTAAATTTGGACCTTAGAAGGTCATTGCAATGTGGGCTAGGTGAGTTAGTCATTAGGACTAAGGTCACCATATTAGCCATTGTTAGTAGTTTTTAAAATTCTTATTGTTTGGAGTTTGAGTTAGAGTCTTCAATGTGTCTTAAACACATAAATTATGTCATAGAGATGTCATAAGGTCATGAATGATCTTGGATCCTCGAAATGAAGAGGTTAGAGGTCCTAAAACTTAGGAAGTTGGCATAATGGCAAAGATGCCAAAAGTTGCTAAAAAGTTGCTATGACAACATTTACAATAATTGCAAATGTTGCATGCAACTCGGTTACATAGGATTCCCTTGAATCTAGGAGTGGGGAATTGACAAATAGGCCTTAAAAACATGGAATATGGCATCTAATGGAGAAGGAGGATTGAATCTCAAAGTTAGTTGTTCATTGTAACAGGTTTTGCATATTGAATATAGCTCTGCAACTCTATATTTAGAAAAACTCAAGCATTTTGATGTGGCAGTCATGTGTAATGGATTGAGAGACTAAATATAGTGATTGTTTAGTGTTATTTGGACTATTCTATGACTTTGTAATTTAATAGGAAAGTTGATTAGAGTAGGATTGGTTTTTTGAATAAATTGTTTTGTGTTTAATGTGCTCACTGGTCCTGTCCTGACTAGTCAGTCGATTCATGGCTCCCCCATAAACTCTATCCATAGGAAACACATAAGGATGGATGGATATGTTAGGGGAGTCATTAGTGTATATATTTTTATGATTAGGAGTCTTAGGAAGGTGGAGAGCTATTTTTACTACTAAGCCCTAGGCAAGCAAACAGTGCCCAGTCAGAGGATTAGTGCTCAAGAAAAGGAGATTTCTTGCAGGGTAGAGAAGTATTGTATGGGAAAAGTATAGTTCTAGATAGGGTATGGTCATATATTGACATTCTATTAGGATTTATTTCATACCAATCCATTTCACTAATTTTTGAGCAAGTTTTAAACTATGTTGCAGACAGTCCTAGAATTTAGGCCTATTAGCCCTATTGGACCTAGATTGTAGGAACCCTATGTACGAATGACCTAGGGGATTAAAAATTACAAAAAATTTTGAGGAATGATAAAGGGTATCTAAATGTGGGATTTTATTTTCAAATTCTTTGGGAAATTTTTGAAAGAAATAGGAAAAGGTCACTGCAAAAGGCTACAAGGGAATAAGCCCAATTAGGCCTCTTAGAGACTAAAGTTTGAACTCGACTAAAAAGGGTTAAGGGATCCATCAAAATGGAGTAAAATGGGAACATATAAATGGATTAAAACATGTTTAGAAACCCTACAATGAATCATGAATGCTATAGTGGAGGTGGCACTTAGACCCTTCTAAGTGTAGTAGGAGAAGTGAAGAATTGAACTAACTAAAAGGTGTTAGTCTTTCAAGGTGAAACACAAGGATTAAAAATCTTAGAGAAGATTTGGAATTGGAATTAGTTAATCATCTAAGCCAATTAGGACCTAGAGGAGATTAGGTTCCTAGAAGAGGCAAGCTAGGTCTCTTGGATGAAGTGCTAGCAAGCCTTGGAACACTCACACCATATTGGTATCAGAGCTTGATTTAAGATCAGGCTTGTGGTGGATGTTTCAGCCTAATGAATCAGTTGTAGAGAATACACCAGTGGGATCAGTAGAAGGAAAAACCATGGTTACAAATGCTAAGTTAGCTAAAAAGGTGGATGAGAAAGAAGAAGACAACAAGTTGTTAAGAGAAAAGTTGTCTCAAATGGAGCAACTCTTGGGAGAAGTCCAAGACAAAGCTGATAAGATGAAAGACAAGATAGATCAAAAAGAAGAAGAAGAAGCAAGGGAGAAGGGAGTGGATTTAGAAGAGGAAGCTCTAACCCCTGACCCTGTCATTTCTAAAGAACCCTTCTTAAAGGCATTGAAGTCTATAAGTGGCAAAGCTTTGGAGGGTGTACCACTCTTTAGTGGACAAATGGATCCAGATTCAGTTGTGGATTGGATTGATAGTACAGATAACCATTTCAAATGTGATGGTATCATAGAGGCCCAAAAAGTGAATGTGGCCAAGTCAAGGTTGAGAGTATCAGCCCTCACATGGTGGAATTTTGTTCAAACTGAAAGGGAGAAAGATGGAAGGAGTCCTATAGTCACATGGAAGGGCATGGTGACTAGGTTCAAGCAGACTTATTTACCTGATGACTATGAGGTTTAGCTGCATAGAAGAAGACACAATCTCAGACAAAAAGATTTGGATGTCCAAGCATACACAGAAGAGTTCCAAAAGTTGTGTTTAAGGTCACAAGTGGTGGAGGATGAAAGCATTAAGCTATCTAGATATTTGAATGGACTCAAGTGGTCTATTCAAGAAGACATGAGTCTTGTGAACTTCAAAACCATCTGCCAATGTTATCAAATGGCCTTGAAAATAGAGGATAAAGGCAAAAAGAAATAAGAGAAAACCTCTAAAGGAAGAGGCAAAGGAATGGATATTAGAGGATCAAGAGGTGGCTATGGTGGAAGAAGTTCAAAATCAAGGACACAAGGAGAAGTCAAATACACTGTAGCAAGAGGGAAGTTCTAGTAGATTTGGTAGAGGAAGGAACTCAAATTTTAGAGGAAGAAGTGGTGGACAAGGAAGAGGCAATTACTTTGCCAATATAAAATGCTATCATTGCAACCAAATGGGACACCCTGCCTATAGGTGTCCAGAGAAGGGTAGTACTTCTCAAGGAGGTAATAAGAGAACTAATTTAGTTCATGAAGAGACAAATGTAGCAGATACACACTCTGAGGTACCATTAAATTCAAAAGAAGGTGAGAACCTCATGATGAGGAGAACATTGATCAAGGAGCTGGTTAGAGAAGAACCAAGCCAAAGAAGGTCCCTATTTAGAATCAAATGTAAGGTGATGGGAAAATTATGTAGATTCATCATTGACTTAGAGTCTATTGACAACATTGTGTCAGAGGAAGTAGTCAGCAAGTTAGGCATGACAAGGATACCCCACACCCATCCTTACAAGGTTACATGGCTCAATAAGGGATAACATGTCTTAGTCAATGAGAAAGCTTGGGTGGAGTTCTCTATAGGGAGATATAAGGACAAGGTTCTATGTGGTGTGCTGCCCATGGATGCATGTCACTTTCTCCTAGGCAGACCATGGTAATTTGACTGCCAAGATATCCATGATGGAGTGAAGAACTCCTATACATTCAAGAAGGATAAAGTAACTTTCAAAATCCAATCATTGTTAGAGGATGTAGATGTGAAGACAACAGGTCCTAATGTGCTTATGGTGGGTGAAAAATAATTCATAGAAGCCATGGAAGAAGGAGAAGGAGTTGGCTATGCATTGGTACTAAGGCCAAGAGAAAATAATGAATAAAAAGGAGACAATAAATTAGAGATACCTAAGGAGATACAAAACATGTTGCAAACTTATGAAGGCATAGTAAGTGATGGACAACCATTAGAATTACCCCCTAAAATAGCCATAAGTCATAGGATAGACTTCATACCCAGAGCTACCCTACCTAATAAAGTAGCTTACAAGATGCCCCCTCAACAAAACGAGGAGATTGCTAGGCAAATAGAAGAACTCCTAAACCAAGGCCTTATCAAGAAAAGCATTAGTCATTGTGTCATACCCACTATCCTAGCACCCAAGAAAGGAGGAACATGGAGGCTTTGTATTGATTCAAGAGCCATAAATAGGATAACCATTAGGTATAGGTTCCCCATTCCTAGAATTGAAGACCTAACAGATTGTCTAGGTGAATCCAAGTACTATAGAAAGATAGACTTGAAGAGTGGATATCACCAAATTAGGATACATGAGGGAGATGAATGGAAGATAGCCTTCAAAACCAATGAAGGTTTGTATGAATGGCTTGCCATGCAATTTGGAATATATAATTCCCCCTCCACATTCATGAGGCTCATGAATGAATTCCTCAAAGACTACATTGGCAAATTTGTACTAGTATATCTTGATGATATACTGATTTATAGTAGGACAAGAGAGGAGCATCTTCAACACCTTGAGACTGTCTTCAAGAAGCTGAATGAAGAGAAGTTGATGATCAACTTGGAGAAATGTGAATTCATCAAAATAGAGCTAGTCTACCTTGGGTTTGTTATATCTCATGTCAATCTGAAAATGGACAAGAGTAAAGTGGAAGCCATCATAAATTGGCCTACTCCAAGGATAGAAATAGAGGTAAGAAGTTTTCATGGCCTTGCTCAGTATTATAGGAAGTTCATAAGGCAGTTTAGTGCTATTTGTGCTCCTATGTTGGACACAATCAAAGGAGGAATCAATACTAAGTTCATATGGAATGAGAAAGCCACAAAAAGCTTTGAGTTGTTAAAAGAATAGATTTCTACCCAACCTGTCTTAGTCTTGCCAAGCTTTGAGAAGCTTTTCACCATTGAGTGTGATGCAAGCAATGTGGCTATTGGAGCTGTCCTAAGCCAAGAGGGCAGACCAATAGCATTTCATTCAGAAAAATTGAGTGAAGACAAGAGGAATTACTCTTCCTATGACCTTGAAATGTATGCATTGGTTCAGGATTTAAGTAAATGGAGGCACTATTTACTCCCTAAGGAGTTCATAGTCTACTTGGATAATCAAGCTTTAAGTTTCTTGAATTCACAAGAAAAGTTAAGTCACAAGCACATGAAGTGGGTTGAGTACCTACAAGCTTATACCTTTAATATCAAACACAAGAAAGGTGTCCTTAATAAAGTG
>MU225943.1:223531-239030 GCA_018584345.1 Thuja plicata
GCATATGTCGCTGAGAAAACGAAAAAAAAAAAAAAAAAAAAACATGATACCACATTTTGGTAATACATTTTTGTTTGGAATCAATAATTCCTTGAAATCTTCTTACCACGACTTCCCATGATACGATATACCTTTGGAGCATTCTATCAAACGGTTCTCCTGCTTTCTTTTTATGGTTCCATATTTGCATGTATATCTACCAGTGCGCCAACCATTTTATTTGACAAGATTTCACCTTCATTGTGCCTCGTTGGTTGTCCATACCCCTTTACTGAAAAAAAAAAAAAATCTTCCATAATAGAGCAGGATGGAAGGCCGCTAGCTAAAATGTTTGGTTCTTTAAAGTTGGACATTTAGTTCTTCCAATATCTATGCATTATTGTTGTGTTACTCGACTTAGATGGGAACGAGGTTTGGAATTAATTTAATAGGCGCACGATTTAGATGATAAATAGTTATCATAGCCTCTATTTCAGTGATTATTACCACAAAATCCCTTAATTATATAAAGAGTAGTTATCTTAACACATGTAGTTACAAAGTCTAATTCTTTAAAGAGAAATTTTCGTGTCAATCTAAATTCACATAGGGTAATGTCTTCTTTTATTTGTGCAATGAACTAAATTGAGTATTGCTATTCTCCCTACAAGGATATATATATTTCAAAAAAGATATATTGGATTAAACCTCTCATGTCCTATATGTAAAGCAATATTTATATTTTCTTCTCTATTGAATAATTTTGAAGGATTCATTGTTTGGTGGAATGAAACAATTTAGAGGTTGATTAGAGCTTTAGATTAGTAATTATTAAATCTCTTGTTTTTTTTATTTGTCAACTAAATTGTAGCAATTCTTATCATTAGCTCTACCTACACGTCAAGAATGTTTTTCATTGTCATATTGTTAATATTATGCTATAAGATTAGTATGATATTCTATTTAAACTATTGGATCTCGTATTGTGGGTGAATAGTCACATGGCTTAAAATTTTTAGAATTTAATAATTTGACATGGGTAGTTGAAGTTATTGGAGACACATTCATTTTTTATTTCAGTAGAATATCTTAGCTAGATCATATTTACTAGTTGATGTTATATTTATTTTAATCATAGTTTGGTCAATACCACATTGTAATATAATTGTTTTTAAATAAATTAGTAACGGAAAGGTTTGAGAACTTGATTGTATTTTAGATTATAAATACTTTTATTTGAGATTTTCGATGGGATACTTATGCCTAGCTCAATTTTTAGAAGTTCTATAGATAAATCACTTTCGCAAGTATATATTGTAACCAATGAACATTAGAGATCTCATGTAAATTTACATAGTATACTATAATTAACGTTATATGTCATAATATTATATTTCCAATGGAATACATCTAATGATAATCATACATCTTCTTTTGAGGAAAAATTATTTTGGACTGACACTTTATGGTATTTGTTTAAGAAGTTCATTAAGTAATTAAAGAGAAAACTTGTTTTAATGGAAATGTAACCTTTGGTTTTAGAGAGCCATCTAATGTTTATTTGAAAAAAAAAAAAAAACCCTAAGTAACTCATCCCTAAAGAGGGTTGTATACTCACTTCTACCATTCCTTAAAGGTGTGGTCTTAAAGTCTAACCCAAACTATGATGTCTCTGTGAGTTACGTAGGCAAGGCCATCTACGATGAGCCCCCGAGGCATTAGGTTTGGCCCTTAGGTCTTGTGCTTATGATTTATCCCTTTAACTTGCGCCCTTCCCAACATTTGCATAGTTGCACCTCTTTACGAATCTAGTTTTAAATATCTCATAGTTTATTTAAGTAAGTCATTGATGTAGCTCATCTTACGATCATGTATGTAATCGGAAATGAATTTAACATCATGCATCTAGTTGTGTAGCAATATATAAAGATGTAGAAAATGGAGAGGCAAGGAGAATATGATACACATGCAAGGAAGAGAAAACTCAGGTATGCAACATCTCCTTGTGAAATTTCATTTGACTGCTATGAAAGGATATTGTTTAAGTGCTCCATTTCCCCCTTGTGTTATTGGTAAATATTATAATCAGTAGGATCATGAATTGCTGATATAGTTAAAATGGTATGTTACACTGCTTTTAAAAAAAAAAGTTGTTGCATTTTGGGTGTAAATTTTGGGCATTACAGAAAGAGATCCAATCTCTTCAACTTGTGTACCCTAAAGTCTACATGGAATAAGTATCTTGAGACTCACAAGTTTTTTGTACACCTTTTTCATTAATGTCAAAGGGGGAGTAATATAGAATGTGTATAGATGGGGAGAAAATATGTATATATTAATAAGATGTTATGATATACAATTATTTTTTGTGTTAAGTCATTTTGAGAAACTTGGCCACATTCCTTTGTTGCCATAAATGAAAAAGGGGGAGATTGTTGGAAAGTTGACTTCCTGAGGATGCATGACTCATTTTGTGTTGTCATCATGGCAACAAAGTCATACTAAGTTTCTGTCATGAAAGACAAAATGAATAAGTATGGAAAATAGGACAGATAGAGATATTCAGTGATTAGCACATCAGCACACATGCGAGAGATCGAGTCAGCATATACGCATTTAGATATATGTTCTATGACATGTGTACATACTACATCCAGACATGCATAGTATGGAATGATAGTACAGAGAAGTTACAGATAGATCAATAGACCAGCAGTCCAGAAGACAGAGCATGGAAGCTGACTAGTGTTTAGATCAGCGTTAATTATTTTGTTATGTAATGGCTAAGTGCCTTTGATTATATGTTTGTAATGATGTAATTATCATTGTTGTAAACATGCTTGAGTTGACTTGTTCAGAAGCATTGTGTATGTTGTTTTAGGGCCGACTATAGTCTTGTTTTGAGTTGCATCTATTTGGATATGAACATATAAGTATGTAATGTAAAGTTATGTTACAAATGTCAATTATGATGTAATAGAAAGATATAGAAGAGCAGTATGATGAATTCAATATGAGATAAATCTCTTTAAGAGAGTAAGAGTATCAGTGCATACATGAAACTAATCAGAAAGCAGTGTCATCATAGTAGTTCACTTTTGATATAGTGTATATCAACTTTTAGAAGGTTGTAGCCTTCATCCTATTGGGCAGTGAGCCTAGGTAGTGAGCCATATACCTTTAACATGGTTTTTTAAAAGACTCCTAATAGGGTCAAACCTTTAACCAGGTCATTGTACTCATATTGTAAAGACTACTTCTAACAGGGCAAAGGAACTTTAATAGGTTCATTATACTAGTACAATATTTGTGGGTACTAATTCCCACCAGGGTTTTCCTCTGATCAAGGTTTCCCTGTAATCATATCTTGTGTTATGAGTTCTTATGTTAAGCTTCATTCAATGTATGTTTGATTTATGTTTAAGTTGTTGAAAAGTAATAAATAGACAAACACTGATTCACCCCGCCCTCTCAATTTTTCTAACATATATCCTCATTTGATATCAATTAAAATGGGGGAAACATGAGTTTTTAGAGAAGAAGAAATAGAAAAATGGAAACTTCCCCTGAAACTTGTCCACTTCTTCAAGAAGCTAAGTGAGAACAAAGAGGGAAAAGACCCTCAACTTCTGTCTTATAATTTTAAATACATCATTGGACAAAGGCTTGGTGAAGATCCCTTAATGTACCTAAAGATCCTTTTAACCACATTAATTGAGACTCTTTAGGTGAATATTGGAACCTTTCAACAAGACATATAACTTACATTATTTCATACCTTGATGTTGTGAGATAAAGGGGACTTCCAATCATAGATCTATACCTTGTTTAATCTACAACTTGAGCTGTTTTGTTCCCTTGTGCACCCATTTTCATAGTGGATATTATTCATTCTCTCCTCTTCTTTCTTACTAGAGATTCAAAAAATCCTCAAAGTACCAATAAATCCTTCTCCCATGTTTGAATATATTTTCTTTTCCTTTTTGGAATAGTATGGTTAAGATATATCATAAGGTTATGAGTAGCTACATCCTTGGATTGGGATTTTTTCTTGTAGTGATATGGAGGAGGTGAAGGAAGGAGATAGTATTTTAGTGTCATGTGTGTACTAAAAAATCTTTCGATTGTGCTCTCCTTTTTTTTCTTCTTGGAATGACCCACATACTCCATTTCCTAATTTTGTATATTTCCTTCAATTTTATCCCCACCACCTTATGGTATCTTCTATTGTTTAGGAGGCCATGATGAGGGAATTTTATCATCCTATAGTGGAGGAACTAGAGGTGGATATGGTAAATCCTTAGATAGGGGAAGTCGTATTGGAGGAGGTTTGGTAGTTGGGACATTTTTAGGGGAGGGATAGGAGGTCGTTGATGTGCATTTTTAACTTAGATAAATTTTGTCTTACAGGAGATGAAGAAGGTGATGGAAGGGTAGATTCATTAGGTGCATATGAGGATGGGGCATGACATGGAGAGAGAGATACCCTACTAGGAGATGTACTTTAGAATGTTATCCCTTCCTCCTTTTGATAGGAAATTCTTCTTCTTGTTCTTCCTCCTCAATGGTATCTATAAAAATAACTTTCTTTGTTTCATGTTGTTTAGTACTTACCATTTTAGATGCTATATTATCTTTCTTTCTTTGAAACAAAACTAAGTGATTCCCTAGCCCCATTTGGTTGTTTTCCTTTGGGTTTATGTTGAGGCAACTCTAATATAGGAATAGTTGTAGTCAAATACTACTTTGACCAAACTACTATATATTTATTGCTTTGTTTTCTATGGATGAAACTTCTATAATTTTCAAGTCCACATTGTGAATAATTTGATCAAACACCTATTTTGTGCTATAGATAGGATGCAAAATCATTTTATCATCCCTAAATTAATTTTGGAATTCACCGAAATTGCAATCTCTCATCTACTTCACAAATAATTTGCAATGATCCATCAACCTAACTTCATATACATTTATACAATTGGCCTAGAGATCTTCTAGAGTGTGCTCATTCTTGTAGTAAGCCTTAAGAATAGGGTTTTTTTTTTCATGTGGATCACCCATTCAAATACATGGTTAATGAGACCATTCCAATATTTGTTGCACGTTAGTTTCTCACATGTTGGCACAAGAATAAATCATCATCTTGATAGGGAAAGAGAATTCTAATTTTTGTTTTCCCACTATCATTTTTTTTAACCTTTGACACAAATACACAAAGTTACAATTGTATAACTTAAATATTTTCTCCATAACTATCCTTTATGAAAAATTACTTTCTAATCATATTTTACTCTCCTTTTTTTCTAGTTGAATATAATGATTATAGACCATTGTTCTTCCATGCTAAAGATATCCCACTATTCTCAATATTGGTAAAGTGGATTGATAATCCAATAAGTATAATAATTAAGAGGTAATGTACAACTTTATTCTCTTCACACATCTACTAACTGATCATGTATATTATCGCTAATAGCAGTGAACCAATCAATATTTTTTGGAGACTATATCCAGTATTTAGTAACATATTTAGGAGTGAAATTATCTAACATGGGGGTACCCATATACCATCCAAAGAATTTAATATTACCTTTTTCATCTTATTTGAATTCACTTCTATGTTTCACTTTTCAAATTTTAATGCTAGTTTCCCTAGGTTAAATAGTTATTGATTGTTAATAAAATTGACAGTTGATTGGATCTTATTCTTAGAATATTTCAAATCCTTTGGTATAGTTATGACCTCATATTGTGAGGATGATGCAATTCTAAACACCCTTTATATAATTTCTAAACTTATGTCTAACACCACCTCTCCTGAAGGTCCCATGAACGTCCTTCACTTGTGATTATATTGTTAAGCACAAGCTTGCACCAGCTTGGGTGCTTATCAAGAAATTGGGAAGACAAATTATTTCACCAATACAAAGGTAGTCAATGTCTAATCCATTGTAGATTTTTCCCCTTCCATTTTCACCATTTGGAATAATTCATCCATGTAAACATGACCGAGATTAGTTTCCCAATCTCATCATAGGGAGAGAACATTTTCAAACGTAGGTGACATCCTTTGTATTGATACTTCATCTTTCCTCATCCTTGCATGTTAAAACAACCATTCATTAAGAGTATGAATGTTCTTGAGGTTCAATACTTGATAAACTTTGAGTAAGATTAACCATTAGGGGTTAGATTTTATTCAAGTGAATTTCAATGAAGAGTGTAAAGTTTTCTCCTAACAAAATATTATGTCCTTCAAGAATTGGTTTTTGTGAATATCTTTTATTGTTTATTAGATAGAATTGCACATGAAAATTTGAATACCTAACTGCCAATATTTGAAAATTTTATCATGCATTTGGGATAAGTCATTAGGAGTAGGTAATGAGGCATATATCATAATATTTGTTAAGGAGCTTGTAAATTTTTATTAGAACACCCAAACACTGAAGGCCAAAAATCTTGTCACAAGAATTGAGGAAATCATTAAAGCTAGGTTTGACATACTTTCAAGTGTTACAGAAATATCTCTAACATTAATGGCTTCTTAACTTGAGTATACCTCTTCCAAGATATTCTTTTCTACTATATATTATATTTCTTTTAATTAATATATACATTTTCCAAAAAAGAAAGTGTTAAAGAAATATCTCAAATATTAACAGCCAAAATTCAAGAAGGTTAAAAAAAAGTCATTGATTTTCCAAGATTTTGATTTCTATATTAAGATTTTTTAAGTAGTTCGGTCATCTGGGCTCTATTCAGTTCAATGTTCTTCACTTTTTGTTCCAAGATCTCTACTTCTAAAGTTAATTTTTCCTCTAGAGAGGAAGGAATAGGGATGACATTCGTTGGACATGGTAAGCTTGATCCAATTTTTGGGATATGTATAATTTGGATTGACATGATTGATTTTTTGATTGTAATGACATAATCTCATGAGTGTAGGAATCTTTATATGAGGGTGACTCAATTTTCTCATAACTAAAACCTAGATGAAATCTTGGTTCAATATGTGATGAAGATATTTTTTGTCCACAACTTTCATATGGTTCAACAAATTAAAATGATAGACATGAAGAGCTTGGAGAATGTGTTGATGATTAGGAAGAGATTGAAGAAGAAGAAGGAAAGTGGATGAACTTGTGGCTCTAATAGAAAAAAAGGAAAGGTAAGGTAAGGGTAATTTTGAAGGAAAATTACCTCTCAAATGTTTTTCTTGTAATAAGATTGGTCATTATGCATCTAGATGTCCTACAAGGGTTCCTAAGCATAAGCCTAATGTTTACAAGTATAATTACTCCAAGGCTCAGGAATGATACTATGCTAGTGAAGGTGTGTCTGATGATGATTCTTTGAATGATGGGAATGGAATGGGATTTATTGCTATTAAAGATGATGAACCTATTCCTAAAGAAGAAAAAGCTCTAGTCTCGCATGTTGAGAAGAAATTAGAATGGATCATTGATAGTGGTTGTTCACATCATATGAATGGTGATAAAGATAAATTTATTCAACTAAATAGATATGATGGTGTTGAAGTCAGATTTGGTGATAACACTCCTAAGTTGATCATTGGAGTTGGTTCAATATCTCTTGATGGTAAAACTAACACTAATGATGTCTTACTTGTTGATGGAGTTAAGCACAACATGTTGATTGTTGGACAGCTTGTAGACAAGGGATATCGCTTACAGTTCATGGATGGAAAATGTACTATCAGAGGTCAATCTCAAAACTTGATTGCATCACGTACTAAGTCAGGAGGTAATGTGTTTGAGTTGAATACTACAAAGGAAACTTATTTTGTTGCAAAGATAGATGACAGTTGGTTATGACATAGGAGTTTTTGTCACATAAATTTTGATAATATTATAAGCTCCAGTAACACTAATGTAGTCAGAGATTTGCCAAAGATTGTGAAGCCTTCTATCACTATGTGCAGAGAGTGTGTGATGGGAAAACAAACTAAGAGCATCTTTCAGATAAAATCCTTTTTAGCAAGAGGGAAGTTGGATCTAGTACATATAGATATTTGTGGTTCTACAAGGACTAGATCTTACTATGGTGAAAGATACTTTACAATTTTTGTTGATGACTATTCTAAGATGATGTGGGTTGCATTTCTCAAAGAAAAATCTGAAGCATTTGATAGGTTCAAGATTTTCAAAGAAAAATTTGAGAATGAATCAAATCTTAAGATAAAATGTTTGAGGTCAGATGGAGGTGGATATTTTACATCAAATTTTTTTAATGCTTACTACAAAAAGCATGGGATATACATACATACTTCTTCTCATTGGACACCTTGGCATAATGGGATAGCAGAAAGGAGAAATAGATGTTGCCTAGAATGTTCTCAATCTATTTTGAGTTCAGACCACAATAATGAATACCTATAATCTCCTCAATCTATTTAAATAGAATGATCCTACTATAATCATGAAATACAACTAATCAAAACATTATAATCATGCCAAACATAGCGATACACAAGATTGGGAGGCACACAAAATGATGCACCCACAAAAATACCCAAAATAGAAACTTGGAATTTAACTTCAAAATTAAAATGCATTTTTCCATATATACCCAACAACACATTTATCTAATAAAATTCTCATGATGGCTACACATAGAAAATTGAGTAGAAAAAGACTTCAAAAACCATAATTTTCCAAAATGAAAGCATAAAACATTCATATTAACCCAATTGGGTAACGGAAATAAATGAGATTGTGGGGAATGCTAATTCTCATCCCACTAAAGTAAATTGAAATTTATATCATTCAAAAAATATGAGCAAATAGAAAGTTGTGAGATGCCCGACCTCACACATAATGGAAAACATGACAACAAGAGGGAGAAAATGAATCTGCCACGAAAATACAAATGGCTCCACAAAAAGGTTAGCAGCAGCGACATGAATCTAATGAGCCACCACCCAAAAAAAAGTGACAAGTATATTGATGACAAAACAAGGATTTTCTTCAACAGAATTTGGAGCAAAAATCACAGTTTTCACCCAAAAGAAAAAGTGAAAAGTGAGGAAAAGGAACCCTTTTTCCAAATAAAATATCACTTTTCAAAAAGGACTTTTAAAATAAGTCACTTAAGTAAATTAATCAAACTATAGGAAACCTAAAAAATAAATTAAACCAATTCTAATAAAATAAAATTCAACTACGGCTAATTAGTTGACAAATAAAATAAATGCTAAAATAGTTAAATCAATATTTAATTCTACTCAACCACGACAACTGTGAAAACTCTAAATGCATAGACACATTCACTGGTCTATCACAAAATGCATATGAGATCTGGATTTAACAACACATACTAAAGGTATAAAATAATAATCATGGATACATCACCCATACATGGATGATATTGGCTCAATAATGAACAATTGGTGAAACAATATCCTGTGCCACTGCTAGGGATAAAGACACACACACACAAGCTAAAACTCAGAGAGAATGATGTTTGGTACCTATTCACTAAAATACACAAACATCAAGTGTAGGTTCTCATAATATAAATAGCTGAAGCATGACATAAATTATAAAATACACCTAATGAAACATTGACGCTCTAGTCACACAATCATTCATATGTATTAGAATGTCATAACACTACTCGTTCCATATTCTAATCCTTAATACACATATCATTTAAATTAAAAGCATTAAATAATTGTATACAAGAATGTGAGCATATAACAGTGAAAATATCAATAAAATATCCATCAATATATATAGCACAATATAATCATGAATTAGATATAATCATCATCATAGTATATTAATCCAATGTTCTCAAATGCGAAATACACTAGATATCAACATAAAGCATCATGTCACATCAAAACAACATCATCATCTAGATATGGTCAAAACCGTAATAACAACAATAGCTAATATCTAAATCAACCATGATATTGGTAACCAAAAGAATGTACAGTCACCATATGGATAACCACATAATAAAAAAGATTCCATCTTGGATAAAAATAATAGGGAACAAAATGCAACCATGGGAGACACTACATACTTAGAAAGAGAAACACCTCAAATGGTGATGATGTAATTAACAACCCAAGAACATCAGCCTAGGGAAAAACTGTTGCAAGTTATTAATAAAAAGGAAAAAGAATCAAAAAGTAATGTCGGCATGCACACTTCGTATTTTTTTATTTCTAGACTTATATACATGACATTTAGACCTTAAAATATGGCATTATTAGGTGGTCTTTAGAAATAAATAGAAAATTTTAAGAAGGTTTGATGAGGCCCCATTTTGTACATGTAAACATTGAAAGAGAACATATGGCATGGGAAATTTTGTAGTAAGTTACTCATGTAGTAGATAAGTGTAAATTCTATAAGCAATTAGCTATAAACTAGGAAAGAAGCTACATATTATTATGTGAGGATAGAAGCTTGGAATTGTAACTATTTTCAGAACTTAATAGAAAATTATATGTTATAAATATAAACCCAGTCTTTGTTGGAATCATTCATTACTTATCTAAAGTAGAATCTTGTGCTTTATTAGCTACCAGGCAATAAGGAGGATAAATTAAAAAGATAAATCTAAATTCACTAGAAGTTCTAGCTTACTTTGTTCTTTTATCCCAAAATTGTTAGTAATAACTGAGAGGGGGGTGAATCAGTGGCCTCAAAAATTGATCCTTCAAACTTAATCCACCAATCAATAAACCTCATATTATTATGTCCCTACAAGATGCATGCTATGAAATACTAATAATGATTTAACTGTCTGTTGATTTTCCTTTTCTGTCCTTATTCTCCTTGATTGTAATACCCACCTCTTAGGTTGCTTTTCAGTTTGTGGATGTCGAACTCTTTTAGGCATTTTGGATGTATGTGTTGATTTAATCATATGGTTTATATGATATTATGTGTTACATTTTAGTATGTTATGGATCCATTGTTAGTATGTTATATCATTGGTGTATATGTGATTTATGGTTATTTTATGATGCTTATGTATATGTTAGGATTTCATTTCGATTATGGTTTTCTGACAATACTGACCTTAGATTTATATACACATGGATCATTGGATGTTTTCATTACTGTTTTATGTTCTTGGTATGGTATGGGATAGAGTCATAAGTACTTACTTCGGTGAGATCCACACGATAACCTAGTCTCAACCATTGTTTGTCATATGATATATGCATGTATGTTCATCTTGGTGATGATAGGTTTGCAGGTACCAGGCTACGTCTTCCCTAAATTGGCAGGAGTGAGCATGCCCTATCGCATTAATCTCAATGGTAAGAGAGGGGAGATAGTTTCAGGTCCAAATCCTATCCTAAACTAAATTGTCCTAGTTAGTGGACAAGTATCTATTTTGACTACCCTGACCGAATTTGTATAGCTGATAGGAATTCGTGTATCCCTTTTCTTGATCATGTTTGATTTTGCTTATTTTCAGTTTCAGGTGCTTGATGTGTTTATGTGGGTGTTATATCATGTTATTTATTTAATTGAATATTATTGCAATTAATTATTAAATATAGAGTATTTAATTAATTGAGAATTAAATTGAATACCTATATTTAATTGAAAGTTTAATTAAAGTGCAATTATGGAATATTGATATTTAATTGAATAAATAATTGTATATTAGAGTAAATGAGCCTTTATGCTTAATTAAATATTTAGTTGCATGGTTCATTGGTTAAGTTAATTGAAATTATCTCTCATGCATTTTCAATTTAACACTTTGCTTCTATATTCCTAAGTTGAGTTTTGCATGCTTTAAGTGAAATTAAAAATAAAGGAATTATTTTAATTAATAATTAGAGAATTTATTTTCCCTTTAGGGTTTTCACTTTTGGAAACCTAATTGCTTGGGATATCTATATCTTTGGATTGGAAGCCTTTTGGGAGGTTGTTCAATCAGGGAGAAGGAGAAATCAGGTGATTGATATTTTGAGGGAGAGCTTGCTTGGATTTGTGGCTTCTTTTGCTTAGTATTGTGGATTCTTCTTGCTTAGATTTTGGGAAATTATGCTTCTCATCAATTATAGAGGTAGGGTCTTCATCTTTTGAATTATAGCTTTCAGATCCTCGTCTTTCGTGCATCTGAAAGTTAGGACCCTTTGGTATGATCTTCCTTGTTTGAAGTATTCAGTGTTTTCATTGATTTTGAGTTGAAATATGTGATCTTGGTATCAATTTGTGTTTTCCTTCAAGCTTGCATGTCAGATCTATGTTTGTGGGCATAAAGGGTTTCATTTTTGGGTGTTAAACTTTAAAGGGCATTAGGGTTTTCAATTGATGTGTATGAGTTTTCAATTTTGGGCCTTAGGGTTTCAGATCTGTAGGAGGAAGACTTCTTTGAGGAAGAATTGATATATGTTGTTAAAACTACTTGAGACCCTCAGATCTGTAGCTCCTTGCCATGGAAATATGAATTTTATACCCTCACCATGTCTTTGCCCAAATCTTTGATCAACCTGAAAGGAAACGAGGAAATGGGTTAAAATTGCATGCTTGGTAAAAAGAAAACCCTCCTTGAAATAAGTAAATGTTTGTATTTAAATTAGTCTTCTCGTTTTATCATCATGCATGTTTTAGAGAAAATAAGAATCTCCCTCCTATTTTTCCTATTTTTATTGGTTACTTTATTGGGATAAAAAAGCCTATATAGTTGGAAATATAGCTTATTACATTGTTTGAAATATATATATATAGTTTCTATTTTAAAATTATTATAAAATAATTAAATATAAAAAAAATAAATACCCTTGCAAATGTTCTATTGAGAAATTATTGTTTTTTAAAAAAAAAGAGCTCTCTATTTTTTTTTTAAAAATACAGTGGTGATAAAAAAACTCACCAGTAAAGACAAAAAATAAAAGGGGCTTTTTAATAATTCTGTTTTTCAGAATTTCTTTTTTAAAAAAAAAAATATTAATAAACTGGTTTTTTAAAACGTAGTTGTATTATTTAAATAAAAATAAAAATTTATAAAAAAATAGAAATTTGCATAGGGGAGTGGGTAGCGGGGGCCACCGCACCCCCATACCTGCACTAGCAAGAGCTTGGCGCAGCAGCTGAGACTGCCGACACGACAGCCGGCGCCGACCGCAACTGGTCGTGCCTTCCCTATATAAAGGGAGGCTGGCGGGTGTGTAGGGAGGTGGGGGCCGTAGGGAACCCCCCCCTCCCCCCCCCCCCCCCCATGGTTTTTTTTATTTTTTTTAATTTTTTTTTATTACTATCACTAATGCGTTGTAATGCGATTCAATTCGATTTTTTTTATTTATTAAGACTTAGTTTATTTAAAATTAGTTTGTTTAATATGAGTTTAATTAAATTGTGTTTGGTAATTCTTTTAAAAGGTAAGTTATTGTTATTAAATTTTAATTAGTATAATAATTAATTTGTAATTTAATTTATTACTGTTTTAGTTTATTATGGTTAATATTAATTATGATTTTATACATTAGTTATTGATTTAAATTAATATGATTTTTGTATAATATTGTTTTTAAATTAATATATTAATTATTAAATTATAGTTAATATTTAATATGATTTACACTTAAATATGATTGATTAATAAAAATTGATTATTGTTAATCGTGACCTAGTAATCCTAAGGTGATGTTGAGACTTTAGGGGTAGACAAGTAATCTGATATAATTAATGAATATTGTGATTAGTTTATTTAATTACTAGATGTGGTTCTTAAATGAAGTTAATGCAAACTATCATAGTTATTTCAGGTTAAGTGATTGTCTAATTAGAGTTATGTTTGCGCTATCCACGAATGATTATATGCTCAAAAGTTCATTTTGTAGTCTTTCTAGATGTTTTATTTCTATGCATCTGTGTGATTCTTATTTGCTTACATGTGTTACTTTTGGGATATTAGATGACCTGGGATGCATACAAAGGTTGTGGGGAGTGTTTATCATTTCTGTTACTTTATGGCGTGTGTGTTCATGCTATTACCCTAAATCGACCACGTGACCCTTTCAATCTTGTTGTCATGCTTTCGGGTATTTGTTGGGCTAGATGACCCTAGGTTATAGTCTAGAGGTTTTCAATATTATACTTTCTACATGGTGTTTTATGCAATGTTGTTTGTGTTTATATGATGATGTCATAGTCCTAATTTCCTATACCCAACCCAATTCGGTTATGATGTGCTTTATGGTCTTATGGGGTTACTGTGGATGTGTTTGTGGTAATTGAGAACCTATGTGCTCCTGAATGGGTAGGATGCGACTTGTGGTTATGTATATCTTCATATCTTGATCTTGAGCCTAGGTAGGTTAACTAAGTGTATAGTGGGGAAGTGCCTTGTAATAGGGGTCCAAGACCCTAAGCGGTTACTAGGTAAACCCATTGGCAAATTACTCAATAAGTGAAAATATATGATACATTAAAGGGGTTTAAAATGAACTAATAAGATGTCTAAGTCTCTACCCATGCCTTGAGTGTTGTCGCATGATAGGATGGGAGTTGGGATCCTTGTCTACGCAAAAGGATCACCAAGCCACATAGTGTCACTTGGAGGCCAGGGTCAAGAGGTACTACTAGGATTACCTTCAAGGTTGGACTTATGTGATGACACTTCCCTATATACAGCTTAGGTTATCCTACGTGTGTCAGTTACTTTTGGTTTTGTTTAGTATTCTTTTCTATGGTTTAGATTGCTTCTAGGATCTTCCTTTGCATTGGAATATGAGGTCATGTGTACCTTGTTTTGTGTTCTTGTTGTATACCCCGTGTGATGGGCCTGTTACTATCTCCTCAGCACGGTGGGAGTGGACCTTTGGCTCCACGTGGTCGGGTGGTAGTGATTCTTATTACCATTGAGATTCTGATAAATTATTCTTCATGTTTGGATGTTCTTTGATGCAATTCTATCTTCTGATTCTTTTGGAGACTACTTCAGATTCATGAGTTGTGTATGCATACCATATGTTTATATTGGTTATCATCCTTGGAGGATGCATTGTATTGATTATTATGTATTATTACATACCCTGTGATTTGTGCAGTGGATGTTGATTAGGTAGTATACCTTATGGTATTAGTTGTATATGTAATCTTTATTATGAGATGTATGTTATTGGTTTCAGATTATGTAACCTTTATGTCAGTTCTTTATTATTGTAATCATAGATTAGTTTGTTTAAGGAATTCTACGTCAAGGAACCCTCAAGGAATGTTAATCATGTATGAGTTTTAATTCATGTATGTCATGTACTTTATTGTGTTGCTTCCGCATTGTTATTAATATTGTTTTTAAACATTAAAAAAAAATATTTCATGAACTTAGTGTCGTGTTTAGGTTAAGTTCTCCTGGGTTCCCTGGCGGGGCATTACATTAATTATCGATAAGCAGTATAACTATTTATCAAAACTCAGTAAATAAGCAGAGTATACTGATCAATCCAGTGTTAACTATGCCAGATACAAAACAATAAAGAAATGAATCATACACACATAACACATGAATTTTT
>MU225943.1:257920-277507 GCA_018584345.1 Thuja plicata
CACTTAACTGTGTGTTTGTAACCTTTAATAGGGTTGGCTCCTAACAGGGCTCACTTCAGAAGAGTGAAAATTTGGGGTACCGGTCCCAGTGGTTTTTTCCCTTAACAGGGTTTCCATGTTAAAATCCTTGTGTTATGTGTGTATGGTTTATTACTTTATTATTTTACATTTCACATATGCATTTCTGGATTGATTGGTATACTCTGCATATTTACTGAGTATCGGTAAATAAGTTTTATTGCGTATCGGTAATCAAGGAGAATAAGGACAGACAAGGTAAACCAATAGACAGTTAACTATTTCAAGTATTTCAAAGGCATACATCTTGTAGGGACTCAATAATCTGAGGTGTATTAATTGGTGGATTAAAGTTTTAAAGGATAAATTTTTTGAGGCCACTGATTCACCCCCGCCCCCTCTCAGTTATTACTAACAATAAATCAGTATGGTCTAATTCTAGAATGTCATTAGATGTATGGGTTTTACTTTTGAAACTAGACTTTGTCATTTTACCTTTTTGACAATTCTTGCACATGATGTTGTTTGGCTTTGTCATCGTCAGCAAGCCTCTTACATTTCTTCTTCTACTTATTTTCATCATGTTGTCAAAATTCACATGACACAATCTTTTGTGCCACAACTATATTTCTTTGTTTCTATTCATTAAGCAAGTGGTGTTAGTATCATTCAGATAGAATAAGTTACCTTTAGTATGTTCACCAGTACCAATCAATTTTCCTGATTCATTGAATTTCTTTGCCTTCTTATTCTCAAATGCTACTTTGTGACCTAAATTATTAAGCCGAGAAACACTCAACAGATTATAACTCGATCTTTTTGCCCAATGATAATGTTCACATTTAATCAGGTTATTCAAAATTACAGTTCCTTTACCTTCAATTGGACAAGGCGTATTATTACCCATTCTTACTGTACCACCATTATAATACTCAAAAGTGTTAAACTTTTCTTTATCAATGGTCATGTGGTGAGTGTAGCCACTATCTATAATCCATATTTCATTCTTGCTAACCTTAGATATGAGTGCAGTTTCTACATACCTTTCATCTTCATCTGAATCATCCTTCACAACTACAAATACCATCTCGATGTCTTCATCAGGTTTGGTGTCAATATCTTCATCTTTGCAAGAAGCTAGGTAGCTAGCCTTCTTTCCTTTATCCTTGTAGTCTCGAGTATATCTTCTTTCTGATTGTCAGTAACCTCTATAATCTTTGTTATCACCTCTGTCAGATTTCTTCTAAAAATATCTGTCATTACTTCTGTCATATTTTCTTCTATTAGGACATCTTGTATCAAAGTGTCCAATCTATTTACAATTAAAGCATACAAGTGGTAACTTGCCTTTTTATTTACCTTTGCCTCTCTATATTCTTATAGCCATAAGTGCTTCTATTTCATCTAGATCTTCTTCTTCACTTTCACTTTCACAATCTCTTCTAGATGTATGTCTATGACTTGATTTTCTTATTCTCATAGAAGACTTAAATGGAGACTCTAAGTTCGGTAAGACACTATTATCAAAGTTATTCATCTCAAATAAAATTAGTCTACCAATTAAACTATCAAGAGTAACTATATTGTTTGCTACTGGTCTCATTTCTTGAATGGAAAAAACTCTAATAGCATATACAGTCAGTAAGGTTCTTAAGATTTTACTTACCACTGTCTGCTCTTCAAGTGTACCTCCAACACCTCGTATAGCATTGACTACTTTTATTCTTGTGCTAACTCTGTGATGTTTTCTCCTTCTTTCATTTTGAGATCATCAAATTTTCCTCTAAGGCTTTTTGCCTTGGCTCTCAGAACATTTGTATCACCTCCATGTACAAGCTTCAGTTTATCCCACATCTTCTTTACAATTTTGCAGTCCTTGACATCTTCAAATTCAGCATCAGAGAGTGAGGAAGAAAGCTCTATGACCATGCAGTTGTGTTCATGCTTCTCTCTTAATTGATCTACTATTAATGATCCTCTGGGTAACACATATTCAATAGCTAGGAATTGAGTAACATCATTACCAATACCTGATAAGTGGAGTCTTATCCTTCAAAATTAATCGACCAATCAATAAACCTTAGATTATTATGTCCCTACAAGATGCATTCCATAAAACACTAATAATGATTTAGCTATTTTTTGGTTTTCCTTGTTTGTCCTTATTCTCCTTGATTATCGATAAGCAGTATAACTATTTACCGAAACTCAGTAAATAGGAAGAGTATACCGATCAACCCATTGTTAACTATGTCAGATACAAAATAATAAAGAAATGAATCATACACACATAACACATGAATTTTTAATATGGAAACCCTGTTAAGGGAAAAACCACTGGGACCGGTACCCCAAATTTTCACTCTTCTGAAGTGAGCCCTGTTAGGAGCCAACCTTGTTAAAGGTTACAAACACACTGTTAAGCATGACCTTGTTAGAGGATTTTATACATAGAGGTTGTCACTTAGTATCAGGCATCTATTTCTACCATCCTTGAATTATCCTCCTTCTTAGACTGTAAATAGGTATCGAGCAAGTCCAATGCTACTTTCATGAATCAACCTTTTTGGCACTCCTTGGGATGTACCTCAATATATAGAAGACTATTAAGTCTTTCTCTATTAAGAGACTTGATGCTTCAATGTTTAAATTGCAACACTATGACCTATTCATGATGCAACTTTGAATTGCATATTTTTAGATCTATTTAAGTACATTACCTCTCTGATCAATGTATCAATTCAATCCTTTGTGCTCTACACTTTCTTCTCTATGATGTTGTGCTTCATTGTTCGTCTACAGAATTTAGTTTCTCTTCAGCATCCTCTTTCTATTTTATCCCCTTAATCCCATTCATAAATTAATTAAGCTTGTCTCTTATATAGACGTGATATTCACTGTTTCTTGATTCTTGATTCTTGATTCTTGGTGTGAAAAACAATTCAGCCAATTTGATTTAAAGCATAACTCCTGATTTATTGTGTATTTATCTTCTTTCCAACCGTACAAATCTTTTTTAAATCAATCACTTAACTCTAGTCAAATAAAACAAAGAAAACAACTATTTAAGTCTATCTTTAGCTCTTGCGAGCTAGATATTTTGTCATTTTATGAACTCTCTATTTTGTCAGTTAACTCTTTAGTTAGTTGTCGGTGATAACTGATAGTTCCATTGGTGTGACTCCAGTTAGATTTGGGATCTCCTTCCTTCAGCATCATTAGATTTTTACTCAATGGGCATCATGTGGTTTTGCTTCATCGGGCAACACTGTCTTCTGCTTGTCGGGTATCACTGTGACTTTTCTTCTTTGCCTTTACCGATGGTGTGCACTCCATCAGTGTTGTCTGTCACTTAGTGAATACTTGACTGTTATGCATTGTTGAAAGCATAACCTTTGTTCCATTTATTCTCTGAAGTCTTTGGCATTATGTAAATGACTATACAGATGATATCAAGTTGGCATCAATGAAAATACAAACCATTAACTGATTTAATGCCTTGCATTATCTTCAACTTAACATTATCAAACATTCAATCAGTTACATGTCATCAAAAATGGTAGCCGGTGGAAAAAATAAGGGGAAATGTCCAAATTAATGATTAAATTCCTATATCTGGTAAGAATATAGTAGTTAAATATTATAATATAAAATTTAAAGTAGTAGTCTTTTGAAAATCACGCTTACATTAATAGATAAATATGGAATAGATATGCCTTCTAGTTATAATAGTAACTGGAGAATGGGTAGCTTAAAATTCTTTAAGTGGAGATTGCATAATGTTCTTATAATAATGTTTTTTAGATTAGACTAGCAAGAAACTACCGAATAATTTGTTTTAATGGAAGTAAAGGGTATAGATAGTAATAGTTTGTATTGCTTAATATATCATCCTTTGTTTTAAAGATTCTACATTTTCAAATCTTATGGTATTGATTTTGTTTAAAAATAAGGAATTTGTTTCCATTTTCCTTCTCTATTTGCAAGGTAAATGGATAAAATTAATTTGATATTGAATGGTTTGGATAATATGTGTTTCAGTTATAAGACAAACTAAGAAGAAATTAAAAATTAACTTTTTGAAAGTAGACATGAAAGGTGTCTACTGTTTGGAGGTGTCTACTATTTGGATGTGTGAAACATGTTCAATCGATATGTTTATTTTAATGGTTTAAGTTGTATTATAGGTTTAATGTCCAACATAAGTTGTATTATAGGTTTAATGGTTTAAGTTGTATTATAGGTTTAATGGTTTTTAAATGGTTTAAGTTGTACATTATAGGTCTAATAGTTTGAGTAGAATGGATTAATGATTTAATTTAATTTAATTCATTTATGTTAATATTAAATTTAAATATATTATAAACAGTATATAAACATTAAATTTACAATAAACATTTTCCACAATAAAATATTTAAAAATATTATTTTTACATATAATTATAAAATAACATTAAATAAAACATTTTTCACTCATGCAACATTTAAAAAACATTTTTTATACATATAATTACTAAAAAAATAAAAATAAATAAATAAACAAAAAAATGTGGGCACCCTTAAATAACCCTTGTCGCTCCACAAAACTCTCACTGTGCAAATGAGGGGCTTAAATGGAATGATTGACTTATATGTTGCGGTATATTCGGTCGAGTAGTACTTGGTTGAAGCCCTATCAATTATATCTCTCCACATAGGTTCCACGGGGTGCTATAGGATTCCTACATGGCTTCGGTCGAGTACTACTCGACTATTTTCTACTCGGTCGCGGACTATTTGGTCGAAATTGCTAATTTACCTTAAAATGCGACACACATTTGTGCTTTTACCTGATGATCCTAAACAGGTTTGGTTTTAAAAAATTTATATGGTGACATGCATCTTACTTTTGATAAGATTCATTCTTCCTTACTTTGAAATTTTCTAAAGACTAAGGAAAAAGATAGAAAAAAGAGTCAATTTCTCACATTAGAAAGAGGTCATGCATGTGAAGATAATGAATATTCTAAACCAGCAATGAAAACATCAATGACCCATCTCTTGCACATGTTGTTCAACATGATCATACTATTGATTACCCTAACCAAATTAAATTTTTAAGAGCTTCCATGGTGACATGAAGTTTTGTACTGATAAAGTGTATCTTTCTTTACTTTTGATATTATAAAATATCAAATCAAGATATGGGAAGGTAACTAATTTCCTTGAAAATGTTGTTCCTCTAGTAAGATCCACTGTTGAAAGAAAATATTTGCACAATAAAAAATAATCATGTAGAGGAGAAACTTTGTCCACGAGGTGAAAGTTTTCTTGATGAAATGTAGTGCAATAAGATTATTGAAAATACCTCACTAGAACACGCATGTACTAATGAAGATGAAGCTCTTCTAACTTTTCTTGATGGTGTATGTCCAAAGTTTACAAAAGATGTTGCAAACATCCCTATGAATGAAAGATATAATAATGAATCACTAGAATCTCTCTTGACTCATGTGCATCTTAAACAAAGGAAAGATGAAGGAAGGAAACTTCAGGAAGAGTCTTGTGAAATTTCCATTTCTACATGAAGTCTTGAGGCTTCTAATGATGATTCCCTTTGTGTAGAAGACATTCTCATTCATTCATCAATAATCACAAAAGAAGAAATGTATATTGGTGAAATTAAAGGTATGAGATCATCCATTCCTTCTTTAATGCTATCACTAGGTGATGAGATCCCTATGTCTGTTACGTTAAAAGAAAATCAAGTCTCATCTCTGAAAGATGATCTTATGAATCATGAAGAAAACATCAATAAGGTAGTTTTCCATTCTGGGTTAGTAGGAAGTTTACCATCAAAAGAGATACAAATTATAGATCATGACATTGAAATTTTCCTTGTGTATAAAGATGATGGAAATATGGATGACACAAAAATTGTTTGTGGAGATGATACAATGAGAGGTACAAAATTTTCAGTATAAGTGAGTCTTTTGAAAACTGTCTTGAAGAATTAGACAAGGAAAGTGTCAGTGTTGATAAAGCTAAAGAGGTTCAAAGGAATGTCTAGTTCCATGAAAACTTCCCTCTTGGTCATTCTTTTCAGTGTAACCGGATATATTCTCATAAAGGAAATAAAGGAAATCATATTTTGTTGTCTTATTTGAAAGAATTAAACAATAACATGGAGGAAACATCTTACCTTATAAAAAAGTTGGGCCTTAATTAAATGTGTTGTGATCAAGAGACAAAAAAAGTGAAGATGAAAGACTTAGTGATGATGCCTATTCAAAAGATCCATTTCCTCTTGATCATCAAACTTTGAAAAATACTCTTCATTGCATGGACTTATTAAATGATATTGTACTAAAAAATTAAAACTTATCTTGGATCCTTATGCTGACATACACCAAATCCAAGGTCAAGAATGGATGAAAGATGAAAATCACCAGGTACAAGTAAAGCATAATGACTATGAATTTTCAAATTCATACCATTGTTTGACAGGTCCAACAAAAATCATGTGCATGGAAGAAAAAGAGTGTTAGGTGTTATGTCCTACATATCTGTCCCTACATTTTATGCAAAATGTGAGTTCCCCATTTTCTTTGCCTTGGATTCATTTTGCTTCTTTCCCTTTCAGGCCCTTTCCCTTGTCTCATATTTCTTCTATCTTTTTGGTCTCCTCTAGGATCCGGATTCTGGAGTGTTGTTTCTCAGAGTTGACAATTTCTGAACCTTCGGGACCTGTCGATCATCCCCCATTTTTTAAGAGGAATGATTTTTAGGTGTCGCAAGGCCCAAACTTTGGTGGTCAACTTGTTTCTCAGAATAACTCTTAGTAATTAATGCGCATCCCCAGGTATTATTTAAGGCGTTTGAACTTGTCATTTTACATTTACCATGAACTAATTACCTTCTGGTGAATTATCTGAAGAGTGAAGAAAACTATTTTCTAAGCTAATGTGTTTGGGATAGAAGGTGCAAAGGTGTGTACGATGATTCTTAGAAATATTTAAGTGGCAGAGTGAGGTTGTTTTCAATTCCTCTTTTCAGCATTCTAATTTTTAGGTAGGCCCTTGGGCTCCTTTTCTTTGCTTCACATTTTTTTCTTTGTTTTCATTTGTTTACTTTTTTTTCTTGGTTTGTTAGCTATTGTTGATGTGTGTTTCCCTTTTGCTCATGTTTGTTTATTTTTTTGTCCTATTTTTCTCATTTGGGATTTCTATGTTTTTGGGTGTTCATTTGCCCTTCTCATATAGGTCATGCTTGTTGTTCAGCATGCTATTCCTCCTGGACCTGGTGCATCTCATCTTCTTCGTGGTTGTATTTCTTAAAATACAAGAAGTTTGTCTTCCTTGGTTGTACATGGTTTGTAAATAGAGTTTTGTCTCTGCTCTGTAGTCTATAAGTTCTATAAATGTAGGTCCATAGACCATTGTAAATTCCCTATAAGTAGTTGTTCAAGTCCTATAAATAATAGTTGACTTCTGTAAATTCAGAGCACTCTAATTGTTTTTAGTAGTCTAAGTTTGGTGTATACTGTCAGGTTGGTTGAAGTTTTTCCCTCCTGCACTGAGGAGACTATGCGTCTCTGAAGGTTGTCTATAGTAAATATCCCATGGAGGTAACTCCTAGGGATGTCATTGCTCAAGATTATTTATTAGGTCTAAAGACCATGTTCACCGAATAAATGCATCCACCTTTCTGGTTGATGCAGCCTTCTTGTCAAAGAAAAATGCTATCTAAGTTTTAGAGGCCAACTCACTAGCGATTCGTTAATAATTTCTCTCTCCTCCATCATTTCTATCTTAATGGTGAAATTATTTCCCATGTTTGAACATTAGAATTTATCCCAAGTGGCATTCATGTCACTCATGATACAATAGTTGTTGATTAATTTTCATTACTTATTTGAGTGGGTTTACGTGTGTCAAGGTACAATGGAAAGGTTGTATGTCTTGTCTCTGACATCACCATCCTTTGGGTCATGTTCTAGGTGTTTTGGTGACCCTAGACTTTTCCATCTCATTTTTCTTGTTGAGTCACCATTTCTGGCCTTTGTGGGCACAATGGGGGGTTTCATATATTATAAAATGTTTATATCATAGATGACCCCTAGATATTCTTAAGGAATAATGATTTTTGTTTTTAGAATGACAAGGCAGTAGTCATGCCTAAAATACTAGAGCCTAAAATTTGTGTTTTTGAAAATTCATATACTGGTGGTTGTCTAGTTTGCAGGTACAGGTTAAAACAATAAACAAATGGCTTCAGCATCAACACCCCCGGGAAGTCCCAAACTTCTGATTGTTTTAGTAAGCACTGCCAAAAATTCCAAGGCTGAAAGGATGTTGGAAAGGCTCCCATTGACCCAGAAGTATAAGAAAGGTGAGGAAATTCTAGGATCCTGAATTGAATCTACACTGAAAGAGGTTACAAATATTGACACCTATGTCAAACTAAAAGGCCTCATTCAAGTAATCCACCACCAGCAATGGGCCAACGACCCTATCTAAATTAACTTAGCAGCATCTGGAATCATTCAAGTAGCTAGTTATCTATACTCAATGCAAGCATCAGAGTTGATCATGCTCCTGGCTAAATATTACAACCCAACCAGTGGAGTTACTATGTTGGTCTCGCCCAACCCTCTTAGGTACTTGGTTCCCATCATCTCTTTGGACCATGATGCCTCCGTCAATGGATGGCACATTTTGTTCTTTCCAGATGCAATTACTCTCACCAAGTCTGCCTTCTTCAAGCAGTTTTAGGATGCGGCTGATCTAACCCGGTGCCACCTCAATTCAAAATGGCTAAAAATCCTGTGTCGGGCCTTCAAGAAGATAAGTATGGATATTCCTCACTCTGACTTCAAGGATCCCATCTAGGCCCAAATTATATTTCTATGTAGGATTTTTTGGGAACCCCATGCTTGCGATTTTTCCCCCTAGATGTACTACTTTATCTATTGTATGACCACCAACAAGGAATGCTTTGATTGGGCCAACATTATTGTCAAGCATGTGGATGCCTAGATGATGAGGGTCAGGGGGATCATAGGTTCTACATGACTTCCTACATCATCTGGCCATTGGCCTAGAAATACCTAAGAATTTATGGATTAATGACAGTTGGTGTCCTCAGGGATGGAGCTACATAGAACACCTCATGGGATCACTCTCCCTAGATTCAATGGGAAGAGAGTTTCCCCAATTTTTTCAGAGTAAATGACACTTTAATCTTCCATGGGATCAAGGTGATCATTACTGATAAGGGATTTAGAATTTCCCTAGAGGACATGGCCCAAGTTAGTACATGGGGATGTTACTTCATCTAGTTCACACAACACACCTGCATTTGGGTGTCCAAATTTTCCAGGCAACCTTTCCTGTTGCCCAAGCATTGCGGGGACAGGATCATTTTGTTGGAATTTTATAGGCAAATCCTAGAGGTGCATGCCCTAATGGCCACCAAGAAGGTCACCTATGCCTCTTTCATATTTGTATATAGGAAATACACTTGATCCCTCATTGTGGCCCAGGAAAAGATAATTCCCTGGGTAATCAATCCCCACAAGAGACACTTGGAGGATTTTTGGGCCAATTGCCAAGATGATTTTGACATTTAGGATCGGTAGTACTCTAGGAATCTGAAGGGAATGATGGAACATCTTAATCTTTGGATGTTCCTATGAAATTTTTTAGATACTGAGTCACTTGAGGAACCTAAGTATAAAGAGGAAGCTATCGACAAGATAGACCTCCCACAGATAGATTAGGACACACCAGAAGTTTTGGATATTGAGTTTGTCTCAAGAACAGTGATCTAGCATAGCCATGCCCATTTTGTGAAGGCTTTCCCCAAGAGCGTCTGATTGGACGATAAATTTTTGGGAGATAGGGCTCCCGAGTGGAAAAAAATTCCAAAGCCCAAGGAAAGAAAAAGGTTGGTGCTTCCCCTCAGGTCCCAAACCTTACTTTGGCCCCACTGATGGAGCAACTAGATGAAAAGTTGGGAAAGTGCCAGAAATAATGGGATGCAATGAATTATTGGGTGACGTTCATTCTTGGAGACACTATGGTGGGTTCCTATCACCTAGTAAGAGAATATCCCTCTCTGGCCACAATACTCAGTGTAACATGCAAAGAAGAGGTTGAAGAGGAAGCAGCTATTGCAGTCACCGCAACACCACTCTAGAGGAGGAAAAAGTAGAAGGTAGAAAGGCCCCAACAAAATATAGGCCCAAGCCTTGAATCTACAGGTATGCTCAAGTCAAATTTCTCTCCTCCTCCTCCTCTAATAAAGGGAATCTTCCAGAAGATCCTCCAGAGATCTCACAGATTATTGTTGATGAATTCTTCCAGATCAACAATCTTGGAGGGTTACAGGGAATGGTAGATAGTGTGGTAGAGGAGATAGCAAGACAATAAGATGAGCTCCCTACATAAGAAGAAACAACATGGGCCACAGAAGGGATGGCCTAAGGGGAAGAAGATGAATCCTGGCTAGAAGAGGCCGCAGAGGGAATGACGATAGAAAAGGAGTAAGAAAGTGAATAGGTTGAAGAGAAATTATTGGTAGAAGAGGAAACGAGACCCCTGGAACAACCATACCCTTTGATGAAGTGCTCCAAAACCCAACCAGTGATCAAGGGCAATTACCACCAAGTGAAATTATGGCTGGAGAGTTCTTCAATATGCTTCAACAAGTAGATTTTAATGAGTTTTCTCTCTAGCCACCACCATCTAGCCCACCAAGAGAGAATATTCTGGGAGATCATGCAGGAAAAGAAAGAGGGAACATAAGTGAAGGTCCCTACAACACAGATGGAAACACATCCAAGGGAGAACTTGAGCATAACCCCAGAACTACTTGGGGCTCAAGGATGGTAATAAGTGGGTCAGTAGGACCCCCGTAGTGGCTGGTAGAATCCCAGAGAAGAAAATATTTGATGGCATTAGTGGCTCCATTGTCACTAGATGAGAAGTTGGCTGAAGGCCATATAGAGAAGAAGCCCAAAAGGGCTTACACTCTTCATAACACTCAAACGAACCCAAATGGAAATGTGGTATCATTAATAGCATCCCCACTAGTAGGAAAAGAAGAATCAGAGGTTAGTGCTAAATAATATGTGATCATAGAGGTGCCTCTGGGAAAAATAAGTCAAAGGGGAGAATTAGATCTCCTAAATAAGGAAAGCCAGGCCATCCATGCCCAGTATAAGTAGTCCCAAAGGGTTAGGGAGCTTAAGTCTTCAAATGAAAATCTTCTCAGACTCCTGATAGAACTAGTACACCCCTTGCCTTTGAAACACCTAAACCTTCAACATCTAGAACATTGCTTCCACAGGGTGATGTAGATGTGCTAGGGACAATGAAAAAGAAATAATTGGCCATTGACGAGTGGATAAATCAATAGATTGGGGTAGTAAGAATTTTTATGTTCAAATCTCTCTCTGATTTCTTCTAGGATGAGACATGGTGAATCAGATGGAGGGGCCATTACTCTTTGGCAGGGAGAAATTGAGAAATATGGAGAATGAAGAGATGGCTTGGGGGATATTTTGAACCTTGGGGAAGATAAATTTGCAATGATAGACATCCTAGGGGATGATTCATATGGGTTCCTCAAAAGATAGTACTCTAGAATTAAATTCAGAGTTAAAGTGGGAAAGCAACTGGTAAGGGTTTTGGAGGAAAAACTCTTAGCAGTTTGGGCCCCACTAGACTAATATGTTACATTTGTCAAAGAGCTCACTTCGGCTGATCCACTCAGCCTTGGGACTTATACTCACATTGACACTATACTCAACAACTTTGATGAAGTAGTCGAGGCTCAATTCTAGCCCTCTGTATATTTCAACAACATCGTAATGGTGCAACTCTCCCAAGTGATACTTAAGTCTCATGATGCCGCAAAGGTGGCTACAGAATTAAAGGAGAAAGATAGGGATGTTGGTGATCATCTCAATATCTCAGTCAATCATCAACATTATTTGAAGGATGTGGAGGAGGCGGGATTACTTCAAATTCTAGAAGCATATGAGAAATAAAAGGTTCAATAGAATTTCCCAGACTTCAAAGATCCCTCCTCCTATGGAAATATTTCTTGTCTATTCTTTATTTTTTTAGCGCAAGCTTCTGGAGCCCAAGATTTTGGGTCCCCAGTTTTGAATTCTTTACGTTGATAAGTGTGGGAATTTCCTCTAAAGCCAACCAATCACTGTCTTTTTTAGGCCTAGGATAGTCCTTAATGGCTTGATGGGTCACTGGTGGCTGGAAATTTCACTGTAGATGTCTCCTAGCTTCCAAGGTGTTGTTTTGGAATTTAATATTGGCATACGGAGTAGCACTCGATGACCAAGAACCAGAGATGCATTAATGAGGGTGTATCCCAAGTCATTTGGGATGCACCATCACATCTATAAGTATAGAGGCACTCTTCTTGATGATGACTTTTAGGTAACTTCTCTATTTCTTTCCTCTCTTGTCTTCTCAAATGATTGTATATAGTAGAATGATCCTAACACCGCAGGTAGTATCAACTTTAAATATTGAAATTTTATGTAAGTATCTTGCATAGGATAAGCTCCCCAAGTAGATAGGTTGTCTATAAATAATAATATTGATACCATTCTAAGGGTCGGCGAATTAATTATTTTGTTGGCCATAAGTTATACTAATTTTTTCTAGTTGTTTTGTTAAAAAGTTTTGAGTAGATTAATGCTCCCTTAGAGCCTCTAGTGTAATCACCTATGATAATATATTTGAATTTAATGAAGGAATGAGAGGCACCTCTTGGCACTATGTTCTGTGTTGTCTTTGGTTTTGGATTTAACAAACTTCTTTCATGTTGTATGTTTTCTTTCATCCTCGGCTCTATTTCTTTAATGATTTGATGGAATACTTTACCTTGCTACCAATATATTTTTGATTGATGATCACTAATATGTTTGGTATTTTTTGTTAGTTTTTTGTTTGGATCTTGGTTGATGCTTTCATAAATATACATTTCATGACTATAGATAGAAATTTATACTAAGCATGTCTCATCTTTTGCACTTTTATTTTATGTTGGAAGTAAAGAATGCTTGCAGGAAACATGACCTCGTCAAGTTCCCGGAGACTGATGAGTCAAAACTAGCTATCCCTTCAAACAAATAGTCATATGTCCAACTAAGATAATCCTGTACCATTGAAACCCAACTACTTGATGCTTGGAGGCTAGGAGAGCTCTCTCTCCGATAAACCTCTTCAGGAAAATTTGGTCAATACCCTAGTACCCGATGACAACTCTCCCTTGTTGGTGAGGCTATCACAAAGTCCCGTCAACAAAAACTAGTGTTGGGAGGAGGGCATGAGCTCATCCTCAATGCAAAACTTTGACATTGCACCTCCTAAGGGTTCCCCGAGAAGTAGTTTTAGAGACCAATCTTTTCATAGGTTAGGTTCATTCTCACATCTGCACTTCAAAAGAATACTTTGATCAACCCGCAATCTCGTAGACTTTTCTAAACTTGGGCCTCTCATCCAAGGACAAAGGACCTACTAGAAAAAGAAACATTTGAACTATTTGTTGGGGGTCACTACTCCCCAAAGCACCCAAGTTTCCCAAATTTCCCCAACAATGAATACCACCCTTGTGATACCCATAATTCCAATGGTTGCATATTTTAATAATACCAGGTCCTCAATGGGACAATTTCCTAACACAGTCAATGACCTCCCTCTGTGCCTAGAAAAGATCTGCCTAAATCATAAGAACCTAGGTCCTCAGACCATGGAAAAGAACCGTCAGCATACAAGGATTCCATGAATAGGAACTACATCCAACATGAAGATGTTTTGAGCAAGATGTTCATGTTGTCCCTTAGGGAAAATGAATTGAACTTGTACCTAAACTTGTCAGCCAACTCCATGAATAGTTGGAAAGACATGGAAGTGACCTTTTTGATAGTGTTTCATGCACATTTGGACCCACCTTGGTTCGATATCCAATTAATTTCTATCAGTAAAGAACCCAATGAGCCTCAGGCGACCTTTAACCATTGATACCAGAGGGCCCTGACATGATACATGGGTCCCTTTATCCCATCCACCGAGGTAACTATCTAGACTTACCTCAATGCCTTAGATCCATTTTTGAAAACCCTCCTATGGAGAACCACTGCTGTTAATGAAAGGGACACCTTGGAAAAGGTTTACAACCTTGCCTTGGAGTTATCCTAGAACCTGAGAAAATATCCTGGTGATATCAGACAAGGTGTACCATACACCATGAAACCTGGGGGAAATGCTTAGTCAGGGGGTATGACCCAAATTCAGCTATGGGTACCCCAATGAAGAACCCAACACCCTTGTATATTTACCCCACCCCCATCGGAATCCTTTGGGGCTAGAATGTGCAACATAGGCACAATTGCAACATCCAACGCCTCAACCAACCAAAATTCCCTTCTTCCAAATGCTCCCATCTGGAGGATAACCTTCCTCCACTACAAGTATCACTACTTCTCCCCCCCACTCCAATTCTCAGACTATGACATGACTACCCAACTATCCATCAAGGTTGAATCCCTCCAATTATTGGTGTCCTCCCTCACCATGGACATGGGACAACTGAAGATGGGACCCTCTACATCCCATAACACCAACTTTTCGTAGAGAGGAAACATCTTTTTGGGACAATGGAGTTCCAAAAAGTTTGGGCCTCTGAACCACTACAACAACAATGAGAAAAACAACACTCAGCCTAACCACTAGAAATGGAATAACACGCTGAATAATGGGGGTGTCCCCCAAGGTCATCCTAACACCCAAGGGGGTGCGGGACCTAACCGTACTACACAACTCACAAAATTATACCCCTTGACATCATGGTGTCAGTTACATGACACCATCTTGCATTTTGAGGTAAATTGTGTCATGCTGGAGAAGATTATTTAGATCTCCTAATTGGATAGGCAAGAAAACATTGATTCTCCTCCTCTGGAATCCTCAGCTGAACCCCATCACTCTACTTTCTCCTGTGAAACTATCATCTTTGGAGATGGTGAAGAGGACAATAAAGAGCTCAATTTACAAGGGTTCTTTGATGACTCCATCCCATCCTTTGAGGCCAACACCTTTACCAATCCCATGACTCCTTACAACACCCAAATTTAGTCCAGAAAAGGCCCTCTCACAGCATCGACTCCCCCAAATATTAAAAATCTCCCATTGGATCCCCTTGCAAATGTCAACCCACCCCCTCCAAAAGGACCTATCCCCAATCACATTGGGGATCTCATGAGAAAAGGTTAGTGGAATCCAAAGGGAAGGCTCGATATCATGAAGGTGATGGTAAATACCACCACCACCATGACCTTAATGGAAGTATTACTCAGTTTCCCTGAGTATCGAAAGTCCCTCGTTTAATATTTGGAAAACCAAGAAGTTCACAACCACCCACCCAAGTCTTTCACCTTTGAAGATGCCAACGCGGATATGTTCCAAGGAAACATAGAGGACCCCCCCTTTCTGCTCAGCCTTAAAATTTGTGGTAAAAAATTACACATGTGCCTTGTAGATTCTAGATCTTCTGGCAATGTCATGCCCCTGTCTAGCTGTAAGAAGCTTGAATTAGTCCCCATCCCTTCTAAAGGTCTAGTAGTCTAGCTGGATAAAAATATGGTTAAAATGGTGGGTGAGTTGAAAAATGTCTAAGAGCAACTAGTATAGGATCCCTAGATATCCAACATTATTTATATGCAAGTGATAGATATCCCAAAAATGTATGGGATGCTTCTAAGTAAGAATTGGTCCAAAGCCCTAAATGGATATATCTCAACCAACTTCTCCCACTTATGGCTCCCTTGGAGGGGAGAGGCCAATCAAATTAAGGTAGAATGAGAACCCTGAATGAAACATTCCATCACTGATTATGGTCAGGTGAGTGATATAGTGTTCACTAAGTTAGAGCCTGGGTTGTATAGGGCCAAAGAAATCTTGACCTTGGACTTCATCCCGGGAGGGTTGATACCAGACGAAGACCCCATTTTCACCCAAAGAATTCATGACCTCATTATAGATCTTAATCAGGATTTTGGGTCCCAAGGCAGTGATGTGTCTCTAACCACTCTCTTGTCTAATACATAGTATCAAGTGCATTGCCAAGAAAAATTTGAGCTAGAATACACACCATGTGTCAACACTGCCACTATTCACCTTGAGAATGCCCGAGCAGAGAAACACAGGGAACAAGCCTTGGTTTGTCACGGTCGACCAATGACTAAATATTTTGGACCCCTCTTCAATTATCCCTCCATGGGAGTTCCTTCAGAATTTTTTTTGACCCTAGTGCCTTCCCCTTTGGGAGACACACTCGAAGACCCCTCTCATCCCAAACCAATATCACTCATTACCCATCCCTCCCGACCTCACTATATCAACAACAATCTTTGGTTCCTTAAGTTTGATGGATCTCAGTCCAAAAAAGGTTGTGGGGTTGGGGTAGAGCTAATCAACCCTCGAGGAAAGTCTTCCCTTGCATCTTATCGACTACATTTTGAATTCCCTAACAACGTCATGGAATACGATACCTTGATCCTCGAACTTCTATTTGCATTAAGAAAAGGGGTCACTTGCCTCCAGGAAGTGGGTGACACAGAGCTTATAGTTAAGCAAGTTCAAAAAAAATAGACATGCCATGAAAAACAACTAGAATCTTATCGCAATAGAGCATGAAATATGATAGAGGACTTTGATTCCTTTGGCATTGAGTTAATTCCCTAGAAACAAAATTTCATTCTAGACACCCTCTTTGTATCAGCCAGTACTTTCAAACCCATGGCAGGTTCCTAGCTCTGTAGATTCTCAGTAGAGATGGTACCCACACCCTCCATCCCCAACAATATAACCCATCTCCAGTTCTTGGAAGATGATAGACATATCCTCGCCTTCATGGAAAATGTAGGTGTCTTTGAAGAACAAATCATGGAGGAAGAATAACATGATGACATAGGGTAAGGACAGGATCCTCAATCTACCCACCAACACCATCCCAAAAGGGATGGTGGCCCTTGAACAAATCTTTGATTTTGACCCTTGAGCCAAAGATAGAATTCCACAAACCCCCTAAGGGGGAAATACAAAAAAAGTGAACATCAGGATAGGCATTGAAGAAAATTATGTTCACATTGGTACCTCTTTCTCACCAAAAGAGATAGAGAATATTCTCATGACAAGAATATGTTAATGTGATTTCTTGGGGGTATGAAGACTTTAAAACCTATGACACATACCATCCCTTTGAAACTAGATGCCAAACTATTTAGGTAGAAACAAAGATCAGTCAATCCCCTAATCAAACCCCTAATCCACTAGGAAGTTCAGAAATTACTAGTCGCCCGAATCATTTTTCCAATCCGGCATACCACATGGGTAGCCAACCTAGTTTTGGTCAAAAAAATAATGGGGAAATTTTACTATGTGTAGACTTATATAACTTGAATAAATATTTGAAGAAAGATAATCATCCTCTACCCTCATTAGATGAGGTGATACACATTGTCAATGGCTCCCAGATGATATCTTTCCTAGATGGGTATTCTGAGTATAACCAAGTTATGGTTATGTTTGAAGACAGAGTTAAAACAACATTCACCACAAGGTGGAGAACTTTTTCCTATAGAAGAATTCCCTTCAGGTTGATCAACATTGGGGGAACATTCCAAAAATTCATGGACATCACCTCTTAAGGACTACTCAATAAATGCATAATCATCTACATAGATGATCTTACTTTTTACTCCCGGGATAGGCGTGATCACTTCGCCCACCTCGCCAAAATATGTGAGAGATGTCATTGATTTGGTATTTCCCTCAATACAGAAAAATGTATATTCGGAGTCACAAAGGGAAATTTATTAGGACATATCATCTCTGAGAAGGGTATACCTATCGACCTTGAGAGACAAGAGGGACTACTTAAGTTGAAAATGCAAGGAAGTAAGAAATAAATGTGATCTTTCTTTGGGAAGATCAACTTTGTCTGGCATTTAATCTCTAGATTCATCAAGGTATTAAAGCCTCTCAATGATATGATGAAGAAAGAGATAAAAATTGAATGGAATCTAGAGGCAAATAAAGCATTTGTCCAAATCAAAATGGCTATCACAGAGGCCCCAGTCTTGGCAAGTCTGGACTACTCCTTCCCATTTCACATATATTCTTTTTCCTCTACCCATTCCACTATAGCAATACTGACCCAGAAGGTTGAAGGGGAAGAATGAACCATCACTTTTATGAGCTCCCCTTTCAATAATGTCAAGGTACGATATTCACCCCCTGAAAAAAAATCATTCTCCCTCATCTAGGTGGTAAAAAAATTCTGACATTATATTCTCCCCATTAAAGTGCACACCATCATCCCCAACCAAGTTGTTAAGTCTTTTTTTCTTTACATTGAATTGGGTGAGCATCGGGGAAAATGGATGGTCATTCTCAAAGAATATGACCTTGAAATGCAACCCATGAAACTAGTTGGAGGATAGGGATTGTCTAAAGCCATGGTTGAAATTAGACCGCACATAGAGTGACAAACCTATACCATGCACTCCCTAACCCAAGACCCCTGGTACACCAACTTGGTATACCTTTTGCTCAATAATTGATGCCCTAAGGGACTCATTCCCAAGAAACGTCAAGAACTTCGACTGAAGAGTGCACAATTCATGATCAAGAATGGGACCCTCTTCAGCGATAACTTTAGTGGTGATTATTCGCCAATTGGCGAATGTCGCATGTCGGCGAGTGGGGAATTGGTGATTGTTTTACATATATTCGTTTCACCGTATCGCCTAGCCATTATTAATATTCGGTCCAATGCCCGGGCAATATTTAATTTTATACTTTTCTTACTAATTATCGCCAATGGAATCTAATTTTTGGTCCCCATAAAATTTAAAAATTTGCCTATAATTTCTAGGCGACCCCAAATGGATGGCCTATATTCACCACTAGTTTTATAAATATATTTATAGGCGGCCCCAAATTCACCCGGCATTTTGCGGATGCGTGTCTCAAACCGACCCCAATTCGCCAACTTTATTATTCATACTTCGTCTTGGGCGACCTGTAATCGCCTCGCAAATAACAAAAGACGTGTTCAAATTACGCGGGCTTCGCCAAATTTGTATATCTTGACCTAATACCTCCCGCCAAATTCACCAAATAAGGATAGTATAAAAACATTTGATGGATAGCATAGTTACAGACGGTTGAGCGGCGAGAGCAACTACATACTGCATTGGTGCAATTTAACTAGAGCCAGAGGCAAAGGTAAGTATTTTGTGACTCTGTAATTTTGAGTTGAGACCTCAGACATGATTTTAGGGACAATAGACTATAATATATAAATATGATTCTGGATTTATTAAACATTTTTTTTTGCAGTGGAAGTCGTTGGAGAATGGTGATGTTGAACAAGAATAAGGGTAAGGCTCCTGCAAGTGGGGAAAGCCAAGAGAGGCCAGCAAAACGTAGAACCTTATCATCGTACTTTGCTCATGGTGTTGGAAATGTTTCTGTCCAAAACCGGGAAGCTGCG
>MU225943.1:277607-300146 GCA_018584345.1 Thuja plicata
TATATTTTTTTCTTAATTTGAAAAAAAACTTCGCCATCATCATTAAAAAATTTCCCCTAAATTAATGTACGATTCGCTAGGATTTTACACTTTTTCCTAGGAGGGGGTTTCTTAAAGTTATCCCTGACCCTCTTTCATAGAAATTATGAAGGCATCTATCTCTGATGCCTTGATCATAAATAGGTCACAAAAATGATAGAAGAGTTCCATGGTCATTTAGGAACCGGGCATGGATCGGCTGACATTGCGGCCCACCAAATACTTCGATCCAGGTACTATTGGCCTCACATTTTTAAATATGTCCATGCACATGTGATGAAATGCCACACTTTTTAGACTGTCATTTCGTGAGAGAGGAACCTAGCAATGCCCCTCTAGCCTACCTTTGAGGCAATACTTTTCACCCAATGGGCATTTGATTTTATCAAGGAAATACACCCCAACTCATCTGCAAATCACCAGTACATTCTAACTACTACAAACTATTGCAATTGGTGGACTGAAGCTATTCCATGAAAGAACAACATGGCTGATATGGTGATCAGCTTCATTAAGGAAAACATTATCACAAGATTCAAGATGTCATTCACTCTTGTATGCAATAATGGTCTAGCATTTTCCTCAGCATAGTTATTGGAATGGGCTTACAGAAGGAATATTACCCTCAAATTCTCTAGGAACTACTATCCTCAAGGTAATGGAGTGGTAGAATCGATTAATAAGGACCTCTTGGAGGTAATCAAGCACCTGATTGAGAAGAATCCCCACAATTGGCACCAAAATCTAAGATTCACCCTCTAGGTAGATCGCATCCGAATTAAGGCTTCCTTGGGGACTTCCCCATTTCACTTGGTTTATGGCCAAAACTTGGTATTCCTGGTAAACTTATAGATCTCAGTCCTATAATTCATGCAAGAATTCTAGATTCAGGATAACGTAGTGGAGGTTCTCCTCCTCAACTTGATGTGACTAGAAGAACAAAGAGATAATGCACTCAAACACTTTTCACGATACCAAGCGGTGGTCAAGCATTCGTTTGACCAAAGATCACAATACAAAGCTTTTTAGATCTCATCCCTATTCCTCTTATCAGATAGAGCCCACGAGAAGAAGGGAAAACATACTAAGTTCCAGAGTCTCTAGCTTGGGCCATATCATATATTCGATATTTGTGGGGCTAACACCTATCGCCTTAGTTCTTTGACAGGAGAAGTTGTCCCATTGTCCTTCAATGGGAAGTTCCTCAAACATTACTTTGAGTGAGGAAAGGGGTGGAATCTCTCCCTTCTAAGAGATGTATCATATGTACTGTCTACTTGTAAATATTTTTTGGGTGTGCCTCTTCGGCGCACACTTCCTTGTAAATAGTTGTGGTCCTTTCCCTCATTTTTTCCTTTTGTTTGTTTGGTTTTGTCCTCTTTATTTCCTTTTCCGCATTGTTTTCATTCTGGGTCCCGACGTTTTTCCATCTTTTGTTAGGATGGTATTCTTCGCATAACAGAACCACGCATTGAGAGATTCGCCTCATGCATTTTCATGGTCTCAAGCTATGTGTTAGACAAAGGTCAGTTTTGTTCTCATATATGAAAACTTCTAATGCAAGACCCAAGGTGACGGATAATCTTCATCGGATCTAGGTGTCATTATTTCCCCCCCAGAAGAAAGGAAGGTTGGCTAATGTTGAGAAAAGGAAAGAACACAAAACAAAAGAACAAAGGGTCGGTTGAGGATAGATCAGTCACACTCTCTACAAGGGGTTCCTAGAAAATTAACTAAGAATGTACTCTGGGTCAGGTCTTTCCTTCTCACCCAGCAATAAAAAATGATGGTGAGGTGAAAGAAGTATCATCGTGGTAACAAGCTAATCTTAAGGACCCCTATGAAAGAAGTATCGCCTCTCCCCATATTTAAAAAAAAAGGAAGCCCTGAGGAGATGGGAGGCCCCAAAACCAAAAAAATGGTATAAATCTCATCAGGCACTATTTTTGTTGCAATAGTGTGACTTCTCTATATATCTATGACTGCAATTTGCACCCCCTTTCAAACCCACACCACATAATTTAGGGAGATGTCAACATCAGAATCATGGTAAGTTTGTTTCAGATCCCCAAAGTCATCTCAAGGAGTAGTATCCCCAGTGATGGTAAGACCTTCATTGTTCTAACCAGACTTCTGGAGTTCTCAAATGCATAAGGCATTTATCCCAGCGAGTCACCATTTTTTATTCCATGCATGCCCGTCCCTTCATTTTCTTTGCAAAATGTTGGGTCCCCATTTTCTTTTCCTTGGCTTTAATTTTCTTCTTTCCCTTTTTGGGCCCTTCCCCTTGTCTCGTCTTTATTATTTCTTTTTGGTCTCCTCCAAGATCTAGATTTTGGAGTGTTGTTTCTCGGATCCAAATAATTTTTGACCTTCTGTACCTGTCAATCATCCCCCCTTTTTTAAGAGGAATGATCACTGGGTGCCCCAAGGCCTAGACTTCGGTGGTCATCTTGTTTCTCAAAATAATTCTTAGTAATTAATGCGCTCCCCTAGGCATTATTCAAGGCCTTTTACCTTATCATTTTACATTTACCATGAACTAATTACCTTATGGCAAATTATCTGAAGGAAGAAGAAAAATATTTTCTGAGTTGTGTTTGGGCTAGAAGGTGAAAAGATTTTTTCAAAGATTCTCCAGAACATTTAGGTGACAGAGCAGTTCCCCTTTTCAGCATTCCAAGTTTCAAGTAGGCCCTTGGGATCCTTTGCTTTGATTCATGCTTTTTTTTCCTTTATTTTTGTTTGTTTGCTTTTTTTTCATGTTTTTTTTGATGTTGTTGATGTTTCTTTCCCTTTTGCTCTTGTTTGTTTGTTTTTTATTTTGTTTTACTCGTTTGGGATTTCTATGTTTTTGGGTATTCTTCTGCACTTATCGTCTAGGTTGTACTTGTTTTTAGGCACACTGTTCCTCCTAGACCTGGTGTGTCTCATCTTCTTCGTGGTTTTCTTTCTTGAATACGAGACGTCTATCTTCCTTGGTTGTACATGGTTTGAAAATAGCATTTTGTATCCAGCTCTATAGTCTATAAGTTCTGTAAATGTAGGTTTGTAGAGAATTGTAAATTCCCTATAAGCATTCATTCGAGTCTTGTAAATAAGAGTCAAGTTCTATAAATTCAGAGCATTCTGCGCATTTTTAGTAGTCTAAGATGGGTGTATATTGTCAGGTTAGTTGAAATTTTTCCCTCCTGTACTGAGGAGATTATGTGTCTCCAAAGTTTGTCTTTAGTGCAGGTCCCATGGAGGTAACTCCTAGGGATGCCATTGCTAAAGATTCCTTACGAGGTCTGAAGACCATGTTCGCCCAATAGACACGTCCACCTTTCTAATTGATGCAGCCTTCTTGTTGAAACAAAATCTATGTTTGTTTTAGAGGCCAGCTCACTTGTGGTTCATTAATAATTTCTCTCTCCTTTGTAATTTTCATCTTAATGGTGGAATTAATTCTCATGTTCGAATATTAAAATTTTTCCCAAGTGGAATTCATGTCACTCGTGCTAGAAAAAATGTTGATCTTAATTTTCATTACTTAGTTGAGTGGTTTTACATGTGTCAAGGTATTATGGCAAGGTTGTTTGTCTTGTCTCTGACATCACCATCCTTTGGGTAAAGTTCTAGGTGTTTTGGTGATTCCAGACTTGTCCATCTCTTTTTTCTTGTCGAGTCAGCATTTTTGGCCTTTTTGGGCATAAGGGGGGTTTCATATTTATAATTTTTGTATCAGAGATGACCCCCAAATATTCTTAAGGACTAAATATTTCTATTTTCATAATGGCAAGTAAGAAGTCCTTCCCAAAATACCAGAGTTTGGAATTTGTGTTTATTAAAAAAATCATCTACTGAGGATTTTCTGGTTCATAGGTACAGGTTAAAACAAGAAATAAATGGATTCAGCATCAACACCCCTGGGAAGTCCCAAAATTCTAAGCATTTTAGCAAGCACTGCCAAAAATTACAAGGTAGAAAGGATGTTGGAAAGGCTCCCATTGACCTAGAAGTATAAGAAAGGCTTGGCAATTCTAGGTTCCTGAATTGAATCTACACTGAAAGAGGTCACAGATATAGATATCGGCACCTATGCTAAACTAAAAGGCCTTATTCAAGTAATCCACCACCAGTGACGGGCCAACAACCCTATCTCATTTAACTTAGTAGCATCCAAAATCATTCAATCAGCTAGTTTTCTGTACTCAGTGCAAGTGTCCAACATGATCATGCTCCTCGCTAAATGTTACAACCCAGCCAGTGGAGTTGTTGTGTTGGTTTTTCCCAACCCTCTCTGGTACTCAGTGCCCATCGTCTCTTTGGACCATGATGCCTTCATCAATGGATGGTGCATTTTGTTCTTCCTAGATGCAACTACTCTCAGCAAGACCACCTCGTTCAAGTAGTTTGAGGACGCGGTTGATCTAGCCTAGCACCACCTCAATTCAAAATGGCTAAAAAACCCATGTCAGGACTTCAAGAAGATGAGGATGGATATTCCTCACTTTGACTTCAAGGAGCCCATCTAGGCCCAAATTATATTTTTATGTATTATTTTTGGGGAACACCATAATCGGGAGTTTGCGCCTGGATATACTACTTTCTATATTGTATGACCACCAACAAGGCATGCCTTGACTGGGTCGGTATTATTTTCAAGCATGTGGACACCCAGATGAGGAGGGTCAGGGGGGATCATAGGTTCTACATGACTTCCTACATCCTTTGGCTATTGGCCTGGAAATGCCAAAGAATTTAGGGATTAACCATAGTTGGAATCCTTGGGGATGGGGTTGCACAGACCACCCTATGGGATCACTTTCCTCAGATTCAGTGGGAAGAGAGTTTCCCCAATTTTTTACAGATTTAAAAATGCTTTCATCTTCCACAGGATCAAGGGGATCACTAATTATAAGGGATTCAGAATGTCCTCAGAGGCCATGGCCCTAGTTAATACATGGGGATGTTACTTCATCCAGTTCACACAATACACCTACGTTCGAGTGTCCAAATTTTTTGGGCAACCCTTCCTGTTGCCCAAGCATTTTGAGGACAGGATCATTTTGCTAGAATTTTGTAGGAATATCTTGGAGTTGCATGCCCTAATGGCCATTAAGAAGGCCAACTTTGTCTCTTTCCAATTTGTATGTAGGAAATACACCTACTCCCTCATTGTGGCCTAGCAGGTTGAGAATGATCTAAGAAGCCTTAACTTAGCCAAATTTTCACTCAATTGCAAGGACTATGATCCATGTGGGCGACTATAAAAGATAATTCCCCAGGGAATAAATCCCCATGAGAGTCACTTGGAGTATTTTTGGGCCAATTTCCAAGATGATTTTGACGTCTAGAATAGAAAGTACTTCAGGATGCCAAATGGAATGATGGAACATCTTAATCTCCATATGTTCCCATGAAATTTTTTAGATACCAAGTTGCTTGACGACCCTGATCATAAAGAACCAGGTATCAACAAGATGGACCTCCCACCAGTTGATTGGGACATACCATAAGTTTTGGATATTGAGGCTTTCTCGAGAATAATGATCCAATGCAGCCACACCTATTTTTCAAAGGCTTTCCCCATGAGTGTCTGATTGGACAATCAATTTTTGGGAGCTGCAGGCTCACAGGTGGAAGAAAAATCCAAAGCCCAAGAAAAGAAAAAGTTTGGTGTTTCCCCTCAGGTCTTGGACCCCATTTTGGCCCCCCTAATGTACCAACTAGATGAAAAGTTGGAAAACTCCTGAAAACTATGGGACGCAGATTCTAGGGTGACATTTGGTCTTTGAACCACTTTGGTGGGTTCTTTTCCATTGGAAAGAGAATCTCCCTCTCTAGCCACACTACTCAGTTTAACATGCAATGAAGAGGTCAAAGAGTCAGCATCGGTCACGGCCACCAGACCACCACTCTAGAGGAGGAAAAAGCAGAAGCTAAAAAGGGCCCCACAAAATAAAGGCCTAGGCCCTAAATCTATAGGTTCCCCCAAGGTTGAAGTACTCTCCTCCTCCTCCTCTAATAAAGGGAATCTTTTGGAAGATCCCCCAGAGATCTTGCAGATTATTGTTGATGAATTCATCCAGATCAGCAATCTAGGAGGGTTACAGGGAATGGTAGATAGTGCAGTACAATAGATAGCGAGACAAGAAGTCAAGATCCCCATAGAAGGGATGGCCCAAGAGGAAGATGATTAATTCTGACTAGAAGAGGCCAAAGAGGGAATGAAGATAGAAAAGGAGAAAGAAAATGAATGGTTTGAAGAGAAATTATTGGTAGAAGAGGAAACCAAACCCTTGGGAAAACATGTACCCTCTGATGAGTGCTCCAAAACCCAACCAGTGATCAAGGCCAATCACCACCACATGACATTCTAACTGGCTAGTTCCTCAATATGCTTCAACAAGTATATTTTAATGAGTTCCATCTCTGTCCACCACCATCTAGCCCACCAACAGAGAATATTTTGGGAGATGGTGCAGAAAGAGAAATAGGAAAGATAGGTGAAGGTCCCTACAACACAGATGGAAATGCATCCAAGGGAGAACCTGAGCATAACCCCAAGAGTACTTCAGGCTTGGAGATGGTAATAAGTGGGTCAGTAGGACCACTACAGTGGCTGGTAGAATCCTAGAGAAGAAAATATTTGATGGCATTAGTCGCTCCCTATTCACTAGCTGAGATGTTGGCCAAAGAATAGATAGCGAAGAAGCCCAAAAGTGCTTGCACCCTTCATAACACTCAAAGGGAACTAGATGGCAATGTGGTGGTAGTAATAGCATTCCCACCAGCAGGAAAAGAAGAATCAGAGGTTACTACCAAAGAATCTATGGTCACAGAGGTGCCTCTGGGAAAAATAAATCAAAGGGGGTAATTAGATATCCTGAATGAGGAAAGCTAGGCCATCTACACCCGATATGAGAAGTATTCCCAAAGGGTCAGGGAGCTTAAGTCTACAAATGAAAATCTTATTGGTCTTCAAACAAACATAGCATGCCCCCTTTCCTTTGAAACACCTAGACCTTCAACATCTAGAACATCGCTTCCACAGGGTGATGTAGACTTGCTAAGGACAATGAAAAATAAATCTATGGTCATTGATGAGTGGATGGCTCAACAGATTGGGGCAGTAAGAATTTTTCTATTCAAATCTCTCTTTGATTTATTCCAAGTGCAAGACATGGTGAATTAGATAAAGGCCACCATTTGTTGATGGCAGGGAGAAATTGAGAAATATGGATAATGGAGAGACAACTTGGGGGAGTTTCTGAACCTCATGGAAGATAATTTGGTGATGAAAGACACCTAGGGGATGAGACATACAGTTTCCTCAAAACCCAATACTCCATACATGCATTCAAATTTAAAGTGGGCAAGAAACTAGTAAGGGTTTTAGATGAATAAATCTTGGCGGTTTGGGCCCCACTGGACCAATATGTTACATTTTTCAAAGAGCTCACTTCGGCTGATCCACTTGGCCCCAGGACTTATACTCTTGTCAACACTATACTCAGAAAATTTGATGAAGTGGTCGAGGCTCAATTCCATCCCTCCAAAGATTTAAATGGTGTCATAATGATGCAACTCTCACAAGTGATACTTAAGTCTCATTATGCTACCCAGGTGGCTACAGAATTAAAGGAGAAGGTTGAGGATGTTGGCAATCACCTCGAGAGCTTGGTTGATTGTGAGGATTGTTTGAAGGACATGGAGGAGGAGGTTGTACTTCAAATTCTAGAAGCATATGAGAAATACAAGGGTCAATATAATTTCCCAGACTTTGGGGATCCCTCCTACTATGGAAATTTTTCTTGGTTGTTCTTTATTCATTGAGTGCAAGCTCCGAGAGCCCAGAATTCTGGGTCCCCAATTTTGTATTCTTTATGGTGATAAGTGTTGGAAATTCCTCCAAAGCTGACCAATCATTGTCCAAGATTTTTTGTCAAGCCTAGGACAATCCTTTATGGCCCAATGGGTCACTGGTGGCTAGAAAGTTCAATGCAAATGTCTCTCGGCTTCCAAGGCATTATTTCAGCATTTAATATCTAGCATATAGAGTACCACTTAACGAAAAAGAACCAGAGATGCATTAATGAGGGTGTATGACCCAATTCATTTTGGATGCACCATCACTTTTATAGGTACAGAGGCACTCTTCTCGATGGAGGCTTTCCCATAACTTCTCTCTTTCTTTCCTCTCTTGTCTTCTCAAATGATTGTATATAGTAGAATGATCCTAACAAAATTGTAATTTAATGTAAGTAGCTTGCATAGGTTAAGTTCCCTAGGTAGATGATATGTCTATAAATAATAATTTTGACATCATTCCAAGGGTTAGAGAATTGATTATTTTTTTGTCCACAAGTTATACTAAGTTTTTCTAGTTGTTTTGTTAAAAAGTTATGAGTGGATTAAATCTCCCTTGGAGCCTCTAGTGTAATCACCAGTGATGCTAGATTCAAATTTAATGAAGGAATGAGAGTCACCTCTTGGAACTATGTTATGTGTTATCTTTGGTTAGTTAAAAAAATTATTTCATGTTGTATGTTTTTGTGCGTCCTCTGCTCCAGTTCTTTAATGATTTTATGGAATACTTTACCTTGCTACTAATATATATTTGATTGATGATCACTTATATGTTCAGTATCTAATGTTATTTTTTTATCTAAGCTTGGTTGATGCTTTCATAAATATACATGTCATGACTATAGATAAAAATTTATACTAACCCTATCTCATATTTTGCACTTTTATTTTATGTTGGAAGTAAGGAACGCTTGGAGGAAACCCGACCTGAGCATCAAGTTCTCAGAGATTGATGAGTCAGAACTAGCTATCCCCTCAAACAAATAGTCATCTTTCCAACTAAGATAATCTTGCATCATCATGACCTGACTACTAGGTTCTTGGAGACTAGAAGAGACTACTCTATCGTAAACCTCTTTAGGTGAATTTAGTCGGTACCTGGTAACAACTCTTCCCCTATTGGAGAGGCCATCACAAAGTCTCATCAATATTAGGTACTAGAAAAGAATCAAGGAATCAAAGTTCATCAGTCAAGAGAAATCCAGGAAGAGGTGTTTGAAATAAAATATTCAAGTCGATAAGTAGGACATATTTTTCACATCAAGTCAAATTGTGATATTGGTATCATGATCCAACTATGTAGTTTTTGAGTCAAACTTATTGACCTATATTTCATGAGTAGTGATTCACAAGAACCCATCTCTCATGAGAATGAATGGAACACTCAGCACTCATTGCATATAGGGTATGCTCACATGAGAATGAATGGAACACTTAGCACTCATTGCATCTAGATGATGCTCACAAAGGTGAAGAATTGGGACTTCCCAAGAGGTCACCCATCCCAATACTACTCTAGCTCAAGCATGCTTAACTACATATTTTTCTCCATGGTTAAGCCCAGTTTTCTTGCAACTCCATTCAAAAAACCTTGATTAAGTTCTTTTCCTTATGAACCATTCATTAAGGGATTTATAATAAATGCTTCATAAGGCACAACACTTCAAATGGGGTTTCAAGAAAAGTGGCCTTAACCATGGAGGAAACTCCATAGTTAAGCACACTTGAGTTATATTATTATTGGGATGGGTGACCTCTGAGAAGTCTTGGTGCTTCACCTCTATGAGAAACACCTAGATAAAATGAGTGCTAAGTGTTCCATCCATTCTCATGAGAGATGGGTGTTGAACAGGTCAAATAACTGAGAGGGGGGTGAATATGTTATTCCCACAAAAATTTCTCTCTGTCGATTAATACTTAAATAGTTCCAATAGAAACTTAAGATTTGATGGTTTAGCACATTAAACATCGACATAAAATATAAAAATGAAATGCACAGGAACATCAAACCAGAGAATGCCATATTTTACTTGGAAACCCCAAGATCGGTAAAATCGTGAAGAAACTAATTCTCATGAAATGTAAAAACACCTATTACTATGACATCAAAAGGTGATTTGATACAAAGGATCACTTCTAGAAATTCTCATTGAAAGAAGACTCACTGTCAGTTGACTAGCTATTGATAATGGGCTCACCACCAATACAAGGGCTCACTGCAAATATAGGAGGGCTCACTTTCGGAAGATATAAAAATAAATAGACTCCACCTCTAAGATCTACAAACTTTTTTGTGCAAACACGGATCTCCTTCACATGAATTTGTAGTTACTTCACATATGCTCCACAGATATGCCACACATACATTCACTTGTTTATTCACGTACTATTATCACTTGCTTATGTTCATACCTTACTTATACAAGACCATGAGATCCACTAGGTTGGCCACACAATTTGAAATAGGTCACGCCAAAAACATTCTCATGATGGGAAGTAATTAAATGAGGATCACCTTGACCAATACAACATGCCATGTTACACAACACCTCCAAGGTACACAGTTCCAATGGTTATGAATAGCACATTACAAAACCAAAGCTAGGACCAAAAATACATCCACATAGGATCGAGAAAATAATATACCATTATGTAGATTCCAAATACCAAGATCTATCAGTAAACATTCCAAGTACTTCAACTTATACACTAGATACTCCAACCAATACAAAAATATTTTGGTACACAACAACTGATACAATACTATGCTAATCATAGTAACTGATACAATCAGAGATTGAGATATGATTATGTTAACATCAATGAAAACCATTAATGACAACACCATTTAAAAGCATCAACTTGACATTCTAACAATCTCCCCCTTTTTCACTGATGGAAACATACATCAATAACAAAAAACAATTCTAAAAAACTTTTCCCCCTTTAACAACAATGAAAAAGCACCAAGAAAGCTCCATCTTTTTGAAACACTCTGCTCCACCTGAGAGGAAGCCTTTGGGCCTTGATCAAGAAAGATATAGCTATGGATAGTACTGGATCAATGCACACACCGGTGCAACTAGTGAACACTAGGAAGGGGCGAAACCCCCAACTTCCTTCTGAGATACTCTAAAGCATCTTTACACAAAGGTTTAGTGAATATGTCTGCAATCTTCTCCTTTGTGGGTACATACTCTAGATTTACTGTACCTTCTTCCATTTTTTCTCTGATCAAATGATATATGATGTCAATATGTTTTGTTCTACAATGCATTACTAGATTCTTTCAAATACTTATCGCACTGTCACACATGATAGGAATTGGCCCATGAAAACTAATTCATATATCCTTATAATGTTTGATTCATCCATAACACCTGATTGCAACATGAGGACCCTGCAATATACTTTGATTTTGCAGTGGATAACATTACAAAATCCTTCTTCTTGCTTGACCAAGAAACTAACTAGGTGCCAAAAAAGAATGCTCCACCACTGGTACTTCTTCTATTGTCCACACAACCCACCCAATCCACATCTATATCTATTGTCAGTGAAAAATATGATTATGTAGGGTACCATAACACCCAAAAATTCTCTCTTTCAGGTATCTAAAAATATTTTTTACTACCATAAAATGTTACTCTTTCAATTCTTTCTGGAATCTGGCTGCCAAACAAACTACATACATAATATCAGGTCTAGTAGCATTTGTGTATAACAAACCTCCAATCATCGACCTATAAAAGCTTGCATCTTCTTTTGGTGATTCATCTTCCTTAGTCATCTTACTGTTGATAACAGTAAGAGTACAAAGATATTTTGAATTTTATAAACCAAACTTCTTCAGTAACTCTTCACATACTTGGATTGAGAGATAAAAATACCTTTTTTGTTCTGACTGACTTGCAATCTAAGAAAGAAATTTAATTCTCCTATCATTGACATTTCAAGTTCCTTCTGCATTTCTTATGCAAACTTCTTGCACAAGTCATCTTTTTTGCCAAAGATGATGTCATCAACATACATAACAACAACCAAGATCTTTTCTGAATTTACCTTGAAGCAAAAATTGCTATCGGTCCATCCTTTTCTAAATCAACCTTGATTGATCAAATACTTTTCCCTTTTACCATACCAATCTCTAGGTTCTTGCTTCAGCCCATATAATGCCTTCTTCAATATGTAAACAATATCAAGTTCGTCTTTTGATCTAAAACCTTCCAGTTGTTCAATGTAAACTTTTGCCTTTATTTCTCCATTTAGGACTGCAGACTTGACGTCCATCTGATAAAATTTGAATTTCTTGAATGTTGCAAATGCAAAGAATATACTAATAACTTCCATACAAGAAATAGGAGCATAAGTCTCATCAAAATCAATTCCTTCAATATGTGAGTAACCTTTGCAGACCAATCTTGCCTTGTTTCTTACAACCTTTCGATTCTCATCTGGCTTGTTCTGGTACACCCATTTTGTACCTATCACATTTTTGTCTTTTGGTCTAGGCACAAGTTCCAAGGTCAGATAATTTTCTATCAGACTTAGTTATTCCTTCATATCATTAATCGAACTCTAATATTTTCAAGCCTCTACTGCAGACTTAGGTTAAAATTAATAAATTAAACACAACAAAGTGTGATCTTGTGTTTCTTTACTTCTAGTAACAACAACTTTTTTTGTATCTCCAATAATATGATTCTCTGAATGATGCTTCTGTACATACCTTTTTGGTGCAGGAGTACCTAGGTAAGGCTAGTTGGTAACCTAGGCTCCTATTTTTGTTTTGGCTTTTAGTGGTCTTAGCCAAGCCACTAGTGAAATAATAGGACTAGATATGTCCTAGGGTGTGTTTATTTGGTTAGAAGACCTAACTAGATCATTTGATGTTAGAAAGTGATGATTTGTCCAAATTAGGTAAATGTTCTACAAATGATGGAATCTCGGTTTTATGCTTGTTAGAGTCTAGGAGAGATAATTTGAGGTCTAATATGAATTTTAGTGCATTTGGATAAGTAATGTGGTGTGTTGACTAAGTTAGAATGCAAGAATCAAAAAGTTGTAAAAGTTGTCAATGTTGTCATTGACAACATTGACAACATTACAACATTTCTTGCAATTATGGATCTTCGAGTAATTGGTTGTATAACTATCAGAAATTGTTGGATTTGTGCCATGTTCAACTATATTAGGCTACCCCTGACTTGTTTATGGGTTTGGATGAATTTGAAAAATCAGTGTATGGGCTGTGTAATTGAAAAACCAGTTACATTTGAGCATTTTATATACATTTTGGTGTTTAATGGATTTAAATCTACACTATGAGTTGTGCAAGACTTAGTTGATGTAATTTATTGTTTCTTCATGTGAATAGTTGGTGTTTTAGTTCTAGTTTCATTTCTTTTGTAAATAGTTTTGTTTTTTGCACTGTAGATGGTCTGAACCAGGCAGTTTTTGTAAATGGGGTCATAGCTCATCATTCCACCATGGCACTTCTATGGGATCTTGGAATGGGTGAGGTGACTCCATGTACTATATTTATGGAGAAGTATGGGCCCTAGAAAGTAGATTTTCTAATTTTATAATGATGCCCTAGGTGAGCCAGAGATGCATGACTAGGTATCATAGTGAATTACAGAGGTAATAGGAGTGATTGAAAGCATTGGTTGCTTCAATCAAGACATGTGGAGAGGAGGACATGTGTATGGGGAAGCCCCAAATCCAATGGGAAGCTCTGGAAATGAATTCTTCAAGGTGTAAACTCAAACTTTTATGGACATGCTTAGTGCATAATGAAACCCTTAAAAATAGGCTTGCAAATAGGAACCCTCTGTACGGACAGTTTGGGAAGGCAAGACCTAGAAAATCCTTTAGGTCTCTAAAAATGGTGTCAGAACTTGGAGTTATTTTTTCATCTTGTTAAGAATAATTTCAAGTTATTTGGGAAAAATGCCTAATTAGGCCTAATGCTTGTAGCCCTATTTTAGGTGAGTTTGGAGTGAGTTCTTAAACTCGATTAGTATTTCATTACAAATTATGTTCTTAGACATTGAGTTGGATTCAATTGTCTTGCTAGAAGCCTTCCTCTCCCCTGGTGTTTGGCTTGATCAATTTTGGATTAATTAGTATAGAAGGTGCAAGAAGACCTCTATGGAGCATATAGCTAGCTGAGTTGATTTCTTGATTGGTGTTGAAAATTTGAATACGTGAAGGAATAGAGAAATAAATCCTTGGCAGATCAGATTTAGATAAGAATCCTAATAGGCTAGAGAAGTGGGCTATAGGATACCCTAGAAGAAGATAGGGTTGGGAGACAGACTTTTCATTACATCATTTTCTTAGTTATGTATGTTGGTGTCAATGTCAGTTGAATACCATCTTCCTCTTTCTTGTCTTTCTTTCTATATTCTTCTGTTTTAGATTTATACTCAATGTACCTTTCAGGAACCTTTTAAAAATCTTCATCAATCTTCACATTCGCACATTCCAAAATCTTGTTTAGTCTTTTATTGTAGCACTGATACGCCTTGCTTCTAGAAGAATAGCTAAAGAATATTCCTTCATCAAACCTGCTATCAAATTTTTCAAGATTCTCTTCATCTTTTTGTATGTAACACTTGCTACCAAATATCTTGAAATACTTAACTGTCATTACTCTTCTATGTCATAACTCATATGAAGTCTTGCCATACTTTCTCTGGTACATAAATCTATTGAGTGTATATACAATAGTATGCACTGCTTCTTTCCGACAGATCTCTATTAGATTTGCTTCTCTCAACATTATTCTAGTTGCTTCCTGAATCATCTTATTCATTCTCTACACAACACCATTCTACTGTGGTGTTCATGTTGCTGAAAATTGTCTCTTAATACCATGATTTCCATAGTAACTTTCAAATGTATCATATGTAAATTCTCCACCTTTATCAGATCTCAAACACTTATTATGTATACCACATTCAATTTCAACTCTAGCCTTGAATATCTTAAATTTATCAAATGCTTCAAATTTATCTAACAAATGAAACCCATTTCATCCTTGAATAATCATCAATGAATAGTATAAAATACCTTTCACCTTGAAAACTTCTTGTTCTGATCAGACCACAGAGGTCAATGTGCACAATCTCTAGCACACTGGTAGATGAATGATATTTTTTCTTGAATGATTCTCTTCTCGGCTTCCCTTCTTAACAACTCTTACAAATGATGTTTTCTAGTTTAAGCAGTCTAGGTAAATCTCTCAGTGCATGATATGAGCTTATCTTTATCTAATTATCAAAGTTAATGTGACACATCCTCTAATGCCATAGCCAACTTCCATTAGTCTGAGATAACAAGAAACTTCCTTCAGATGCTCCCTCTAACTGGTACATATTATTTCCTATTCTCTTCCCTATAGAAATCATATCTCTACATCTCTTCCTAATTTGACATCCTTCATCCTTGAAAATATCATCATGTCCATTCTCACACATCTATCCAACACTCAATAGATTTTGATACAAACCTTTCATAATAATAGACATTGTCAGTATTATTCTTATCATCAAATGTAATAGATCCTTTACCAACAATATATGTTTCCTTACCATCACCAAATCTAAAAACACCACCATCATACCTACTAAGTGATACAAATTTTCTTTTATCTCATGTCAAAGGATGTGAGAAACCACTATCAATTAGCCATTCATTTTTGTTTCTTCAAGCATATAAAGTAGTTTCAACATTATCATTAGCCTTAGCACAGATGTTAGTCATATCAAATTCAGATTTATCTTCTTCTCTAGCATAAAACAAGCAATCCTCAGTCTTCGATTCACTATCTAAGATACTAGCATCTTCATTCACATAGAAAGAATTTTTATTGAATATTTTGAACTTCTTCCTAGGATCTCTATTAGGAAATATATTAGCCAAATGACCAATATTACCACACCTAAATCATTTTAGGACTAACATACCTTTGTACTTGTTGGTACCTTTCCTAAATCTTCTTGCAAATTTAGCCTCAAACTCTTCTTCATTATCACCGTCAAGTTCATCTTCTGATTTTGTAGCTTTGAATGTCGTCTCTAATCTATTCTTGTCTCTTCAAAACTTCCTTAGCTCAAATGCAGTCAGGGTACCAAAAAATTGTTCCTTAGTAAACTTTTTCGGGTCATACACCTCTTCAATTGGTGAAATTTTGTCACTATAACTATCCAGTAATATCATCAAAATCTTCTCCATGAAGTCTTCATCAATAATATGAGCTCCTTGGTTCTTGACTTCATTAACTACATTCTTAACTCTCTAAAAATAGCTTTTTATATCTTCTCTTTCTTCCATTCTCAGGTTCTCATAATGTCTCTTGGCTGTCAACTTCTTTGATAACTTGACTCTGTCATTTCCTTCATAAATTTCCTTCAACTTTTCCTAAACTTCATAATTTATCTTCAATGAAATAGTGTTAGCAAATTCATTCTTTGATAAAGAGCTAGTAATAGCATACCTCGCCTTTTCATCTTCCACATATTCCTCAATTTCATTAGGTGTAGTCGGTTCATTCTACGGAGGAACATAATTTGACTCTACATGCTTCAATCTTGTAACCAACCGATACCTGGTATCCTTTCATCTGATCTTTTCATGAATTTTATTTTGATCCATCGAACATAGGAATAGTCAATTTGTGTGTTATCAGATTTGCCTCAAGTGGTTAAGCTCTTCACTGATGAACCAAGCTCAGATACCAATTGTTGAACAAGTTGAATAACTAAGAGGGGGGTGAATCATTTATTCCCACACAACTTTAAAAAACTTTCTTTATGTCATTTAACATTTAAACAGTTCCAATAAAAACTTAAGATTTGTCAGTTTATCACATTAAACATGCACAAACAATATAAACATCAAATGCACAGGAACACCGAAATGGAGAACACCAAATTTTACATGGAAACCCCAAGATGGGTAAAACCATGGAGAAACTAATTCTCATGAAATGTAAAAACACCTATTAGGGAAACACCGAAAGGTGATTTGATACAAAGACTCACTATCAGAAATGCTCACTGCAAGAAGGCTCAATTTTGATAAAGGGGTTCACTGGGTGAAATCACAATATTGTATCCCACTTTTCGGGATAAAGGAAATCGGTCCTTCAAAAAAAAATTGTTTTCAATGGCTTCATTTGAAGTACCCTCTTCACACAAAGGGGTTATGTGGCTTCGCTTGAAGTACCCCACATAAGGTACTTCACGCAAAATACCCCACATAAGGTACTTCACACGAAGTGGAGTCTTCGCACGAAGTACCCCATGTAGGGTACTTTGCGTGAAGCCCCCCTTCGTGCGAAGCCATTATTTTCCAGATTTTTATAAATTTTCGACAACCCATTTCATTTTCACCATTGACTATTTGAGATTTTGTGGACCCGAGGCTTAGAGAAAATGAGTGACGTCCAGTACAACATCAACACCTCCCGAGATTTTTTGACCTCTTTTGACTGTTACTAGTATCAGGTACACGCATTTTTCTCATTTTTTATTTTAATTTATGTTTTTTTATTTATTTTAATTAGTTATTTTCTTTAAATAATGTTTAGTTTGTAGAAATGTTAGAAAATCTTACTTGAATTTTAGAATATGTTAGAAAATTACTAGTATGTTAGAAAATCATAGTAGAATGTTAGAATATGTTAGACAATTGTAGTAGTACTATTATGAAATCATAGTAGAATGCTATAAAATGTTATAAAACATTAAAAAACCGTAGAATAAATGTTAGAATATGTTATCAAATGTTAGAAAATTATAACTTAGTATACATTAGAAAATATTAGAAAATTGTAACTTCATATACATTAGAAAATATTAGAAAATTGTAACTTAGTATACATTAGAAAATATTCAAAAATTGTAACTTAGTATACATTAGAAAATATTAGAAAATCATAATAGAATGTTAGCACTTATGTTATAAAATTGTAACTTAATATGTTAGAAAATGTGAGAAAGTGATAGAAAATAGTAGTAGAAAGTTAGGAAATGTTAGAAAATATTTACAAAACATTAGAAACCGTAGTAGAAATGTTAGAAAATTTTAGAAAACATTAAGATCTTATAGTAATTATTAAAAAAAATTGTTTTTAAATTGCTTCTAAAGTTAGTAAATATTAGGAATCTCTCTCTCTCTCTCTCTCTCTCTCTCTCTCTCTCTCTCTCTCTCTCTCTCTCTCTCTCTCTCTCTCTCAATTATGTACATATATTTTAGAGTTACATATATATATGGTATTCATGTAGAGTTAGATGGTAAAATATTATCCTAGGAGGACCGGGATCCTTAGTACATCCTAGTACCCTTTAAGACACTTAGAAGACCCCTTAAGACCTAATAGGACCCCTTAATACCTAATAAGACTAGACTTAAGACCTAATAGGACTAATATGACCTATTCAAACCAATTAATACATCCTAGGACCCTTAAGACTTAATAAGACCACTTACATGACCTAATAGGACCTATTAATACCAATCAGTATATACAAGGACCCTTTAGGAATATTCGTACACCCTAGGTTCCTTTAGGATCCCTATTGTGACATAAAACTTTTTAAGAACCCTCGGGATCCTTAAGACCTAGAATAGGACCACTTAAGACCTAATAGGACCCCTTAGGACCTAATAAGACTAGACTTATGACCTAATAGGACTAATATGACCTGTTCAAACCAATTAGTACATCCTAGGACCCTTAAGACCTAATAAGACCACTTACTTGACCTAATAGGACCTATTAATACCAACTAGTATATCCAAGGACCCTTTAGGAATATTAGTACACCTTAGGTTCCTTTAGGATCCCTATTGTGGCATAAAACTCCTTAAGAACCCTTCGAATCCTTAAGACCTAGAATAGGACCACTTAAGACCTAATAGGACCCCTTAAGACCTAATAAGACTAGACTTAATACCTAATAGGACTAATATGACCTATTCAAACCTATTAGTACATCCTAGGACCCTTAAGACATAATCATACCACTTACTTGACCTAATAGGACCTATTAATACCAATTAGTACATCCAAGGACCCTTTAGGACTACTTTATTCACCCTAGGTTCCTTTAGGATCCCTATTGTGACAAACTCTTTAAGAACCCTCGGGATCTGTAAGAACTAGAATAGGACCACTTAAGACCTAATAGAACCCCTTAAGACCTAGTAAGACTATACTTAAGACCTAATAGGACTAATATGACCTATTAAAACAAATTAGTACATCCTAGGACCCTTAAGACCTAATAAGACCACTTACTTGACCTGATAGGACCTATTAATACCAATTAGTACATCCACGGACCCTTTAGGACTATTAATACACCCTAGGTTCCTTTAGGAACCCTGTTGTAACATAAAACTCTTTAAGAACCCTTGGGATCCTTAAGACCTAGAATAGGACCACTTAAGACCTAATAGGACCCCTTAAGACCTAATAAGACTAGAATAAAAACCTAATAGGACTAATATGACCTACTCAAACCAATTAGTACATCCTAGGACCCTTAAGACCTAATAAGACCACTTACTTGACCTAATAGGACCTATTAATACCAATTAGTACATCCAAGGACCCTTTAGGACTATTAATACACCCTAGGTTCCTTTATGATCCCTATTGTGATATAAAACTCTTTAAGAACCCTCAAGATCCTTAAGACCTAGAATAGGACTAGCTAAGACCTAATAGGACCCCTTAAGACCTAATAAGACCACTTAATCTAATATGACCTATTAATACCAATTAGTACATCCAAGGACCCTTTAGGACTATTGGTAAACCTTAGGTTCCTTTAGGACCCCTGTTGTGACATAAAACTCCTTAAGAGCCATTAGGATCCTTAAGACCTAGAATAGGACCACTTAAGACCTAATAGGACCCCTTAAGACTGGACTTAATAAGGTTAGTATTGTAAATTTAAGTATAATTTTATATATACAGATATTTGTTTCCATTTTACATGCAGTTATAACATGTAATCAATTACTTAATTGTTAACACTTAGCTTACACATGTTACATCTAGATGGCCACTCAAGATGTACCAGCCCATGATGTACTAGCTCAGGATGCACCTCGCACTCCTGATCTAGCAACTATTTTTTAGACATCGCAGGTAGAAATGGATCAAATTAGAGAATCCATTCGTACATCTGATCCAGGTGGCATATACATAGATGTTTGTATCATTTTATTGAAGAGTTTGGAGGATATGACTGCTAGATTGAGATCCCACTCTTCCTTCACACCATAGGTTGTTGATAGTATTTTTCAAGAGTTGAGAGTTGAGGTATCGGGGGATGTTTCCTTGGAGACGGTCCAAAGCCGTGTCCCAGAGGAAATCATCAAATGAGAGGTTTTCCCTTTTTATGAGGGGAATCCCAATGTGAGGGCATATCAAGTTACACGAAGTGAGATTCCTTAGATCGCATGCATGATATACCCTCATTTTCTTGTAGTGTATGGTTGTTATCCTAATAATGACCAGATTCCATTATATTTTGCACAGCATTTGTATGTTGAGTTCTATTTGGGACTCAAGGTCAAATATTTAGATCTTCCCAGATGTTACGGTCAGGGGCACAATAGAGTTGCAGACTATGATCAGTATTGTAGGGTTGATCGATTTGTACATACTCATAGAGAGATGGTTGGGCAGAGGACTCTGGCAATGGCACTAGCAATGGTTGCTACTACAGATAGAGTGGTAATTTCTTCCCAGAGGGGAGTAGTGGACAGGATAGGAGAGATTTCTTCTACAGCCACCTCCATCACATTGGATATAGTGGGCAGATATATTTTGACTAGACCGAGTTGTGCCAGATCATCTTCTGAGGCTTCATCTAGTATTGATGCAAGGGTCAGTGATGAGGCATATAGAGCTACAAGTCTGCCTCCACTTGAGGAGATACAAGCGCTTTCTATCCATCATAGTCATTTGGATGTGGTGATTTTCTTTTTGGAGGATCTCCTGCAGTCATATTCTTATATTGCAAACATGCAGAGGATCCTAGTACATTCAGTCAGAGATGTCATCAAACTTGCACGAGGTCATGTAGTTCCACCAATATAGGACACACTATCTAGTCAGGCACATCATAGTTCACAGCACTCTGGGGAACAACATTCCATCACTTTCTTTAGGTTCAAGCAACTTCATCCTCGTTTCAGTACAATTCAGTAAATAATAACCAACTCCTTCTACATTCCCACGCTCAGCAATCACTGCAAAGACATCTCCTACAATATATAAATATATATATATATATCTGTGTGTGTGTGTGTGTGTGTATGTATGTATGTATACACACACACACACATGTGAGATCTTAAAAATTACTTAGTTCAATCTATACATCTATCTATCTATCTAGATACATGTAGCTCAATGGACCATATAATGTAAAATATATACTTACCAATTTTGACCAATCGCGAGATATGATCATATTCAGTAGGAATCAAGGAACATCATTGAAGTTTTCATCTTTATCTTTATCAAATGTATCAGTAACAATTAGTGGCACTAGATTCCATGCACCTACATATTCACAGTCTTGATTGATGCATTCCTCATAATTGTCAATAATGTAGTGACAACAAAAGCATGAGTAGTCCCTAGTGTTCAACTTCCAATTGCGACAATTTGTACTCATAACTGAATGCAAAGATTGCGTCTTTTCTATCCGCTTGCAACCGTGCATAATTTTTCTATCCACACCTGAACAAATGCATATGTAATATTACATTCTATAAATATAATTTGAATAAAGAATATACATAAAAAATTTAACACTTGAATAATTTAAAAATGTGTGCATACCTTTTATCTCCCAAAATTTTCTATGTGGTACCGCTTGAGTCATTCCTGATGATGTGTCATTCTCATTTGGTGTGAAATGTGTCTTGCACCATCCAAGCATATCATGTGCATTTTTTATATGAACTCCCTTATAATTCATTTGATACTTTCATAAAGCGCGTTTGATGCAAGCTCCAACACCATCATGTTCACCTTTTCCATGTCCACTCTCAAAGAAACTCCAGACATTTGGTATGCTTTCATTACGATGATATCTACATAGTGCATAAAATGGTCTGGATGATTTGAATTGTGCAGCACATCCATCTGACCAACAATAATGTTTATCAATTTTTGTAAATCTTTCTTTCAAATTTGCAAAAAACATCTTGAAGCAGTGTTCTACATAATGAATGTCATGCTCTATATCATCACTTATATAAAAATGATATTCCTTGTTGATGACCCGTGCTTCAAATGTGCTTTGAATACCATCCAAATATAATTGTGCATGTCGATAACACACATGTACTATAATAGTAATTTGCTCTTAAAAATAGTATTCCAATTGAATTGTCTTTTGATGGACAAAGGAATAGTTTTCTGCAAAATCAACAACTGATACAATAGTTCCAAGTGGGAAACTTTCTCTCAGTGTTTGGAGTTGTTGTGCTTGCCACTTTGCAAAAAAAGCATGATGAATGTAGGGTTGAATCAATTTTTTAAATTTGTCCATAAATACTCCAACATTTATCTCCTCTTCAACATATTCTAACCTTTTGGATTCTTTC